>CM058043.1:29895915-30319351 GCA_030169165.1 Centaurea solstitialis
AAGGCCTGGGTTAAGCAAATAGATTTCTTCAATGGTAGATTCCACTCCATTCGCTTGTACTGCGCTCTACTGGCTCTAAGACCCAACATTATAGGAGTAACCTACACTCGCTCGCTCCCTTTCATCCGATAGAGAGTTTGAATTCAGTGATTTAGGAGCATAAATGTACTATCGGGAGAGGGCAAAAGCAAGCCTATATTCTGGATTGGATACTGCGCGAATTGGTCAACCGGAATATGGAATAGGAAACTCTCTCCTTTCATAGCTCTCGGGCCTATTCTATTCATTACAGGAGAAAGTCACTATCCTCAGTTGCCTTGTCTCTGCATTTAGCCCCCCCCCCCCCCTTTTCAGCCCTAGACTGGGTAGATTCTTTCGATTCTTCAATGGAAGCCTTCATGAAAGCTGCAACAGGATAAAGGATATCCTCTCTTCTCGCTCTGTCTGCTTAATGCCTTCTATTGAATCGATTGGTGCCATTTCTTCTCTTGGAGGCAGGGCAATAGATTCATCTTGTCCTTGGCTTGTGAAGGGAATGAGGTAGGGTAGCCAAAGCCCCCAACAAAGGGATAGGGCAATCCTTCCCAAGTAATGCATAAGCAAGATCAGGACTAGAGGGGTGTGAAGAGTAGGGGGATCTCTTGTGCAAAGCAAAGACAGGTACGTGCTAGCAAAGAAGGGAAGTGGCAAGGGATTTCAAAGAAGAAGAAAGAAGAGAAAGTTAGTACACAGAGTCTTCCCCTGCCTAATTGATCTAATGATAAAGAAGTAGGCTAAGTAAAATAGAAAGTGTGTGTAAACAATAAGTAATGAGTTGCTTTGTGAGAGCTCAGTTTCTAAGACGAAGGCTAAGAATTCTCTACTAGAGGGATTGAAAAGATCGAGGGTAATTTCTGAGTCTTGATGGACCTTTCTTATTATAGGCCAAAGGAATAGCTAAGGACTTCTTCCCTCATTCTAGGAATAGCTAAGGACTTCTTCAATTATTTATTCATGAATGGAATAGCTAAGGACTTCTTCCCTCATTCTCATCAAATTGGGGTAGGTCAGGAACTATAGAATCTCTCAAGCTCAGGAACTATAGAATCTCTCAGGAGTTGAATAAACTCTTTTATGCTAGTGGAATTGGGAAGCATGATAAGTCCGTACTCCACATTCTAGCTTCATCCTTGGTTTTCAAAGAAAGGAAACTTCAAAGACTGACAGAAGAGAAAGGTAAGATAATCCTTTCTGGCCTTAACTGAAAGCGGGGGAGGCCCAGGTCTACATACAGGTCTTGGATCAATAGAATCCTCCAATTGCTAGGGAAAGAGGGAAAGGAAAAGGGGTGCTGGAAAAGGCTTTCCTTTGCTTGCTAGGGAAAGAACATCGTTATTAGTCTCCTTGCGATTGCTACTGTCTTTGAAAGTCTAGGTATCCTCTGCTACTGTCTTTGAAAGTCTAGGTATCCTCTGCTACTGTCTTTGAAAGTCTAGGTATCCTCTGCTACTGTCTTTGAAAGTCTAGGTATCCTCTCCTTGTCATGCTTAGTTATTCTGCATTTCTCCTTCTCCTTCTCCTTCTTCTGATCTTGCTTTCTTGCCTTATAGAACTGACCTTTGTCCCCTCCTTCCTGTTTTCACTGACCTTTGTCCCCTCCTTCCTGTTTTCACTGTCCCCTCCTTCCTGTTTTCACTCACTTAAAGTGGATTCCTTGGTCTTGCCTAGTTCTATGCCCATTCCTTGGTCTTGCCTAGTTCTATGCCCATTCCTTGGTCTTGCCTAGTTCTATGCCCATTCCTTGTTCTTTCCTAGTTCTATGCTTAGACGAAAGAGGTCATTGATAGATTCCATCTTTCTAGCATTTCATGTCTTTCTATCTTTCTAGCATTTCATGTCTTTCTATTGATAGATTCCATCTTTCTAGCATTTCATGTCTTTCTTCCTTCCACTCTAATTCATGCCATGTTAAGTCCTTCTATAATAGCTATTGGCTCTCTTCTCACCTCCCCGTCAGCCTATTGAAGAAAAATCCGAGGCTCACTCGCTGCCCTAAGCCCTACAGTTCCTTCGCTTACCGCCTAAGATGAATGCCTCCCCTCCCTCCACGAGTAGATATTTAGTATTGAATAGTGTCAAACCCAATCCCAAGCAATAGTCAAGAAGAAAAACTCAGGACTAGGAAAGAAAGGCAGAGACAGGGAAAGCTAGGGTGATAGCCCTATAGATGAGTAATAGGATAGGGAGCACTCCGCTACACTCATTAGGACAACAACCTCCTAACTACTATGAGTTAAGCAACTAATGGACAGACCAGACCGCATAAGACTACTGGAATAGAAAAAGAGAAGGGATTCACGGGCAGTGAAGGCAACCAAGGGAGAGGAATCATTCCATTCAATTCCGAAGCCTAGCGTCTCCTGTAAGACTCTATCACCTTAATTCTTTTGTTGAGGTTCTGGCACTTCTTCCTCCGGCCCTCTATTTACATAGCGAAGAAAGGCAAAGGCTCTTGCTCGAATGCGTGACTTATGTCTCTTTTTCCATTTATAAAAAGTAAGATGAATCTACGCTCCTCGGCCTATAGTAAGTGAATGAGAGGGTATGGGGTTCCGGGTCTTTTTCCAGTCAAAATTTACTAATAGGCAATCCCCTTTTTCCGTGATAATGTGAAAGGACTCAATTCCTTCTTTCTTCCCCAGCGAAATGTAGCAGGAACAGCCTTCCCGCAGTCGCATTAAGGAGATTTTTTCTTGAAACTCTTTACTCCTTCACCGTAGCAAGTACTCATTTCTATTTAGTTGTTTTCTTACTCTATCCGGCTATTGAACCTGGTTTCCCTCTGCATATGGTAATAGAGAGTTAGACAGCTTAGAGAGCTCCTCAAAGGGCTAGTTCTCACTCTGTTTTGGGGACCCCCAAGACTGTCTTTCCCTGTGTTTCCTAGTCTATATAGGTCCAATCTCATCTGCTAGCGCTTCTTCGTTGCTTGGTCGGGACACATTCATCGATTTCTTTTAATTCTTCCTGGGCTTGCAAGTGACTTACTTCTTTTGGCCGTTCTTGCTGTCTTAAGTCGTCCTCTTTTCTTTAGAAGCTGTTAATTGATTTCGTGCCTGCCCTAAGGCTAAGGGGAGAACTGCATGTCCTACTAGTCGGATAGAAGCCTACCCACCTACCAGCCTACCTTGTTCATATCGAGCGGACAGGAGAGACACTCTTTAAAGTTAATAGAAGCAATTCCTTTTATAAGCTTGAAAATAGGCGCTGTAAATCAATTCAAATAGATAGGGGAGTTCTGAACCAGCAGCAAGCCCTTTCTCGCCCTTTCTAATGTCCTAGGCGAAGGCAGTGCAGGTGAAAGCCCAATAGATCCCATTTTTTTTATCGCTCCACATAGCTCACGACCCGGCACGAAGAAATCTCTTAGATGGGCGGATGCGAATCTGGATCTATCAACGGAGCAATTCCATTCCAGTCGTAGTCTCAATCCCATATTCAATGAAAGTCTCCGCCGTGTCTGACCCCCTCAATCTTTCTATCCGGAGTGAGTCAGGCGGCTAAGCCTTTAATCCTGATAAAAGAAATAGTTTTCCCACCCCCCAAGTATCCATAAATGGAATCGGTTTTAGTGAATTACTTACCGTAGTCAAAGCCAATAGGGAAAGTCAGGTCAAGAGAGAGTCTCTTTCCGATTAGTGCATCGCGCACTTCCAATTCATTCCGAGTTAGAAAAAGTCAGTTCCTTCCCTCCCTTTTACTTTTTCTAGGGTAAAGTCCTCTTAAATGGATTACTAGTTCCTTCCTTCCCAATCAATGCTAACTCTATCTTCCTCTCTTGTAATTTAGGAGATTTCCCCAGCCCATAAAGAACTGGAGGCATGAACAACGTGTGAACCACCGCTATGAGGGTACGTGTGGATCGCTTCGTGCGGATCCCCGGGAGGTACGTATGGGTGCGCCTTCATGTTGACCGCCGCTACCTATACTCAGTATACTCTATAAAGGCGGAACATGGATACATCTAAGTCGTCTCCAAACTACATTCGCACTAACCCTGTCTAAACGTTCCTGAACCCTTGCAAGATCTTTTCGCTTGTTGCACCACGTAAAAACAGGCCCTGAAAAGTAAAATCACTCTAACCACAAGTAGACATAATATTGTTGAAAAGTAAACATCTGTTCATAGAAACCCTCCTCTCCTCCTAAGACCGAAAATCCCGCATCTATTGATTCTATTGAGATCGGTAAAGAAAGATAGGGAAAGGCTAGCAAAGTGGAAAGGCCCACAGAAGAATCTATGACGTTTTGCGTGTGCGTGGTGTCGTTCATTTCCAAAATTTTTGATAAATTCCAGGATCAAAACGGCGGAGTAGCCTGGTATCTCATTTGCTTGCATTGAGCTTCATGGGGTCTTTTCTCATGATGGTGAAAGAGGCGTCTCGTCGAGGTCTTTGATGTGTTTTGTTGAATAGTTGGACTTTTCTCATGTCGTCAAGGTACACTTCAATCGAAGGCCCAATTTTTTCTTTAAAAATTCTGTTGACCAAAGGCTGGTATGTGGCGCCAGCTTGAGTCCGAAAAGCATTACTTTGTAACAGTGGAGGCCGTCCTCAGTTATGAGTGAAGTCTTTTCCTGGTCGTCAGGATTCATGGCAATTTGCTTGTAGAAAAAGCATCCATGAAACTAAGGAACTTATGGCCGGATGATGAGTCGACAAGTCTGTCCATGTAAGAGAGTGGAAAGCGATCCTTTTCTTATGAAAGTGTTCTACCGCACACATATCAAGAGGCTACTCGCCAGCTAGGTCAGAGATTGGAGAAACATTTGGGACAGCGGTTTTTTCTGCTCGAACAGCACAATAGGACAGGCCTTGTTAAGATCTGTTAATGTCTACCCACATTCGCGACTTCCCATTGGACTTCTTAACCATGACCACGTTGGCAACTCAATAAATCTGGGTAATGGACTTCTCTGATGAAGTAGGCGGAGAGTAATTTGTTGACCCCTACCTGGCTGGATCGAAGCCTCGGTTCTATAGTATTAGCCGCTATCGCGACTCTGCCCCTGTATGCAATTGTGTCTGATAAAAATCTCATATATTATATCTGTTTGGTTAGTATAGCTTGATGAGTCACATTGAAAGTTATGTGTGATGGCAGAAGAGAAGAAGCGAAGCTCCCTGGCTGACGGGCTCCTGGCGAAAATTGAAGCATTGGCTCTGAGGAAATTGGCGATGTTTGAATGGGATCCTCTATTCTCGCCATGACCTCCTCTTTCGGAGCCGTATGCTGAGATGGTTTGTTCATTTTCTGTTAATTTCGAGCCGACTTGTGTAACCTTTTCTTTTATGGCTCGTCATCATACAATTGCATTGTGGTAGGTGTAGGTTGCCCTACTGGTTGAGCTTTTCTACGGGTGTACTCGCCCCGTCTATGTCTATATAAGGAGTCATAAATGTATCATGGTGATGGATAAAATTGATTTTGCAAAGCTGCTGCTGGTTTTGGTTCGTCTTATTCTTTATGGTCGCCAGTTTGAGCTGCTGGTAGGCCTTGCAAGTAATAACTTCGACGTAGCTCCCCGCGTCAACCAAAATGCGGTTTACTTTTCAATTGGAGATCACGGCGGATACGCCTATCGGAGAATTCCCGGTGTCTTGGAGGATAGCAAAATCTTCTTAAGTAAAGGTGATCGACCATTTCTCCCGTTGCTTCAGACATTTGGTGGGGGCTTCCAATCCTGGCGCCTGGACACTGCGCATGTCTTTTCCGCTTTGACTTCACTTTATGTACTCTGGCGTCTTAGCCGCGAAATCTCATATTCAATCTTCTTTTGCATCGTTTGCCTATCGGTTCAGCGACTACGTGCCCTTCAACTCTCGGTCAGCGGATCCTGCTTACTAAGAGTTTCTTATCTGTTGGAAAGTGGAAAGTTCTGTTAGGTTCTTAGTAGCAATCGGCGACCCTTTTTTTCTTTTACTTCACAGAGCTTTTCGTCTCCTTGATAGCTGGAAGTTCTCCAAAAGTATGAAAAGCTGGAGGACTTTGTACCATCCATTCCGGTGTGGTTGGATTCTGTTCAACATCCCAAGGACTTGGAGCGCATCTTTTGTTGTTTCCACTGCTTGAAGTGATTGCTACGACCACGAAGAAACGACAAATCCCAACTACAGATATATAAGAGCCAGAACTGCTAAGGGCATTCCATCCAGCGTAAGCATCTGGATAATCTGGAATGCGACGTGGCATACCCGAAAGCCCTAAGAAATGCATGGGAAAGAAGGTCGGATTAACGCCGAAAAAAGTGATCCAAAAATGGATTTGACCTAAAGTTTCAGGATATGTTCGACCAAAGATTTTACCTACCCAATAGTGAAATCCTGCAAATAAAGCAAAAACGGCTCCCATAGAAAGTACATAATGGAAATGTGCAACCACATAATAAGTATCATGTAGAGCAATGTCTAGCCCAGAATTTGCCGGAACTATTCCAGTGAGTCCCCCTATGGTGAACAAAAATATGGACCCTACAGCAAATAACATGGGTGTTTTGTATTGTATCGAACCCCCCCACATGGTAGCGATCCAACTAAAGATTTTGATTCCAGTGGGGACAGCTATGATCATGGTAGCTGCGGTGAAGTAGGCACGGGTATCAACGTCTAAGCCCACAGTAAACATATGATGAGCCCAAACAAGAGATCCAGGAACACCTATACTGATCATGGCATAAACCATGCCTAGATACCCGAAGACCGGTTTTCCCGAAAAAGTAGAAACGATATGACTTATGATACCGGATCCAGGCAGAATGGGAATATACACCTCTGGATGACCGAAGAACCGAAAGAGATGCTGGTATAATATGGGGTCTCCCCCTCCAGCGGGATCAGAAAAGGTTGTATTAAAGTTTCGATCGGTTAATAACATGGTAATTGCCCCTGCCAGTACCGGAAGTGATAATAAAAGTGGGAATGCTGTCACTAGAACGGACCACACAAATAGGGGTGATCTATGCATAGTCATTCCAGGTCCACGCATGTTGGAGATAGTTGTTATAAAATTGATAGAACCTAAAATGGATGAAATACCAGATAGATGAGGACTAGAAATTGCTGAATCAACTGCTCCTCCAGAATGGCTGGTAATACCACTTAAGGGCGGATAGACCGTCCACCCAGTGCCACTACCCACTTCTACTAAGGCTGGGCTTAATAGGAGCAAGAGACTTGGTGGCAACAACCAGAATGAAATATTATTTAATCGTGGAAATGCCATGTCAGGCGCACCTATCAGAATCGGAACAGACCAATTACCAGATCCACCTATCATCGCCGGCATAACCATAAAAAATATCATTAAAAAAGCGTGAGCCGTTATTAAAACATTATAAAGTTGATGATTCCCACCAAGAATTTGATCGCCGGGTCGTGCTAATTCCATACGAATCAGTACTGAGAAGCATGTGCCCATCACTCCAGCAATGGCACCAAAGATGAAATATAGAGTCCCTATATCCTTGTGGTTAGTGGAGAACAGCCATCGGACCGGATTTGTCATAAAATTGAGATTCTTTCGTTTTTTTGCTCCGCTTTAGGCTATCTTTGTTTAGGTAGCTTAAAGACTCTTTTCTTTAGCAAGACCAACAGTCTTACTTAATGAGGGTAGCTTGGCGGTTAACCAAGAAAAGCATGGGATTTTTACTTGCACTTGGAATGCAAAAGCATTCTTTTCAATCTTGTACCTTGGCCCTCCTGCCGTCGTTTCAGTGAGTCATAGGGCTTCCCCTCAGCTCAGTCTTTTTGGTTCTTGAGAATGGTCGCCACCTCTCCCAGGACCGGAATGATTATCCCTGCCCGATGGGTCTACATCCATCCCTGAATGTCGTCGGGTACTGTTAACTTCCCCGCCATTCTTGTAACTGTCACCTGTAATCCGCGCAGGTGTGTCCGCACCCCCTGAGTGGACGAGAAAGAAAGGATTTCTCGGAGCAACCCCCCAGGTTCCAGACCCAGGAGTCAACTTTCCCGTATGAGCATTCGGTAAATGTATCAGTCCGTGGAAGAGTGAAAGGGTCATCACTACTGAGGATCTCCCCCCTAATCTTAGATAGGTCGTCTGGGGGTTCGCCGCGGTTCATTGCTGTGCTTACACACTAGGCTACCCTTTTCCGAAAGCTCCGCGGGACCACCTACCACTAGTCTTCGGCCGGAGGGGTTTATTGCACAAAAACGCCGGGACGCAGGCTCCCAGAGGGAAGCCCAACGAATGTCAGATGCAAAGCCCCGCACCTCATTAAGATCATATTGGCATACTCTCCCAAAAAAGAAAGAGCAGACCCCATTGAAGACGAGAGTGAGGTACAACAAGGCCATTTCTGTCCACCGCCCTTCTCACGGAGCCGTACGTGGACGTTACCGCTCATACAGCTCCCAGCCAGCAAGCAGTTAGCCTTCCTCTACAAGGAATGGAAGTGTGGGTGAATCGACATCAAATAGAGGAATTCGCTTTTTCTTTTCAGCAATAACATGGTAAGAGCATCCCTTTCACAAAAACCTACAGACCCCCCCTATCCTGCCACTTCAGCACCTTGTGATCTTCTCAAAGATCATTACGAGCCCTCTCCTAGAATCTTTTTTTATTTCGAAAAAAATTGCATGGTGGATCAGGACGAGAATGAATCCGGTAATCCAGGACATACTCATCCTGGAGCTTATGCTCTCCTCTGGGGAGGGGGTTTTTATAGAGAGGTAAGTCGAGGGTAGCCTCCCGCTTGACCGATTTCTCGGAGTCGGAGGAAGATCTCTCATCCGATCATCCTGAACACGAGGGAGCTGCTCTCGATGTGAGATCAGCAGCAAAAGAAAGAAGAAAAGGGCCATGATCCTATGTTCGTTTTCGCCCTGCTCTGATGATGCGCTCCTTGCTCGCGGAGCTACATACCGGAAAAAGAAAAGGATCTCTCTATTACTTTGAGAGGAGAATCATTGGTTTGACCGACGGACTACGTGGGAAATACGAGATCTAGGCAAGCCGCTACATGTTCTCCCCTTGCCCTTGAACGATAGAAGAACTACTTATCTTCTCTTAGGTAGCGGTCGACCGGTTCGCATCTATGGTCAATCAAGAGGTCCGCGGATCCATTCTTCTATACGATAAATCGCCATCTCGTAGCACCACCACGACACCGATTCCCTGACAAAACCCTCGATTTCCCGAGAGTTAGATAGCCGATAGTAGTAGAAGCTCTAAGGCCGCTATTCCTGACAAGGAATAGAGTAAGGCCTTTACCGATCCTGAGTTAATGAGTTAAGGAGTTTTTTTCTAAACGACTTATCTGAAAGAAGGCTTTGCAATCAACGAATTCTTTGATTTGAAAAGCTCCTTTCCTAATCGACCTTCCGCCTTCCGTTATTTGATCTTTTTATGGGTCTTCTTATCTTATTAAGTAGCTAAATGAAGTATCATCAATTGAGAAATGACAATAAGTGATGTTCGATATCGCTTCTGCGCGCGGAGTATCGAAAGGAACCTCTCGGAGAAGTTCCGGGCCTCGGCAGCCCTCCTTTCTTATCTATTTTCATATATAATATAAAGAGAATAGAAAGCGTACTGACTCTGACTGCTATCTACGATGCGATCAGGGGGGAATAGCGCAAGGGCTTAAGTCATCGATTCAAATCCTATCTTTTTTTCGGTATGCCGCTCCGCGAGCAGAGCGAATGACAAAGATATATAATATAAGGCTTCCTTTTTTTTGGTTTCATTTTCAGTCATTCTTCTTTTTACTATTTTAGCAACTTTGCTAGAAGTAAAGCTTCTCAAGTGGTGTTTTCAATTCTTTGATTATTTAGTGTTCGATTTAGACTTAAACATCCACGATGATCTCCTGTTATTACTTGTCTTGGTTTTGGTTTTCGTATCACGGATCTTGGTTCGCGCTTTATGGCATTTCCAATAAGTGTAGGAATTCATGGGTACCTGGGATCACTTGGACCATTTCCACTCTGTGTTGTCTTCTTGACCTTTGCTCTGAGTGGTTGGTCGAACACGCAGAATGTGCAGGAGAGGAGGGTTCCTCAAATGCCCAACTCGATTTGGACTTAACTCTGCGCCCGCCGGGACCAACAGCAGAGGAAATAGAAAGGGAGCTTTCCTCTTTTCTTTCTTCCTTTGGAAATAGGGGAGTGACCTCGAGTGTACTCCAAAATACTAAGATTAAGCTACAATTGGACGTCGCGCCCCCCGCGAAGCTTTTGAAGATCCGGGAACTTATGCAGGATCTCCAAAGCAGACCGGTTCCTGCTTTCCAAGCGAGAGATGCTTTATTGAAAGCTCTCGCCCAATGGGAGAGGGACCAGATGCGTGATCCATGAGGTTGGCCGCCCAGCGTCGGCTCTACGAACTAACAAGGGGTCGGTCGCGAGAGATAGAAGGGGTGGTCCGGCGGGTAGGCTGGAGGGGGCTCGTCAGGGGGAGCAAATCGAGAAGTCCTTCGAAAGATAGGGCTTCCCGGATAATTTTTTTTCTTTCTATTTGGAAACAAAGGACCATAAGTATAATTAGACACTTCGTCTTTATTGTTCCACTAGCTAGGATAAAATTATCATATGTCCCTTTCATTATTACAACCTTCTTTTTTGATGTCAAAGACCAGAAGCTACGCGAAAATTTTCATTGGATCTCGGTTGTTCTTAACAGCGATGGCTATTCATTTAAGTCTTCGGGTAGCACCACTAGACCTTCAACAAGGTGGAAATTCTCGTATTCCTTATGTACACGTTCCTGCGGCTCGGATGAGTATTCTTGTTTATATCGCTACGGCTATAAACACGTTCTTGTTCCTATTAACAAAACATCCCCTTTTTCTTCGCTCTTTCGGAACCGGTACAGAAATGGGTGCTTTTTCTACGTTGTTTACCTTAGTTACTGGGGGGTTTCGGGGAAGACCTATGTGGGGCACCTTTTGGGTGTGGGATGCTCGTTTAACCTCTGTATTAATCTCGTTCCTTATTTACATGGGTGCACTGCGTTTTCAAAAGCTTCCTATCGAACCGGCTCCTATTTCAATCCGTGCTGGACCGATCGATATACCAATAATCAAGTCTTCAGTCAACTGGTGGAATACATCGCATCAACCTGGGAGCATTAGCCGATATGGTACATCAATACATGTTCCTATGCCCATTCCAATCTTGTCTAACTTTGCTAACTCCCCCTTCTCAACCCGTATCTTGTTCGTTCTGGAAACACGTCTTCTTATTCCATCTTTTCTCGAATCTCCTTTAACGGAAGAAATAGAAGCTCAAGAAGGAATACCAAAACCTAGTTCACTCGCTGAGTCTCTTTGCATCCATGGCTGAATGGTTTAAAGCGCCCAACCGGGCAAATTCGTAGGTTCGATTCCTGCTGGATGCACTTTTTAAGTTCAGTTCAATCGCTGCTCACGGAATTGATACATATAGCTCGCCCTTATAGCTTATGGGGCACTTCACTCGCTCAACACTTGTTCAAAACATCCACTCTTTCTTCACTCGCTAGGGAAAGATAAAGGATAGATGACTGAAAATCCCGCTTAGAGATCGCAAAACTATAGTCAGAGTAGGAGTTCCCATCCGTCGAGGCCTCGTTTTACCTGCCCTTGGGACTGGAACTGATTGGTTGCTTGTTGTGACAGCCAAGGTCTGAACATTGTCCCACTTCCCTCATCGGGTTCCTCTCTGTTCATCATGGGGTTGTTGGGATAAAGGTGGGTTTGAGACGCGCGGCGGGTACTCTTGATGCGAAAGGATATGGATCTAGAAGCCGAGATCAAAGCGTTAGTTCAAGATAAGAGCCCTTACGAACCAAGGCTTCTAAAGTTGCCAGAGGGTCCATCATCAAGAATGGCCTAAGATGGCCAGAAGCATTCCTAACAATGCTAGCCACAGCGGAATACTCCGGCAAAACGGGTCGCCATTTCGCGGAATCGAACGCCCTAAGAGGAAGATTTCATTTGCTTTATGTTTCGTGGAACGAAGTTGATCCATGGTCATCGGGATGTCTATGTTGAAAGAGAACCTAACCTGAAGAGTCATTGGTTTTCCAGGTCGGAAAATTAAGTAAACAACTCAGGTGGACAAGAGGCGAACCACTCAGCTGATGAGTCAGCTATACTTTTTTTAAAATAGCCTAATGAGGAGACGATCGTAACCTCTGAGCTCAAAGATGGAAAGCAGATTCCTTTTTTCAGGTTTTGCATAGCTTCCCAAGCGCCCGGCTTTCTTTTTGGGTTCCGAAAGGCAGAGTAGCTTCAGCATCGAGTAGGGTATGGGATAGAGTTCGAGTGAGGCATCAACCATAGATTGCGGAACTTTCGAGATGCTTCCTTGCGAAAGCCAACGGAGTCTGTACTGTAACTCAACCTTCTCATCCATGGAAGGATTCCTTATTCGATGATAAATGTCAATCGAGGGCACCTTCATTTCCAGAGAGAGAATCAGGCTGCACAGAAGGGGGAAAGCCCTCCTACTGAGCAAGATCATTAATTAATATTAATAAGGAAGCACTTAACTTAGGGCAGCCAGTCTCACTTCACACAGCACAGCGCCTTGCTATTTGCATTCATCCTTGTAACTTACCGAAGCGAGGATCTCATGCTATCATTGAACGGCTACCGAACCGCCATACTCAGGTAACCGGTCTAGGTTCCAAGTACATCAACACCCCATAGCTACTTAGGGCCGCAACGCAATAAGGCTTTTCGCTCTAGTTGGGCAATGCAAGGAGGCCTCTTTCGCCATTCTTTCTAAATGATAAACTATTATTAGTTCAGTTCGGTAGAACATCGATGATAGGATAATTTTTTCACAGAAGCATATGATTGCCCCTCAATCGCCAGGTGGCTCGCTCCAGGTGCATGACTAGCTTTGCTGGCTCTTATACGAAAGGTACCAGCCTCTTTCAGTGGTTCTTGCTTGCTCTTTAAAGCTGATCTGGTGCTGTCTCGTTCCTTCAGTTTGTTCTGATTCCGATGAAGGATACTATATTCCGCCTACACAACTACCTTGCTTGGTGGTTCAAAATGGAAGTCTAGGTATCTGCTTAAGTGGTCTGCTCGTACCGTTCCAAAAAGAGCTGCGCTGACAGGCGTATTTTAAAATGTGTTTCCGGGCTCACATATCTAAATTTCAGCGAGATAGGGTGCGGATAGGTGGAATGGAAATTCCACTCCAATCCCTTTAATGGATCCCCGAAGGAGACGGGTGCAAATAGAATTTCAATCAAAGGCGCTATGACCACTGAGCATGCCAACAAGGCAAACTCAGAAAATCGTCTCCTGTCCCAGGTCACTGAAAGGGAGATACTCGCAGCCGAGCTCTCGCCCCACTCCTGCTGCCAACTTCGTGATAGAACGACCATGCGAAGGGATACGGATAGGCTGCCTCCCACACTTAAGGCATTGTGTTACACCTTAAATGTCTGGATTTTAGCGTTATTGTCAAGCATCTCATTCACTACTAAAAGAAAGGTATGGATATTCTGCTCGAAAGCTTGACGAAGAAGCGTAAGCAAAAAGCATATTTTAGGAAAGAGGTCCAGCAGCTGGTTACAGCTAATGAATGAAAAAACGTGTGTGCCGATTTAGATTTCCCGTCTTAAGCCCCACCTCGGTAGCTCAGCGGCGGCCTCTTGTATAGTTCAACAGGTAGTCGGACGTGGGTTCAAATCCCGCTCGAGGGAAAAAACAGAGAGAGCAGCGAAGGGCCTTTCCTCGCTTCTGTCTTTTTTTTTATAGATCAGTTCAGTCTGTAAACAAGCAGGTGATTTTTAGCCGGGAAACTGTAAACTTTCGAAAGCAAGCTCACCCACTCTCCCCCAGTGGTTAAACTCTAGGATCTGATTTGAATTCCATATTAAAGAAAAGTAGACATCTGCGGCCTAAAACTACACGGGTGGATAGATTTACGGCTACTACTTCCCGATCTGATTTCACGGATTTGTACTTGACTTTATATATGAAATAGCTATGTGACCACTCACACTTACTCCTACCTCTTATGAGTCCAGAAAGACAAAGACATTGAAGCAAGCAGGGCTTAAGTGCCTCTCTTACTCTCACCGAAGCGGAAGCAATTGACGAATTCGACTTGAGCCCAGATCTGGATGATTCACCATTGGCCCAGAGAAAGGACTTGCTTGCACAGGTGCCCTCTAGTAATAAAAATCTAATAAGAGAAAGCGGAAACGTAGACACTAATTGATTCTTTCGTTCGGGAATGCCTGCGATTCTACTAAGATAAGCTATTTCTTTCTGGTGGCATCATAGAATCTTAACTTATGTTCCAAGGTTGCTCTGAGCACTTACGATTGATCGATGAATTGCCCTATTGAGTAAGGGTCGGGTCGGTGTTTGCAAAAATGTCGAGCCGACGGGGTCAGGTACCAGTAGTGACAATGGCAAAGGGGGGAGCAGGACACTCGTTGTGCTAGTGGAATGACCCAACTGGACCTAGTCAGCCCGAACCGTTTTGCGGTTCTAAAGGACCCTGAACAAGAAGAGGCAAAGATGCCAGATCTGGACACTGCGGAACCGGAAGAGATTGCTCAGGATGAATGTCTGGGTAACAAAGCCGAGGAGGTGTAGTCAAGGAGATAACTCCCGAGGAGAGTGATTGGCCCCAAAGAAGGGAGGATCTGGAAGAGAGGGTTGATACTGGGTCAACTATGGCAGTGACTGAGGGGGACTTGCTCTGTGATAAACATTTTTTTGACTCCAAACAAGAACCTCAGGGCAGCCAATCCTAAGAAAAGAGGTGAACCTGAGAAGAGCAGTAAGAGTAAGCGTTCAGGTGCTGGTGCTATGACCTTAAAGGTGGAAGATCCTTCTCTTTCTCTGTGAAGATAGACTGCCTGCTGTTTATGCGTGTCAAGTGCGCCTATAATAAGAAAGGTCCATCAAGACTCAGAAATTACCCTCGATCTTTTCAATCCCTCTAGTAGAGAATTCTTAGCCTTCGTCTTAGAAACTGAGCTCTCACAAAGCAACTCATTACTTATTGTTTACACACACTTTCTATTTTACTTAGCCTACTTCTTTATCATTAGATCAATTAGGCAGGGGAAGACTCTGTGTACTAACTTTCTCTTCTTTCTTCTTCTTTGAAATCCCTTGCCACTTCCCTTCTTTGCTAGCACGTACCTGTCTTTGCTTTGCACAAGAGATCCCCCTACTCTTCACACCCCTCTAGTCCTGATCTTGCTTATGCATTACTTGGGAAGGATTGCCCTATCCCTTTGTTGGGGGCTTTGGCTACCCTACCTCATTCCCTTCACAAGCCAAGGACAAGATGAATCTATTGCCCTGCCTCCAAGAGAAGAAATGGCACCAATCGATTCAATAGAAGGCATTAAGCAGACAGAGCGAGAAGAGAGGATATCCTTTATCCTGTTGCAGCTTTCATGAAGGCTTCCATTGAAGAATCGAAAGAATCTACCCAGTCTAGGGCTGAAAAGGGGGGGGCTAAATGCAGAGACAAGGCAACTGAGGATAGTGACTTTCTCCTGTAATGAATAGAATAGGCCCGAGAGCTATGAAAGGAGAGAGTTTCCTATTCCATATTCCGGTTGACCAATTCGCGCAGTATCCAATCCAGAATATAGGCTTGCTTTTGCCCTCTCCCGAGATTTCAAAGTTGGTAATGTTAGAAGGTCGGTATTTTATGGTCAGATACCTAAGGTCGGTATATCTTTGAAAGCTCAGACGGGGTAAACGGACTCCTCGAGGGCTACTTAAGCCACTTTAGTGCAAACCAGAAGGACTGGAGCTGTTGGATGTTGCTGAGTGCTGCTATAACTTAACAACCAAAAAGCTCTGCGTCGAACTTCAGCCCCTTCGAGTTGGCCACGGGGCAACAGCCTCTGACGCCCCACACCATTGCGACAGGAGGGGGCTTTCCCAGCAGCCTACTTTGCCAAGAGGTGGCAGGAGCGCAACGACCTAGCCCAAACCTACTTAAACAACCTAAAGGCTTGGCCCGGTCTGAAGGAAGAAGAAAGTCAACCTTGTAGAAAAGCAGATAGAAGAGGTAGCCTATAGACTCAAGCGACGAGCTCGGTGAAAACTCACCCCGTATTCCATGTGAGTCAGTTGACTTCGATTAGACCAGACCGACCCAGAGAGGAACGTGCCCACGAGGGCACCACCAGATGTTGTAGATGAACCTACTAAAGACGAAATTTAGTATATCATAGCTGACCGCACCACGGGCTAGCCCCTACACCCACTGCACGAGTGGAATATTACTTAGTCAAGTAGAAAGGAACAAGGTCTTACGGCACGGTCACTATATCTTTTCTTTTTCTTTATCTCTCCTCTATGGAAAGAAAGAGGGGATGATACGTGGCGTGGTATACCTGATCGTTTAGTCAACGAGACGTACGTAAGTCGACATAGCTCCATGTATATGTTCTTTTGAGCTAGAACCAATCAATAGAATGAAGTGAAATCTAGGGTAGGGCGACGAACATGGCGAAAGAGGACTGTCTATCCAAAGCCCTTCTCTTCTTCACTCAAAGGGGCAATGCACCAGCCAGCCAGTGTGGTGGCGAACACGCTGTGCTGTAAGCTAAGCTGTTCACCTTGTAGACGGAGGAGATATAGAAAGTGTGCCGTGCTTGATTCATAAGATTCTATAGTAGAACCAGTATATTATTTCACTTAGCCTGCCTCTCCCATGACTTTCCGGACCAACCAACCCGGATCTGTCCTCGCGAGTCTCTCTGCATTTTGGGTGCAGAGCATGCAGAAAAATCGAGCAATGGATCTTAGAAGAATTCCACTTTTTTCGGCACGACTCTTTCTATTTCTGCGCCGACATTTGAGTTGTCTCTCTTCTTTCTTTCAGTCGACACACTCGACGCAGATAACTCCGGTGGCCCCCGCTTCTGTCTCTATCAGGCGGCGACAGCCCCCACCTCCATAGCCACAGCATGGAGGAGCAGCTCCTTAATCCGCACTACAACCAATCAAAATGTTCTCCAGATCGATATATGATGCTAAACGGAGACCGAGATAGAGAGAGAGGGCTGCCCCTTTGTTGGCTCTTCGAGACAAAAGCACTCATATGAATGGTGCTAATTCCCATGTTCCTTAGAGTCTCATTTGGTTTCGGGAGCCTCTCCCTCCCGTCCCTTACTCGTCTTTTGCGTCATCCTGGAATTTTTTCCGTATGCCGGGGAAAATGCCTCACCTTTCTACATGAATTATTAGAAGAATTTCCTCGGGTCTCTATAAAACAGAAGGAAAAGCCCGGGTGGAAGCACAAACTAAAGGAGAGAGGAAAAGTCGAAAGGGGGGAAGAAGTCTAGTGCTAGTTCTTACTGAAACTTCTTGATTTTATCTAACTTTCATTTTTGAGTGGTTTCTTTGTTCTCTTATTTGGATTGAAAGAAAGAAAAAACTTCCCTTTCTTTCTCTTCTTTTTTTTCCTTCGACGAATTTCAGCTATGACCAATGGCCCCCTAGCTGAATAGGCGTAAGAAAGCTACCTGAAAAAAGGCAAGGCGCACCTTGGATTGAACTCGACGAATTGCGTTTTGCCAGATAGATTTTTTTAGAAAGATTCCCCATTGGTAATTAAAAAATAGAAAGAATCAAAATCTAAACTAAATACTAAATAAAGGCGCATACGCGGGAAGGGGGCCTTACTACTTCTTCATTCAGGGGGGGGAGACTAGCCTCATTACTCCCCACTGGGCGAGAGGTGCACCTAACCCACCTACCCACTCATCAATCACGGTGTTCAGCTGACTTGCACTGATAGACCCCTATTGTATTGGAATTAGGCGCCCATCTTTTGACTGTTGTCAACTAATCTCTTCAATGTTAGATTCTACCCTATGTTAGAACATTTTTGTGAATGCTATTCTGATCTAAGTGGTCTTATTCTGTGTCCCGTGCTAGGAAGCATTACTCCTCTTTTCATTCCAAATTCAAGAATACGACCGATACGATTGATTGGTCTGTGCGCCTCTCTTATTACTTTTTTGTATTCCCCTGTTCTTCGGATACAATTCGATCCTTCTACGGCCAAATCTCAATTTGTGGAAAGCCTTCGATGGCTTCCTTATGAAAACATCCATTTTTATTTGGGTATAGACGGTATCTCTTTATTCTTCGTGATATTGACCACATTTCTGATCCCTATTTGCATTTTAGTGGGTTGGTCTGGTATGAGAAGTTATGGGAAAGAGTATATTACAGCATCTCTAATTCGTGAATTTCTAATGATCGCCGTGTTCCGCATGCTGGATCCTCTACTATTCTATGTTCTTCCCGAAAGCGTGCTAATCCCTATGTTGTGCGGAGCTGAGCATCTTATATTCGCTGGGATAAAGCTTTTCCTCTGCAGGGGCCTTGTGCAGTAAACCCCCTACGGGCGGTCGTCCGTCGTCGTAAAGTAGTCCCCGCGAAGCTTTCGGGAAGAGGGGTAGTCTTGTGTGTAAGCATAGCATTTCTGGTCGAACCCGCCCAACCCAACTAAGAAGAACCGAACCTGACAAACACATCTTTTTCCTTTGGGGAGGGTACTCCAAGTAGTGGGTACCTCGTAGGACCTCGACCCGCCTACTCGGGTCTTGTATGGATATGCAGGAAGGGGTGCTCCTAGGTGTGTGTAGGGGTTGTGTTTGTTCGCGAGAATGGATTCCTCGTCAAGTCAGTTTGGGGGGTGTGGACACACTTGCGCGAATTCGGGTAACGGCTACAAGGGAGAAAGAAAAAGGAAACTGTACCCGACCAGGGATGGACGTAAACTCGTAAGCTACCGAGGGTAGGGATAATCGTCTAGGTCTTATTGTGAAAGAAAAAAGCCGCCCCGCCACAGCAGGCGGGTTGCTTCATCTGTCGTCGCCGGGGAGCTCTTGGCGAGGAGACCTTAGGATAAGTTGCTAAAACAAACGGGGGGGAGGATCGACCCGTTCAGTAGAATTCCGAAGAAAGACTGTTGGCAGCAGGTGGAGACATTTCTTTGGCCCCTTCAAAAAAAAAATAAATGCGGGCAGGGTGGAGCTCGGCAGAGGGTTCGAGAATAGGGTAGGGTCCTGTTCTTAAGATTCAGATAAGAAAAAAGTTCCAAACCTTTATGCATGCACCTCCGTACAAGTGCTGCGTACAAGTTCCGGCCAGGATGATTGGGAAAGATCAAACCAATTTGAACCGCTCACATCACAGTAGTAGTAGCGTAAAGGCCGTAAGCCGGGGGGCGGCCATAACATAAGGCTATTACTTTCACACCTCTCTCTCTTTATCTATAGATATCTAAAAAGAGAGAGATCCGCTGCGTGAGCAACCCGACTGTGCGTTACATGTGCTCTACAGGCTGCACTCCATCTTTATTCCCCCTTAAATCTTTTGATTTGGAAGACGGGCGTTGCGTTTGGTTCGAAAGGCATGGTTTTCAGTATGTCTCCAGATAGGCCCCCCACTAGTCCGGCTAGCTAGTGAGTGGTTCTTTCGGGCGGGAAGCAGGCCGGGCCCTACGAGCGGGCATCTCCCGCAACGCAAGCAGCATTGTTCGCCACCACCCGAGAAGCAAAAGATTATAGAGTCCAGGCTGAAAATACATGCATAGATAGTGGTCTAATGACAAGGCCGACGACGGAAGCTCGGGACGGAGCCGTATGATGCGGAAGTCTCACGTACGGTTCCCTGAGAAGGGAGTGGCTACCTACTGGAGCTTCGACCAATCACCACCGGTCAATTCCGCTTTGGGGCCACCCCTTACTCTACCATTATTATAGGGGTATGGGGTTCGAGACAAAGAAAGATCAAGGCAGCATATCAGCTTTTCCTTTATACTTTACTTGGATCTGTTTTTATGCTATTAGCTATTCTGTTGATTCTTTTCCAAACGGGAACCACCGATTTACAAATTTTATTAACCACAGAATTTAGTGAGCGGCGCCAAATCTTTCTATGGATTGCTTTTTTCGCCTCTTTCGCCGTCAAAGACTCAAAGTGCCTATGGTACCAGTTCATATTTGGTTACCCGAAGCTCATGTAGAGGCACCTACGGCAGGATCCGTCATCTTGGCGGGAATTCTTTTAAAATTGGGAACCTGACCCGGGTGCAGGTCCTCATGAGGGGGAGGTGTAAGGGTCCAAAAGACCTCGCATCGACCTCACCTCAGCCTCGGGTTCCGCGCCTGCTACAACAGCTTCAGCATCGCGACCTGCTCGCTCGAGTGCCCCGTCAGAATCAGCCGCCGCCGATACTTCATTCATAGATTCAGACATGGAGGAGATTCCTGACATGAGGAGCTGGCACTACGAGCCAATCCCGGCGGATGAGGTAGTTGAGTTTCCTCAACTGACCGAGACAGCAGAGATCGATGTTGTTCCCCCGGAAGCAGCACCGACAGACCCTACAGATGTTCAGATTCCGGAGGAAGCCCGGAAGATTCTTCTGTCGCTCGCTCAGAGCCTCAGGATATATAAGAGGGGGGACGACATTGTCCAAGACACCGAATACACCAGCTTTCTGTCAGCGTTCGAGTTTCCCACTCCGGAAGCTCCTCGGACCATCCATTCGACCGCTCCAGATACCTCCGCTCCAGTTGTCATCCAGCTCAACTGGAACCACTCCGTCATTTTCAGGCCATTCCTTGAGGAATCTTTCAGCCGCATCTTCCAGCAGGAGAACCTGCACGTCTGGTCTAGAAAGGTTTACTTCGGGATCTCTCATATCAAGACCAAGAGAAGAAGGACTGCGTATGTGCACCAGAGGATGTGCAACTGGGCCACCCACGGACGTCAAAGAATCCGACGTCGTTTCGTCAAGGTAACCAAGATGCGCCCTTACAGACATGGTCATCAGGTTTTTCTTGAGTACGACGTCCTCATGTATGGGACTGGCACTCCTCGAGGAGAGTTGCAACACTGGACCTTCACAGAAGCAGATCTGGACCGAGTTCACCTAGAAGACCTCCTGACGCTTCAAGTACCTCCAGGGCCCGATTCTCCGACCCGAGCACTACAGAGACGGCACCGAGATCTTGAAGAAGTATGTTCGTCATGCGATCACCCTTGCGCGTGTGACAGACTACCAACTTGCAATCGAGAGCCGCCAGCCGAAGGTCAACCTGCTCCGCCCGAACCTGCTCGTACCTGGTATTGATGATTACCTTCCATATATGCCAACCAGGATACCGGAGCACGGTGTTCTCTATGTGACACAGAAGAAGAGGGAACGCAAATTCATGCGATTTGGCGAACTTGCCAAGTTCTGCGACGGAACCCTTCTCTACGTCTACAACGGGATGCAGAGTAGACTCTTGGCTGATCAGATTCCAGGACGGAAGATCATCGATGGAAAGGGAAAGATTTTGGAGGCCATGAACCTGATCGAGAGAAAGCTCTAGGAGAGGCTTATGTACAGACGAGTGGAAGCGGCGATGCAGATGCGAGCGAGGATCATCGGCGAATGGGATGAGTACCTGCAGATGTCGAAGTGGGAACCGGCGCTGGAGCTTCCACCACCCTTCTGACTTCTTCCCAAAGGGGGAGATTGTTAGACCCTACTTTGTGGGTTGTGAAGAAGTCAAGGGCCTATCTTGTCATTTACCATTTCTTGTATTAGCTTTAGTTTGCTTATGCCCTCCTTTGTAAAGAGTCATAGACTCTAAGGGCCTTTTGTGTAACTATCTTATACCTAGTGCTATAAATAGAATGCTATAGCCTAGGGTTTTGTGTGGATTTATGGTATCCTACTTTTGTGTTAAGAGAAGCATTCCCAAGAAGAACAAAATATTCTCTATCTTCTCTTTATCATTTCTATCATTTATCACCAACTAGTGTATTCAATGTTCAATCATTAGCTCTAGTTTTCTCTCCATCTTTCATTCTCTTACATTTGGGATTCACAAAAGTATTAGTATTTACCGAACTGATTTCCTATTGCTATTGCCGTTGGATTTACTAAAGTGATTTCCATCAATTGTTTTCAGAAATATTTCAATTGTTTCCTGTAGCATCTTTTCCATCAATTGCACCTATTTTCTGTTCTTGGTTATTTCCTATTCTCGGATTTTATCACAGGCTGTATGGTAAGTGTCTTTGCTCTCACTTACCAAGTAAGACTTTTGGTTCTTGCCTTAATCTTACCAAGTAAGATTTTTAGTCCTTGCCATATTCATGATCAATTTGACTTGGTAAACACTTACCCGGATAAACGTTTGGTAAACGGCACCTTACATCTTTAAAATCCGCGACAAGTTGAATTTGTTCGATTGCTTTATTTTTGGTTCCCAGAAACTCATGGTTCTTTTTGCTTCGTGGTATTTGTTTCTCTTCACATAAACTAATGTGTCCTATTAGAATCACTAAATTGATAAGGGCATCAAAAGGGGCATATTTGAACACATAAATTTGGAAAATTATCTTTTTAATCAATATATTGTAAAGGGTAACAAAAATAAAGAGACCCCTAAAAATGAAGAGTTTTGGTAAACGTTTGGTAAATGACCAAGTTAAGTTAAGAGACAACTGTAAGCGCTTACTCGATTATGCGTTTGGTAAACGACCCCTAAGTTCATATAGTTTTTTTCCTAGGTAAGATGCAGTTCTTGCATTGTTGTTGTTTTACATGTCACCACTGGAAAACCGTGTATTACCCACGGCAGTACCGACTACTAAAAGCAATCTGAATTTACCGATGGCAAACTGATGATTTACCAATTGTTAGTTTTTTTTCTTTTATTTATTTTTTAACTAGTTGTCGAGAAAACATTAGAAAACCATTGGAAACCTTGGTAAATAGAACCTTGGAAATCCATAATAAAGGTTGTCGAAAAAACGTCAATAGCTTTTACCGATCAACCTTTTGTCGACACTCGTTTCGTGGGAAAACCGTCAGTAAAGTTTGTTTCCGACAGCTTACCGACTGTTTCTGCTATGTAGATGTGATTTGATGTGTCAACTCATTCAAGGTCAACACCTCTTGTTGTTTATGATGTATTTTTCAGATTAACAAATTAGCATGTAGAGATTGTAGGATTCACTGTTTCTGGTTCTTAATTAGGATACGAACAATTTATTAGTAATCACATTATCCTCCAAGTATCAACATTACATGCTTACCTTTATAATATTGATGCAACGGATTGGTTCCTAGATTTATATAGCAACGATCAAGAGTCTTACCTTGCAAGTGATGGAAAATACTTTTGTAAAGTGAATTAAGAATTTGGGTGGGGGTTTTGGTTTGTTGTTGACCTATTTCATTCTTGAAAACAAATTTGACAATGGGGTTTAATTTCAATCCGGTGCAAATAATAGTTTTACACCTCAAATTTTGATGTTTCTATGAATTAGATGTGCAATTATGGAAGTGGTTTTAATTGCGGCTACACCGATGGCTTGAAATTGAGGTGGATATAATTTTTTTTGTTTTGGAAGAGGTATCCCAAACCACATTGGGCCCAGACTAATCCTCGGCAATTTTGGGCCGAAGCCTGACTGCTAAAGCATGCAGCCCGGGGTTGAAGCCCCTGTACCTCCAGAATGCGTCCCCCAGGGATCGAACTCGGGTTCACCACTATGTAATGCCCAAGCCTTACCACTTGGTGGATATAGATGAACACTACAAACGTAGATTTCGGATTAGGAGATACAAAAAATGAAAAGATATAGTGTTGGGGTTCGTTGAATTTGATTTTCGGGAACGATGGTGACATGATATTTTTGTTGTGTATTGTTCAAAGACAATGTCGATCTTGTTCAAGTCCCGAAAACAATATACTAAGACATGTCGTTATGTATCATAGGGTGTTGAATTAAGTCTCCTTTTAAGTTGGATTCCGTAAGATGTATCAGTGTGAATCAAGTCTCCTTCTATTTTGAGTACACACATTTTTATTGCAAATTAGGTCCTGTATAATTTTTAGGGGCTGTTTACTTGACACTTGCCCGATAAAGGCTTATCGGGTCAATTTACCTTACAAGGCGAACATGGCAAAGACTAGATTCAAGCATTTACTTAGGGACCATTTACCCAAATGCTTACCTACCGAAATGGTGGCCGTAAATTCTACTGAATATTTGGTAAACAATAATATCATAGCATTTACTCCAATCAGTGCTCTCTTTCTGTTACTTAAGCCAATACTCAGGGACCATTTATCCAAATGCTTACTTGGTAAGCAAAATACATTTTAAAGAATTTGATAGGTCATATGCATGAACAAATGCATTTTATTATATTTGGATCACTTAAATATACTAAAAGAATACATTTTTGTTATAACAAATATGGTCAATCAAACCAAAGGAGTGATAGTCTAGTGGTAAGGCTTGGGCACTACATAGTGGTGAACCCGAGTTCGAGCTCTGGGGGACGCATTCTGGAGGTACGGGGGTTTCGACCCCGGGCTGCATGGTTTAGCAGTCGGGCTTCGGCCCAAAATTGCCGAGGATTAGTCTGGGCCCAATGTGGTCTGGGATACCTCTTCCAAAAAAAAAATATGGTCAATCAAATAAACAAATTCACTAAAGAAATACATTTTTAATAATAACATATTTTAGTCTTCAATCAAATAAATTTTAAAAATAATTTTTTTTAAAAATTTAAACGAACATACAAGCTTGTTTCTATGACCTAATGGAATATCGTAACTATTATTATTCCCAAACACTATCGGGTCAGGCCAATCCAGAAAAATAATCAGGCTGGCCCAATAAGTAAAAGGTATAGCCTCTGATTCGCTCAGAGGATAAACTTGTTTGGTAATCAAAATCATCTTCTTTCTCAACTCCTTATTGTTTCTCTTTTTCTTATGTAAATTCTAGTAGTCGAGGTATTGCACTCCATGTGTTTGACAAAATGCTTCAACCAGCCACCATATACTATTAGTGTTTCTGTGAATCTTTTTTGTTACTACTACTTGTATTACAATTGGATGCATGCCTCTTCTTTAACTTGTTCTATTTCTCTCTTTAACCAACTTTACAAGATTAGATTTCGATTAGAAGAAGTTGATTATATTTGAATCCATCTTTCTTTATCTTCATACTTTTTACAATCTCTTCAATCTCTTTTTAACAAAACACCCTGATTTTCTTTGTTCAGAACTTTAATCAAATCAATCCATGGAAGATTTACCAGCAGAGTTGACGATCGATATTCTCTCAAGACTTCCGGTCAAGACCATCGTCCACTGCAAGTGTGTTTGCAACAAGTGGCGGAATTTAGTTACAGACTCTTCCTTTGTTAAGCTCCATCTCTCCAGATCACCTACAGGTCTCATCATCCATCATAAAAAAACTCGTATATATATGAGGTATAATCCTAATGATCCGGGAATTTTGAAGTGGGTGGAAATAGAAGACAAAGTAGATAGCCATCATTTACATTACGACCGTGTCTTGAGCCTTGATCTTAATCTGGCTCCCATTCTTCAAAACACTAGGATGCATCACGTGGGCTCGGTCAATGGTTTGATCTGCCTATTGCCAGATTCTCCTGAACATGACAATACTTGCATATGCAATCCTGTCACTAGAGAATACATGATTCTCCCTAGGCAGCGTTTCCCGAGAGGTGGTTTTCTGGGAGTTGTTTTTGGTTTTGGAATGAGTTCACTAACGGGGGAATACAAAGTGGTACGGAGTTTTCAAACGGACGTAGTAGGAAATGGTTATGCAGCTTGGCCGAGTGTAATTGAAGCAGAGGTATACACTCTTGGCACAGGTCAATGGAGAAGCCTTGGCCCTGTTCCTTATCAGCTTCATGCATTTCAGGAATTCTACGGGCCATTTCTCAACAACCATTGTCATTGGATTGTTTCTGAAAACGAGGATACACCTGAAAATATTTGTACTTTCGATATTGACAAGGAAACATTTCAATTATTTCCATCTCCTCCTGCAAAAGAAAAGTGGTACCATTGTCAAAGTTTGGAAATCCTAAAGGGCTGTCTATGTAAGCTTGATACCTACGATTCTCAATCTACGATTTGGGTGATGAAAGAATACGGGATCAAGAACTCTTGGCACAAAGAGGTGGTGATTAGACGAGAAATTTGCTTTACACAATGGCCGCCGTATAAACCCATACATCTGATTGCGGGTTTAAAAGATGGAAGTATTTTGATGGTCTCTAATAACATTCTGTGTGTATTTGATCCTCGAAGTCAAACAATTGAAGACACTAAAATGTTTGAACTGACTTGAGCGGAGTAGCTTACCGTCCTAGCTTTCTTACACTCAAGAATTTTGAATCAGAGATGGTTCATATGTTCTAAAGGTCCACAAAACCTCTATGTATCAAATAGTCCATTTGATTCTGGTATGTTACTATTGCTTTCAGATCTACTGAATTGATATAAAGTTATGAATTTGATCTTCAAGTGATTCTTGATACAATGCATGAAGTTTATTTGAAGATGATAAATACATGATGAAAGTATCGGGTATTTACTGAATTGATTTCATACTGCTATTGTCATTGGATTTACCAACGTGATTTCCTACAGGTTTTTAGAAACATTTTAATTGTTTTCTATTGCATCTTTTCAATCAAGTGCACCTATTTTCTGTTCTTGGTTATTTCCTGTTCTCGGATCTTATCATGGGTTGTAGGAAGATTTCAGATCAACCGGATATGATTCATTGATTCCTTAAAATTTTGAACCAAAATGGATCCTTATTTTCACTCTATCCATTCCAAAGGGGAGTAGGAGTAAAATGATTGCATAAATTTGATTAGACTAGAGCATTCTTACCTTCTTCATGCCTTCATCTTAAGCTATTCACTTTTCTTGGAGTCAATTTGTTTTATACGGGATATTTATGCAAAATAGTTGATTTTAAGAAGAAATTATCAACCGAGTTATGAAGAACTGGCATCAGGGAATTACCATCAATACGTAGGAACCAATGGTGTCCTTGCCATAAAGTTTAGGAGAAATACTCTTCAATAAATAATTAAAATCGTTAAGCTCGCTACAAGTCCTCTAAGCAAACGACTCTAGTTCCAGTTCCACACCCAAGCCCGATTGTTCCAAGAATCACAATCAAAATATTAGCGTCTTTTGTTGTCGTCTGCCTCAAAAAGCCTGTGGAATACATCACAAAGTCTATAACTTCATCAATTTGATCCATTTATCGAACCAAAAACTGAAAACTTTCCTCTCCCCAATGTTTTTACTAGAATCGGACACAAAGCTAACACTGGAACCATCAGTATCCTTCACTGTTATCAAAATTCCACCATAAGCCGAACCAATTTGTGGCATGTCCCGTATGAACATCTAATAACTCATAAAGAGTTTATTCTACCAAAAACCACCAGAAAAAAAGTTCATCTAAATCGAAATAAAAGAAACTAAAAAAATCCTTTAAAATCAACCATGAAGAGTTGATAAATCCTTCAAATTGGTGGAATTAAGCTAAGAACAGTCAAACGACTTTACGAGTTTTTAATCTACCTTAAAGGTGCTACCACTAGGAAAAAATCCTAGATCCGCCACTAAACAATATAAGATCTATGACTTTTCTCATGCTCACTTGATGAGTTAAGTCATGCATAGCTAGAGATGGCCAAAAATCGTACCCGCTACAGGCCAAAATTGGTCCTAGGCCCAAAAATGCTCTTTATAACGGGTCCGATCCCGACCAAATATCCAAGTCCCGATTAAGCTTCATTGTAACCGGTTATGAGAACCACCAGTCCCCATCCAGTCTGATACCTAGTCTAGAGTCGGGCTGGTAGCTATGAACAAAGATGGCCTAATGAGCCCGACCCAATGACTTGGGACCATCCAGTTAAGGCTTGGTTACAACATTTGACCAAAAACAAGGCCCAGCCTTAACTGGTCTTGTGCCTGCTTGGACGACAAATCACTCCAAATCCCCAACTAGTCCCATCATATCCGACCGGCCAGGCCCGGTTACGATCCTCCACCGGTTTCGAGCGGGGGCCGGTTTGGCCATCTCTAGCTACCGCCTATTGATCGCATAGCCAGGCAGCCAAGCCCCAAGTTCAGCAACAGCCCAATCCAAGAGGAATAAAATCGAGGGCAAGCTATGGCAGAAAAGAAGTTAATGTCATTTGAATCATCACAAAAAATAATTGACATTCCGCTATAATTTTCCCCAAATTTTTACATGGGATTCAAATCCCTAAACCATCAGTAGATTTAAGGATACGGTTTATTTTTGTTAACTTTTTTTCTAAATTTTTCACATATTAAAATGATGTCACCAGGTGAATATAACCGTGGATCATTAAATTGGATGGTAAGGATTGGTTCACAAAGTTTATAGAAATCATAGAGTTTACAAAAGAAACGTGACAGGGGCGGAGGCCCATAGGGGGTTTTATAGGTTCCGGGCTTTTATAGGTTAACTGGTTATCGCTTTATGCCTCCACCTATGAAGTGAGGGCCTGAGGGGTTCAAATTCCCTCCCACACCTTTAGCAATTTTCATGGTTTTTAATTAAACCTCCACTACATTTTAATATTAGTTATACTTGAAAACTATTTTTCCATATAGCCAACCTTCATAATTTAGCCCATTTATATAAATTCTTATCGATTCCCTAGGTGTATTTACATGAATTTTAATAAATTCTTATATAATTTAGCCCATTTCATGATTTTAATGAATGGAAAAGTTTTGCTTTTTACAGTGGAATATTGTAAACCAGAACATCAAAATAATAGCTAGTAACCAAAACTACTAAGAATATTAATGTAAAAGATTGGATCATAGTACAACCAGAACGATCAAAATAGAAGCCAAACCAACGAAACTCGTTCCTGAACTTTAAAAACTACACTGAACGTCCTTTATGTTCGCGTTTTGCTTTAAAAATGGTCCCTTCTCATTAACTTCGTCAAAAAACTCAGTTATGGTAGGGGCATTTTTTGTGTTTTTACATTGCAGGGGTTATTATATACTTTTATTTAAACATTAGGGACCAAATTTGTAGTTTATATATTATAATTCTAAAATAAATAAGAGAAAATTACAATTTGGTACCTAATATTTATATAAGAGTGTATAATAACCCTGCAATGTAAAAAGACAAAAATACCCCTAACTTAACTGAGTTTTTTAACAAAGCTAACGAGGAGGGACCATTTTAAAGCAAAATGTGAACCCCAAGGACGTTCAATATAGTTTTTAAAGTTCAGAACGAGTTTCATTAGTTTGAGTAACCCAGGGACAAAATTTATAGTTTACTAAAAATAAAATATATACAAATGGTATTATTATTATTATTATCATAATACTAATAATAAAAACCAATAAATAAAGAAGATAAAATCCATCCTATATTTAACAAAATCAAGAGATAATTTAATTTACCACTTTGCAGGTTTTGGATATATAACGCGGCCACCCACCATGACGTCAGAGGAAAATATGATGGTGTCATCACCAAACAACCCAAGAAGAAATCGATTTCTTCATCTTCGGTAAATATATATATTTCTACTCGTTGATTTTATATATTTTTTCAATTTCAATTTTTTAAAAGAAAATCCTAATTTTGTTAATTGGTCTAGAACCTTAATCAATCCATCCATGGAAGACCTACCGACAGAGTTGACGATGGATATTCTCTCAAGACTTCCGGTCAAGACCATTATTCACTGCAAGTTTGTGTGCAAGAAGTGGCGGAATTTAGTTTCAGACTCTTCTTTTGTTAATCTTCACCTCTCCGGATCACCCACAGTTCTCATCATTCATTGTCACCCTTTATGGTGTATGAGTTGTTACAGTTGCGAAACTTTGGAGTGGCTGGAAATAGAAGACAAAGTTGATCACCGCCATTTACACCACGACCCTCTCATGAAGCTTAGTCTTAATGAAAATCTGCGCGTATCCATGCATCCAGAAGGTCGAATACATCTCATGGGCTCTGTCAATGGTTTGATCTGCCTATGGCAGTCTTTTCCTAAATCAACTCTAAATGATACTTATATATGCAATCCAATCACTAGAGAATATATAATTCTCCAAAGGCAGGATTTCCGTAGAGATCGTTTTGGGTTAGTCCTTTATGGTTTTGGAGTGAGTTCACTAACCGGGGAATACAAAGTGGTACGGGCTTTTCAATGGAAATCACTACCAAATGATAATAAACCATCTCAGCCGAGTTTATTAGAGGTCGAGGTATACACCATTGGCACAGGCCAGTGGAGAAGTCTTGGCCCTTTTCCTGTTACTTACCGGATTAATGCATTGCAAGAGTTTTACGGGCCATTTCTCAATAACCATTGTCATTGGATTGTTCCTGATAACGAGGATGTCCATCATAAGATTTGTACATTTGATCTAGACAAGGAAACTTTTCAATTATTTCCATCTCCTCCTCTCGAGTCTATAGAGGAGAACCGGTGCCATCACCAAGGTTTGGCAATCCTAAAGGGTTGTCTATGTAAACATGATACCTACGATTCTAAAATGATAATTTGGGTGATGAAGGAATACGGGATCAAGAACTCTTGGCACAAAGAGGTGGTGATCAGACTACAAATTAGCATTTATAACAAATGGATGTTGGTTGTACCCGTACATCTGATTGCGGGTTTAAAGGATGGAAGTATTTTGATGGTCTTTGGATGCACATTGTGTGTATTTGATCCTCGAAGTGAAACGATTGAAGACACAAAAATGTTTTATGCCGCTCAATTGGGTGGACTGGCTTATCACCCTAGTTTTCTTAAACTCCAACACTTTGAATCAGAGAGGGTTCATACATTTTACACAGGTTAACAAAAATTCTACCACTTTTGCATCAGACAATCATTTTGCTTCTGTTATGTTTCTATTGCTTTCAGATCTATTTAATTGATTTTCTACAGGTTATAAAAAGTGATGCATTTCATTTTCAAGTGATTGCTTGATAAATACATGAAGAAAGTATGAGGTATTTACTTAATTGATTTCTTAGTTTAAAAATGTCATAATTGGTGTTATACTACAACCGAATATAAACTAGTGGCAACCGCAACAACTGCTTTAGGAATCACCACAAGGCGAAGGTTCATGTGAGAAGTGGAGTTAACGGTGAGAAGCATGATCGAGCAGTGGATCTCAACCCTTGATCTCTTTTAATCTCATGCCCTTTCATGAATTGCCGATTGGAAGGATATTAATCTTGTGCATCTGATCTCGGTGCGCCTCATCCTAATGTGCATCAATTTCTCATCTAACGTACGGTTGATAATCACGTCTCACGCTTCTCACGTTAACCTCAACTTCTCACCAAAATCGAACCCATCATCACAAACTATTGACATATTGTCCTCAGAGTAACACAACCAGCGTGTCACCATCATCATCAGAAACTGTTGGCATAATGTCCTTAGAGTAATACAACCGAAAACACTAATATTTTGACTGACTTATCATCCTATCTCTCTTAAACTCCAGAACTTTGAATACTGAGAGTTCATGCCCTTTTAAAGAACAACAAAGTTTTCTACCATAAACACACGTAACATTTTTGTATCAAACATTCGTTATGAGTTCTTCATGTTGCTATTACGTTTGGATTTACCGAAGTGATTTCCTGCAGGTTTTCAGAAGTGATGCATTTATCTTCGAGTAATACCGTGCATGGCATCATCTTTCAGTCTAGGATAACATCAGGCATACCAACATGAAGAAGCAGCAGCAGTGACTTGATCTCAATTCACTTTGCATTTGAACTTACATACATTGAAAAGGTTTAAGAATGTTAACATGAGTTAAGAGTGAATTGAGTTATCTTGAAACAGATTGATTCCCTTTATGTGATAACTCTTTATCTTGAAACCAATTTCTATTGTGTAGTCTGATGTTGGTTTTAAAATTTGTAAGGTTATATATCTTCATCTCTATTTTCCCAAATTTTGCTCTATATATTGGTTGTCATTAGAAGAGGTTCTGACAGATTATTCGGTCTCGATTAAATTACCTTTGCATACATACCTTCTTCGCCTCCCAGATAATCTTTTACTCGACCGGAACATCGATTGCATCGTCCTTAATTGCTTTTCGAGTAGTGCTGGCTCTGCCTCGATCAGTCGAGTTTCACTTCTTTCTTAGTAACTGAAAGCACAATCGATAAAACTACCTTCTTACTGCAGGATGTTTAATGTTGTATTTGGCTATTGTACATCAAGTTCTTTAATAACCTTTGACTTTATTGTCCACATTTACTTGAATTTAATCCTTATCTTAACAAAATTGACACAAAAGGCAATGCCATTGTTGTATGATCAACTTATAAAGCGTGAATTTTTTTTATTTTACAATTTGTGGCCGTTTACTAAATACTTACCTGGGTAAGTGATTTTTGGTATCACTTACCTTACGATCCTTACCTATTGAGTATGGAAACTACCGAGAATCTTACATGGTCTGTAAGCGAAGGAAATGGCTCTTACTTGGTAAGTGCTTATCGGGTTTAAGACGCTTACAACAGTTAATGTTGATGGCCGAGAATGTTATATGATAAGTTAAGTGAAGGTAATGTCCTTGCCAATAAGCGTTTCGTAGACACGTAATTCCATCATCTTTTGGGTAAGATTCTCGGTTGCTATTCCTCTTGCCGAGTAAGATTCTTGCTCCTTGCAATGTTAACCCACTAAGGTAAGTGACATTCGATAATCATTTGGTAAACGACCCTTAACACTTTGTAAATCAATGAAGTTGGCATGTACCTAACAAATGTCATGCTTATAGTCAACAAATCTTCCTATGGGAATTTGGTAGAAGAATATAGCATCTCAATCCTCCGATGATTATGCTAGGTTGTAGCACAAAATGTATCACAGTGGTAGCATAGTTCGTAAATAGTTTCGTGTGCTTGTGCTTTTTAAGAATTCAATATCATGGCTCAAACATCAAATCTACTTCAACTCATTCCTCGTCAGTACAAAAAGTCGTATCTGTCCTTGCATAAAAAAAACTTACGATTTACCCATTTAGGTGAAAATTTAGCATATATTCGTTATTACACCAATAACAAGAACACAAATCGCCATGGTAAATTTAGAATTAGCATCCAAATCTTGATTTAACAAAAAAAGTAATAGTTGAAGGAACAAATTTTATCTCCAATAAATAGCTTATCTCCAATTACAAGAACGTGATTCGTCATTACTCATTATAAACTTAGAATTAGAAATATCCAGCCGCTACATGAGTGGACTAACTTATCATCCTAATTCCTAAAGGGGTGTTTGGTTCAAAAAATGAGATTTGATGGAATTGGAATCTATTGCATGAATTTGACTTTGAAAGAATTGGAATGAAATTTGACCATGCATTTGCAATCCAATTACAAGAGAATACATGATCCTCCCAAAGCAAGAATACACACAAAAGGTTATTCGAGAATCGCTTATGGTTTTGGAGTTAGTTCACAGACACAGGAATACAAAGTGGTACGGACTTTCCAAGGAGATATACCTGTAGGCCCTTTTCCAATATTATCTTGTCCGAGGCTATTAGAAGTTGGGTTGACCCGCTTGGTATAGGTCAATGAAGAATTCTTGGCCGTGTAACGTATGAGACATCTCTATTCCCCCCCCCCCCCCCCAAAGGATATTTAGAATTACCACTGCTTAGCTTTCAATTCGCCTCTGACCATCAAATGAAATTTCGTGACTGGCTTGATGATTTCTACCAACCATTTCTAAATGGCCATATGCATTGGCATGTTAAGGTTGAGGATACCGCTGAAAAGGTTTGTATTTTAATTTAGATAAGGAGACGGAACAAGTGATTGTTTTGATAGTTTGACAATCTTAAAGAGTTGTTTATTGATGGTCTTAATGAGTTGCTTATGTCAAGTTATCCACGAACATCTATTTGAAGTTGTCTACGATTTGGGTGATATGGGTTAAAAAAATCTTGGCATAATGAGGTGGTCGCCAAGCAAGGAATGAGCTCTTATATGTTGATTGGATGGTTATAATTCCCACATGGTGAAGCTCAGGAGTTCAACTCCTACTAGAGTCATTGTGGGGGATTTTCCCTAAACGGGTGCCGGGTTCGAATCTCAGCTGATGCTTTGGAGCCATTTAAATGGAAACTGGATGGCTAGGCTGAGGGTGGTTATTCTCCTTGGAGAGGCTTCGCACTCGGGTCATCGTGACTTGGTGTCATGGTGGTGGTACGATGATACTCTGTTACACCAACATACCGTATATTTACAAATCATATTTGTGTATCATTGTACCATCATAAAATAAGTAACTAGATTTGTTAATTGTTACCTATTCAATAACCCCTTCCATTCTGGTACATAAAATTCTTTCATTCTCCATTGATAAGGTTTAAGAGGAACGAAAAATATGATAATATTTCTTTTTAAACTTAAACTTTATTTTGCTGCTATTTTTTATAACAAGTTCAACTGATAAATAAAAAAAGTCAATTACAAGTGAATAATCCTAAGTACAAAAATATTATATAACAAAGGAAAAATTATTGTAGATGACTACGAAAAATGAAAGCTTAATAAATTTAAAATATTATTACATTCGTAACTTTTTATAACATAACTTATTTTAAAAGATTATCTACCAATTATTTTCTCACTATAATTATCAATTGAATAAAATAATATGATGATAAGGATAATAATATCCATAAATAAAAAGGGTAGAGCAAATCTACTTACAAAAAATCACGGGCCTAATTCAAAAAACAATATCCATAAAAAAGGGTAGAAAAGAGAACTCCAAAAAATTACCGGTTAAAGAGGGCAAACGATGGCAGAGGAAGAAAGAACTGAAATCAATGGCCGAATTCTCTCCCAGGTAAATCTCTTCCTTAATTCCATATGTTTCCCTTTTTTCATATATGTATATATATTTTTTTACATTAATTCCTATTGATTTAAGCAAAAAAATACCCTTATTTTATTTGGTTTAGAACATTAATCCATCCATCCATGGAAGACTTACCAGAAGAGTTGACCATGGATATTCTCTCAAGACTTCCGGTGAAGACCATCTTCCACTGCAAGCTTGTCTGCAAGAAGTGGCGGAATTTAGTTTCAGACTCTTCCTTTGTTAATCTTCATCTCTCGAGATCACCTACGGGTCTCATCATTCACCATACTGATCAGGGAACTTTCAAGTGGGTGGAAATAGTTGACAACGTTGATCATCACCATTTACACGAAGACTATCCCAGGAGCCATAGTCTTTATATGTCGCCCGTTTATCAACACTATCTAATGTATCAAACGGGATCGGTCAACGGTTTGATCTGTGTATGCCCGTATTCTCGTAAAACTAATCATGATGATGCTTACATATGCAATCCAGTCACTAGAGAATTTGTGATTCTCCCAAGGCAGCGTTTCTGGATAGAGGGTTTGCTGGAAGTCATTTATGGTTTTGGAGTGAGTTCACTTACCGGGGAATACAAAGTGGTACGAGCTTACCAAGCAAAAGGAGTGCAAAATGGTCATAAACCAGCTCGGCCGAGTGTATTGGAAGCGGAGGTATACACCCTTGGCACAGGCCAGTGGAGAAGTCTTTGCCATGTTCCTGTTACTTACCGGCTTAATACATTCCAAGGATTCGATTTCGACGTGCCATTTCTCAACAACCGTTGTCATTGGATTGTTTATGATTACGAGGATGCGCATGACAAGATTTGTACTTTTGATCTAGACAAGGAAACTTTTCAATTACTTCCATCTCCACCTCCCCCAGTAAAAGAAAATCGGTTCCATGGTCAAAGTTTGGCAATCCTAAAGGGTTGTCTATGTAAACTTGACACTTACGATTCTGAAGTGGCCATTTGGGTCATGAAGGAATACGGGATCAACAACTCTTGGCACAAACAGGTGGTGATCAGCCGAACTATACAATGGCCGTTCTATGAACCCATGCATCTGATTACAGGTTTAAAAGATGGAAGATTTTTGATGGTCTTTGAAAACAAACTATGGGTATTTGATCCTCGAAGTCAAACAATTGAAGACACAAAAATGTTTGACCCTTACTCGAGTGGATGGGCTTATCGTCCTAGCTTTCTTAAACTCCAAAATTTTAAATCAGAGAGGGTTCATATGTTCTAAACATCAACAAAAACTCTTACCACTTTCTATCAAACAATCCTTTTGATTCCGGTATGTTACTATTGCTTTCGGATCTATTGAATTGAATTCATTTTCAAGTGATTGCTTGATACAATGTATAAGGTTTATCTTAAGATGATAAAAACTTGAACTAAGTATGTGTTCAAACTTCAAATATTCCCCTTTGATAGTTGTTATTTTTTCCTACTGTTTGATTCCCTTTATCAATTTAGTTATTTTAAACGAGTCTTCTCATTGCAAGATGTAGGACACAAGGTCATTCAAAGGAAAACCGGTTAACTTGTGATAACTGTAATATCCAATCTCATCCATGTATTTTATTAATAAATGGTTATAGGAAAAGAAAAAAGAAATATTAATAAAATCTGAGAAAATTGTACCAGTGGCAGTCGGGTGTAACCGTTTTTAAATAGATAAAAAGAATTAATTTAATAAAATGATTGGTTCACATTGGGTCTCGCACTTATCAAAAACTACTGAGTTCTTATTTTGAGTGATTAAACTACTTAGAAAGGAAGAAACCCAATGAACTTTTGTTTATTAAATGGTTAAGTTCCTACACATTTCTAAACATGATCTTTACCGTAAAAGTAGAAATAAATGTACCATTTCACTTTTAATATATTTAGGGTTACAATTTTGTAACAAACTAGATCAATCAATATATCTACCAGTTGTACCATATAGAATAGTACCAAATTCATCATAGAATGCACTACCAAGTATGGAAACATTTTCTTATCGGTTTTAGACACTACTACAAAAGAGTTACTGGCATTTTCTTATCGGTTTTAAAGTTCAAAGATTTGTTTGTTTAATTTCAATAAGGTTAAACGATTTATTTATTTGATTATAAAAAATTTACGTTTTCAGAAAAAAAAAAAAGTTTAAAAATCTCTAAATTACTCAAAATACCAAAGTTTTATTGGGCTTTTTTACTTTATTTACTACAGCCTGGCCCAAACAAGAAGGGACATCATCTCAAGGAAATCTGCCATTGGTACTTATCTAATTGAAGGACTTGTTCGCTCTTTTTTTTTCTCTGGTTATTCTTAAATTCAAAGATTTGTTTATTTAATTTCAAATAAGGTTACAGATTTATTTCTTGGAGTTAAAAAAATATAAAAGTTTACTTCTTCAGGGAAAAAAAAGATTAAAAAACTATACATATTTTTTGAACTTTTTTTTTTACAATATAAATTCTGGTTTTCATATTATATATACTATACAATCATCAGGCGCCCCGGCCCGCACACGGCTGCCCAACCCGCCTGACCCGTGACCCGACCCGCCCCGCCCATTCCTCTCTCTCTTTATGCTCCAAACCCAGCGCCGACCCGGCTGTTGACCCACGCTTTGGTCCAGCCGGGTTTTCATATATTAAATTTCAAATTTTCATTTTAGCCCCTGAACTTTTTAATATTTCATTTTATGTTTTAGTCATATATGGTGTATCGGCTAAAATATGTTAAAAATCTACGATTTAGTTTTAACAAATTACGCCATTATATTCCTGTCGTCGATACGATCGAAATGAGCCTAATATTGAATATTTTTTAATGTAGTTAACCTTACATATTAGGCCTCTAAACTTATAACTTATAACGTTTATTCACTTTATACCTTTTACTTTTCAATATTTCATTTTACGTTTAATTTGAATATTATATTTTGGTCCCCTGAACTTTTCAATATTTCATTTTATGTTTTAGTCACATATGGTGTATCGGCTAAAATATGTTAAAAAAATACGTTTTAGTTTTAACAAATTACTCCATTATATTCGTATCGTCGATACGATCGAAATGAGCCTAATATTGAATATTTTTTGATGTAGTTAACCTTACACATTAGGCCTCTAAACTTATAACTTATAACGTTTATTCACTTTATATCATTTACTTTTCAATATTTAATTTTACGTTTTAGTCGTATATCGTGTATTAGCTAAAAGATGTTTAAAAAATACATTTCAATTTTAACAAATTGCGTTGTTATATTCGTATCGTCGATACGATCGAAATGAGTCTAATATTGAATATTTTTTGACGTAGTTATTTTATTATATACTATATATACGCTCCTACCGACCTTAATCCTATACCTATTTTTAAGGTTTCATATCAGCCTCCTAAACTTATAATATTTATTCACTTTATACCTTTTACTTTTTTTATATTTCATTTTACGTTTTAGTCATGTATCCTAGCCTAATATTGAATATTTTTTGATGTAGTTATTTTATTATATATATATATATATACGCTTCAACCGACCTTAATCTTATACCTATTTTTAAGTTTACATAGTAGTCTTCTAAACTTATAATATTTATCCACTTTATACCTTTTACTTTTCTATATTTTATTTTACGTTTTACTCATATATCGTATATTGGTTGGAATATGTTAAAAACCACGTTCTAATTTTAACAAATTACGATGTTATAATTGTACACTTAGTTTGTTACGAAATGAGCCTGATATTGAATATTTTTTGATGTAATTATTTTATTATATACTATATAAATTATATGAAGCCAAAACATTGTTTATAAACAGCAACAACTAACATTTGGAGAGATTATATTTTAGATCCAAAACACTGTTCATGAACATATTTATTCAATTTATATCTTTTAGTTTTCTATATTTCATTTTACGTTTTAGTCATATATCGTATATTGACTGAAATATGTTAAAGTATCGGTAGCTACTGTTCATGAACAGTCTTTTGAAAATCTCCTAAAATTAAATTTTTTTGATTTCCTAATTCTTTTCATTTATTTTATTAAACCTTTCGTTTGACAACATTTGTACAAACTTTATGTTTCATATAAATCTATGTTGCTACTTACGATCAAATTTATCACAGTTTATAACCCGTCGCGAAACTCGGGCTCTTAATAGGTAACTTCCTTTAAAATATTGTTCATAACTACGAAACATTTATAATATTAACAAAACTATCCGCAGCGAAGCGCGGGCAAACCCCCTCGTTTTTTACAATCTTATTGAATTTTTTTTTTTTATAAAAAGAGAACCCTAATTTTGTTTCTTCAGAACTTTAATCAATCCAACCATGGAAGAGTTATTACCAGTAGAGTTGACATGGATATTCTCTCAAGACTTCCGGTCAAGACCATCATCCACTGCAAGCTTGTCTGCAAAAAGTGGCTGAATTTAGTTTCAGACTCTTCCTTTGTTAACCTCCATCTCTCCCGATCACCTACAGGTTTCGTCATTCTCCAAAAAGTAGGTTTCATCGTCAACCAAGAAGTTATTAAGTATCCGGGAATTTTGAAGTGGGTGGAAATCGAAGATAAAGTTGATCACCACCGTTTACACTATGAGACGATCTTTGATCTTAATATGGTGCCCGGTTTTAAATACTCTCTAGTAGATCAAATTGGCTCTGTCAATGGCTTGATCTTCCTACCGCTGGTTTCTTATGATAATACTTTCATATGCAATCCAGTCACTAGAGAAATCATCATCATCCCTAGCCCTAAATACTATAAACAAGATTTCACCATACTTGCTTATGGTTTTGGAGTCGGTTCACTGACAGGGGAATACAAAGTGGTACGAACTCTCAGGAGGAGCATTCGATCGAATGATAATGAAAAATGTTGGATTGGATTTGAATTTCAAGCCGACGTTTACACCCTTGGCACAGGCCAATGGAGAAGTCTTGGCCGAATTCCTTACAAGCTTTATGGGTTAGACTATGCAGCTGTTCTCAATGACCATTGTCATTGGATCGTTTCTGATAGGGATGCCCCTGAAAAGATTTGTACTTTTGATCTAAACAAGGAAACCTTCCAATTATTTGCATCTCCTTCCGGAGGAAGTCCCTACTATTTAACAAGCTTAGCCGTCCTAAAGGGTTGTTTATGTAAATGTGATGCCTACGATTCTCAAATCACGATTTGGGTGATGAAGGAATACGGGAATAAGGAATCTTGGCACAAAGAGGTGGTGATCACAGAAGCTCTTAGTTGTCGTCCGCTTTTGGTTAAAATGTCTCCCATCGAGGGTTTAAAAGATGGAACTATCGTGTTCGTGAGTCGGAGGGGTGGGAGTCTATGTGCATTTTATCCAAGAGGTGATAGAATTGAAGATTTGGAAACGTTTGACCGGTTGGAGGGTGGGCTGGCTTATCGCCCGAGCTTTATTAAACTCCAAAATTTTGAATCAGAGATGGTTCTTATGTTCTAAAGGTCAACAACAAAAAATTCTAGCATTTTGTATCCACGATCTTTTTGATTCTGGTATGTTGCTACTACTTGCAGATTTACTAAATTCCTATGGGCTTTTAAAAGCGATGCATATCATCTTCAAGTGTTAGTTATGTGGTTTTACTTGCATTGATCGGTTGACAAATACTTTTTAATTGAAGAAGCATATGTTTATGGCACATCAGATGCACATAATTAAGCATATATTGCTGGTAAATTATAGCATATAAATATATAGCAAGAAATAATGGTACCCCAGTCAAAATGATGTTAGGAATTATGTGCAGAGTTGACAAACCAAGTGATTATACAATCCAATGTTACAAGACACTTGAGGGTCACACCTGTGAGGACCTATAAGTCGAACAAGTTAGATGAAACCCCGAAATGGAGAATTAGTATTTATAATAGTATATTATAAATGTATTGGGTAATTACAGTCAGAATTACCAAAGTTGGAGGGTTATTAATTAATTAGGATGTTATATATTTATTAGATAAATAAATATATAATAGTTAATTAATAAGATTTTATATATTAGATAAATATATAAATCATAATTATCATAGGCAAATTCTTTTCCAGTTAATAAGGAAAAGATTTGAGATAATTATAATATGGAAACTGGATTACTTTCAAACTGTATTTTCTTCCCATATAAATAAGGCTTATGGGTTAAGGAATAATTAAGCTTTTTCAATTGAAAAACTAAGTTTTCAGTTTCCTCTCTCTCCTCTCTCTCCACCGGCGCCGCCCCCCTTCCCTCTTCGGGTTTTCCGGATTTTATTTTCGGTTTTTGGGTTTCACGGTTCTGCTAGAGGAACGTTCGTTGGTCGATTACGGGTGGACTAAGTCTCAAGCATCCAGGTAAATTAATCTAACCTAATCCTTTAGGTTTAGAGCTACAAACGATTAAGATCATTAGGCTTTATGGGTTTTTTAGCTTTTATCGCTTCCGCACTAATAAGATCAAAACAGTGTGTTTCTGATCACGTGGGTTTTAACAGTTTGTTTTAAACCTACGAGATATATCAAACCAGCGAGGTTTTGATAGATCTGAGATAATCCACGAGTCAGTTTGATTCGAGGATAGACCACAAAAACCCAACAGTGGTATCAGAGCCATTGTTAAATCGTTTTAGCTGTTTATCAGTTTATCTGTATGTGATCCGTTAAAATTTGTTTCTTTGCGTTTTTAAGATTAAAATCTGAATTTTATAGTTTACATGTTTTTCGATTTTGTTATCCGTACGAAAACCTAATCAATTATCACCATGGCCGCACCACCGTTTGTGGTGGCGGCCGAACCAATCATCACCAAAAACCGGGCCGCACCACAGTTGATGGTGCCAGCGCCGGCTGTCGAACAGAGAACCACCAAGCCACAACCACCCAGATTGGTGGTGGCTGTGGCGGTCACGAACTCGGAACCGCAACCACCAGGCGGTGGCTGCGGCGGACACACACACACACAACCGCTACCACCCGATTGGTGGTGGCGGGTTGTTCATCGGTAGTGGCGGCATCGAGTATCGACCCAAACACCGGCCAAGACCACCAGCCTGGTGGTAACGGCGGCGGCTGTTGCTGCTCGCACGATCGATGGCCGCACCGCGCATAGCGGTGGCGGCTTCTGGCTGCCGTGTCCAGACCGAGCACACCCGAGTGGTGGAGACATCGGTTGTAATCGCCGCCAGTGGGCGGTGATAGTAGGTTTTATTCAAATCACCGGAAAACCACCAGTCACCGGCCAAACCGCATCAAGCGACGGCGACGGACGCCTAGCCAAACCACCAGAGAGGTGGTGGCGGCGATCTCGTGACTACCAAACAAAACCACCAGCTTGGTGACAGCAGGCGGTAGACGGCGGTGGCAGGCGGTGTTCGCGATGATGATCGGTCGCCGGCTATACCGCGTCTGGTGGTGATGTCGTGCGGCTGCCGTAACTTAACCGACCCACAACCACCAGAAACCGCTAACGCGGTGGTGGACGGCGGAATAATGGTGGTGTTCGCAACGGCTGAAGACGGCCGTAGCCGTTTACCCGATTGCCGGCCGCACCGCGCCTAGCGGTGGCGGCGGCTAATGTTGTTTTTCTTTTCCGCCGGTTACACCGCACAAGACGGTGGCGATGGTGGTGGTTTTGGTCGCCGCTGTCAATGGCCGATGATTGAAGAGATGATGGCGGCTCGTTAAGCTGCTATCATCAATCACATCCAAGCCGGCGTTATTGGTGGTAATTGTTTGCGAAACACGAAACACAACAATTAGGGTTTCTCGATCTACGATCTTCCGGGTAAATCATAAAACCCTAACGGGCCCGAAATTTACAATTTAAAATAGGCCCCAAAGCCCAGTTTCTTGGACCAAGTTATGGCCCAAGAGGGGTTTATTAGTTTTAACTGTTTTATCCAAATTAGTCGTTTTAGAATATTTTAAAATAATGTTTTATCAAACTAATTATTTTGACCAGCTTGGTCAAATAGTTTTTGTGTCGTGTCTTGACCAGCTAAGTCAAACACGACGCGTTTTAAAGTTCACTCATTTTAGACGATCAGTTTGTTTGGTAAAACCCGTTTTGACACAATTTTGGATAAAAGGAATTTTTCCTAGCAAGTCAATTTTATTTATAAAAAGTGTAATTTTTTTTAAAAAAAACTAATTTTAGTTTCGATTTATAAAACTGTTGTTTTTATAAATCAGTTTAAAACATGTTTTGCAATAATAGAGACAAGATAATTTTAACGGATCCAGGTTTATTACTCGTAAATAAGACTGCTTTTATTATATTGCATGTATATATTTACGTAATTGCTTGAGCTCGATATATACATCTCAGTTTGAGTTTATATATATCTATTATAGTGTTTTACCAACCTAGACCCTTGACGTATTTGTGGGAAGGCCTGCGTGCCGTTTACAACCCCTTATGTAATAATGACCATAGGATAGATTTTTTTTTTTTTCCCTTTCTTTTGGGATGACGAGGCCAGTGGGAGCTATTCTTCATCTTTCCGAAATACTTACAAAGCATGGCGAAGCCAGTGGGAGCTACGCGAAGTTTTGAAGTTGTAGAAAAACTAGGTCATTATTGGTCCCTAGGAACAAAGTTGGCAAAACCTATAATTAGTTGTTTGCGTAGTTATAATTATCCGTGTGCATGATTAACTGCGTAATTGATGCTAATAACTGTTAGTTTATTAGATATGTTTTAAAAGTTTTTTTTTAAAACAAGAAGAGAAATAGGTTTTATTAATTTTTCAATCGAAAATCTTTAAAGTGAAGCACTTTAATAAAACCTAATGTATTGTTATAAAAGGAGCAAAATTGACAGAACAGTTAGCTTTTGTCAGACGGAAAGGGTTATTGAAACAGGTAGTTTCAATTAACCAGTACACTTTAAATCAGTTAATTTCAATTAGCCGATATTTTAAACAGTTAGTTTAAAATAACATGAATATTTAAAACAGTTAGTTTAAAATATTAATTGCTCTTTATAACAACGTATAGATGATTGTTTTATATAAAAGGTTAAGTTGATAAAAACAGTTAGTTTTAATCAACTAAGTGTGCTATTAAAACAGCTAGTTTTAATTAGCAAGTGATTTTAGAACAGTTAGTTTTAAAATTACATGTATGTTTCAAACAGTTAGTTTAAAACATAAGTAGCCTTTATAAACAATCAGTTTTTCAAAATCCTGGAAATAAAGTTTTTCAAAACCCCGAAAATCATAGATCAGTAGTGCAACCCATCTAGGGGCACCTTCGGCGTAAAGTACATAGGCGTTGTAAGTGATCACACATTCGACGTCTGTGTTCAAACTGAAGCTGAAGGGGTTACATAACTCTGCGAATTATCTCCGGGTGGTACCGGCCAGAGTATAGTAATCAGGTCCTCAAAATGGTGAGATCTGTTTTGGTTCTATAATGTTCACCGGGTGGTACCGGGCCAAAAAGCACTAAGAGGGACTAAAACATGCACAGGTAGTTGCCATAGTCCCGAAAAGATCTAGGAGTCATGTCAGTTAGATATGATTGGTAAAAGTCCTTACCTACCGAAATAAATACGGGTCTGGTGGAGCAAGAACATTACGCACATCAGGACGTATGAAATAAGGATCCTAGTCCAATAAATTGATCATTTAAGGGTTTATTGATATTTTATTGGAAATTAGTCTATTTACAGTTGCTAAGACCAAAAGTTTTATTTTGTGTAGATGGCAAGCACTGTTACCAGCACTAACAATCTTTCCCTCCGCTCTATCCTGGAAAAGGATAAGTTGACCGGCTCTAACTTTCTTGACTGGGAGCGCAATCTGATGATTGTGCTCAGACATGAAAGAAAGTGGTATGTGCTTGAAGAGCCACTTGGGGAGGCACCTCCGACAAACGCTCCGGCTGCTGCCAGAAATGCCCACAAGAAGCACTCAGATGATCTCCTTGATGTTGCCTGTCTGATGTTAGCAACTATGAGCCCAGATCTGCAAGCAGGGCTCATAAATACGAATGCTTACGACATGATCCGCCAGCTGAGGGACATGTTTCAGACTCAGGCTCGTACAGAACGCTACGATGCCACCAAAGCATTCAATGAGTGCAAGATGGTAAGAGGGACATCAGTAAGTGACCATGTCATGAAAATGAAACGGCACTTAGATCATCTGGAGAGGCTTGGTCATCCTGTTCCGTTGCAGCTAGCAACTGACACCATACTTAATTCACTGTCAGAAGACTACAGGCCCTTCGTAGTCAACTACAACATGAATAACATGGAGAAAACAATAGCAGAATTGCACTCCATGCTTAAGACAGCTGAATTAAATATGGGGAACAAGAACAAGACAAAGGATGTCTTGATGGTAAAAGACGGAGGGGTTAAAAAGAAAAATGGGCATGCTAGCACCAGCAAGGGAAAAGGACCAGTTCAGGCCATCCAGAGTGCACCCAAGAAAGGCAAGGGCAAGGGCAAGGGCAAGAAGGTTAAGCCAAACAAAGCTAGGACCGAGAATCGCTGCTTCATATGCAATGAGATCGGTCATTGGAGGCAAAACTGCCCTAAGCGTCATGAAGCAGGTATGTAAACCTCAGAAAATTTATGATTGCTTTGATTTGACACTTCTTACTTGTTGGCTTACAAGTATACTGATACCTAGAGCAAATGATTATTGCAGGAAATCAGAAATGAAGTGGAGTGCCCAGGAGTTGCCGAGGATCAAAACACAAGATAATTTAAGTCAAGACATTTTTGAATTTGTAGTTTTAAAACAGTTATTTTGGGGGTTTATGTTTTAAACTATGTTTGGATAATTATATTTTATAATTCGATGGTTTTATTTTTCAAAAGTTATTGTCTTGACAAATATCTGATTGTGCTTAGTATGATCCTAGTTGTTGATGCCTGTTATAATTACTTTAATGAAATTGAAGTAATTTGTATAAAAACTATCAAAACACACGAGATTCTATAGAAATGTGTTTTGAGAATAAAACATTTATGAATAACAGTTTTGTGATCTGAAAATAGAGAATTTAAGATATTAACACAGATAGTGTTAATAACAGCATTTATAAAACTAGAAAGACTCCAAGTTCTGGAATTAGGATTTGAACAAATCCAGATAAGTTTTATAAAAGGAAATTCTCAGTATTAACTAATCAAGTTTGATCAAGTTTTATTCAAATGTTTTAAAAAGAGAATTTAGGATATTAACTCAGATAGCGTTAATAACAGTATTTATGAAACTAGAAGGATTCCAAGGTTTGGAATTAGGATTTAACCAGATCCAGTTAAGTTTCATAAAAGGGAAAATTCTCAAAGTTCATTACTTGAAATTAGGATTGACTAAATCAAAGTTTTTGACTAAGTCAATAGTAAAATTTTGAGTAATAGTTAGTTTTTATGCAAGCAAGTGGGAGCCCAATTATTCTCTATCTAGTCTAAGATAAAAGAATAAAAGACATAATTATTGATATATCTCGGAATTCATAAATCCAGGTAGGATAAGAATTCATAAGATATAATTTACCCTTTTTAGTTAAAAGGATAAAAGTTTCAGAATCCTTGAAACAAAGGTCATAACTGACTTTGAAATCAATAATTATAGTGCTGAATTAAAATATAGAATTCCAGTAGATTTGCCAGCATGGCAAAAGAAACCTGATTTCAGATAGAAATCATTCATCTACACAGCAACTAAGGAAAGTTGCAGTTTTACATATTCAGGAACTGGAAGTTAGTCCAGGTCTCCAGGTTCACGGAATATGATAAAAGACTAGTTATTGTTTTATAAGGTGTTTGCAAAAACAATGATTAGCAGATACAAGTAGATCATATCTACAGACTTGTGTTTTTGGTTATCACTTTGATTAAAATGGTAAACTTTAATCAAAGGGTTTAAAATTGAAGGTAGGTGATACTTCATTTTAGATCAGTATTTAACAAATGTTAAATAGACACTATGAAAGTTATTAAAGAAAAGACGTTCAATCTTGTTATTATTACAGCGTGTAACATGGACTATACAAGATTGATTTCTTTATCACTTTCACATTTTTGCATGTTTTTAATTAATCCAGGAATGAAACTAGTTTCCAGTTTTCATTCAAAATCTGTCCGTGACAACTTATCAATGTGGGAGCATGATAAAGGTGTTAAAGTCATTGTGAACTTTTAGGTAGTTATGATCAGTTGTTGAATAACAGCTACAAGTGTTGTAGACTAAAAGTTGCACAGATATTTGATAGAGTAGCAAATATCGGACGTGATCCGCGGTTGAGATTGCTTCTTGGAAACAGTCATAAGTAAATCTCACAGTGGTTGTCCCTATCACCTGAGGTATCTGATTTGATATCATGAGGACTGCTGGATTCTTAGTGCACTCAACCGCTACGCCGTAACAGGGTGGCTATAAAGGGTGTAACTAGATTCAGCGGAAGCCGTGGTGTTAAAGGCAGATATGCAAGATGGGATTTGCACCTCTTCTCAGAAGAGAGATATTTCTGGGCCCATCTTGACTGACTAAGTATACTGATGAAGTGCATGGCCATGCCCAAACGGACTGATTAGTTCTTTGTCGTTTACCTATCAGTGAAAGTCAGATAATCAAGAGAACAGAATCTTGAGTATTTAGAGTTGACACTTTCCAAGCTCATACTCACAGATGAAATATCGCGATGCAAAGGGAAAAGCCAAGATATACCCAATCAATGAACAGTAGTTTCATAGATACCAATTCCTCACGGAATGTTTATATCACCATATCTGGGTATAAGAGTTCTTGTAACCTGGTCAGCCTAAGTGCCTGTCTAGGGGCCTCCTTAGGTCCGTATAATCAAAGGTGGTATTGCCAACTTGCACAAGTGGGAGTCTGTTAGGAATTATGTGCAGAGTTGACAAACCAAGTGATTATACAATCCAATGTTACAAGACACTTGAGGGTCACACCTGTGAGGACCTATAAGTCGAACAAGTTAGATGAAACCCGAAATGGAGAATTAGTATTTATAATAGTATATTATAAATGTATTGGGTAATTACAGTCAGAATTACCAAAGTTGGAGGGTTATTAATTAATTAGGATGTTATATATTTATTAGATAAATAAATATATAATAGTTAATTAATAAGATTTTATATATTAGATAAATATATAAATCATAATTATCATAGGCAAATTCTTTTCCAGTTAATAAGGAAAAGATTTGAGATAATTATAATATGGAAACTGGATTACTTTCAAACTGTATTTTCTTCCCATATAAATAAGGCTTATGGGTTAAGGAATAATTAAGCTTTTTCAATTGAAAAACTAAGTTTTCAGTTTCCTCTCTCTCCTCTCTCTCCACCGGCGCCGCCCCCCTTCCCTCTTCGGGTTTTCCGGATTTTATTTTCGGTTTTTGGGTTTCACGGTTCTGCTAGAGGAACGTTCGTTGGTCGATTACGGGTGGACTAAGTCTCAAGCATCCAGGTAAATTAATCTAACCTAATCCTTTAGGTTTAGAGCTACAAACGATTAAGATCATTAGGCTTTATGGGTTTTTTAGCTTTTATCGCTTCCGCACTAATAAGATCAAAACAGTGTGTTTCTGATCACGTGGGTTTTAACAGTTTGTTTTAAACCTACGAGATATATCAAACCAGCGAGGTTTTGATAGATCTGAGATAATCCACGAGTCAGTTTGATTCGAGGATAGACCACAAAAACCCAACAAATGAAAAACAAATTGAACTTTCCTTGGTAAGCACAACGGGCTTTCAATTTGATGTAATAAAAACACACCACTCTTACTCTCATTCAAGGTCATCAAAATGGATTGTAGGAGTAAAAGTCTTATGGTAAGCACTTATGGAGTAAAAGTCTTCTCCTTTGCTTATTGGGCAAAAATTTTGGTTCACACGGTAAGCTAAGTGATAGCGGATGAACATTTGTTAAACCACCCCTACCACTGCATAAAACAACAGAGTTGTCATATGCCTAACAAATTCTTCATGCTTATAATTAACATATCCTATATACTATGGTTTATGGGAATTTCGGGTATTTATATAAGCAATCTGATCGATCACGATATGGTCCTCTAACCACTTGGTTTGTCGCACCACTGGTTACGGCTTATCGGGATGTGGTAGAAATCTCATATACCCTTGATTCAAATACGGCTGTTGGCAAAACCCTTGGAGCCATGGAGATTCACTTGCAATGACTTTAGTTCTTTTTGTTCCATCTTAATTCTTAATTAATCAACAAAATTCAAATTTAAGCTTTGATTTGTTATTGTAGCATTTGAATCTTCCGATGACAATCCTAGTTGGTGGTATAAAACCATGGACGGATTTAGCTTGGGGCACACGGTAGCACGGGCCACTGTTAAATTCATCCGTCGTAGTGTAAAAAATTGTGGTGCCACCGTATCAATTTGTCGTGTGCCACCACATATATTTTGAAACTACAATAAAGATACAAGTTTTTCTTTGGTTGAGTTGGTTAGTTACTTGCCTTATAACCATGAGGTCATGGGTTCAAGTCCTATTAGAGGCATTTTTTAGACTTTTGCTTTAAATTTTAAATTTAGTGTTTATATAAAAAAATTGCTTGTACCAAGAATTGAACTTGAGACTTCACCTTTAAAAGGCAATGAACTAACCACTAGACAAATAGAGATTTTGTGAAACTTTTCTTTATATATGTTCTTTATAGTTAAATGGTGCCACCGTTTAAGAAAAGTTCTAGCTCCGTCCCTGTATAAAACGCACCACATTGGTAGCAAAGGTCGTTATTAATCTTGTGTGCTTTTCAAGAGTTTAATATCATGACTCGAACATCGAAGCTATCGATACAAAAATACGTATCTGCCGCTGCATTACGAAAACTTACAATTCATCCATTTATGTAAAAGTTTAGCATATACTCGATATCAAGAGACACCATTGACAAGAACACAGTTTGTGGTTATAAGTGCATAATTAGCATCGAGTCGAGATCTTGATTTAACAAAAAGTATTAGTAGAAGGAAGAGTCGTGTCCACATTATCATCACACTATAGTTAACTTCACTTCTCTTCCAAGGAATTGATTTGTTTCCCTTGTATTCTACTATTATAAGACACATACAAACATACAGGCTGCATGCTTTAGCAGTCGGGCTTCGGCCCAAAATTGCCGAGGATTAATCTAGGCCCAATGTGGTCTGGGATACCTCTTCCAAAAAAAATTACCTACCTATAACCAGCAAATTTAGTTTGAAACATTTTGAGCTAAAAACTTGTATTCCATTGGTCCCAAAACAAATGAAGTATTTCTACTTTTGGGAATTTTTCAATAATATATAATGTTTTTACCTATTAGCAAGTAATGGTTGCAACGCATTGAGAACATTGTGTTGGGTGTTCAAATCAAATATTAGACAAATGATAAAAAAAAAGTTAGATTAACTTATGTGCCTAATCGTCTCACACTTTTTGCTTTTAGGCCATAGAGTAATTGTCAACACAAATTTTGAATATGAAGGGAATAATTTGCTTTTTTCAATATGGGCCGGGTTCTAGTAAGAAGTTAAAGGTAATGTGAGAAGTGTTTACAAACCATTGGATGAGAAGTGGATGTATTGAGGTGCACCAAATCAATTCCCTTATTCATTGCAATTCATGGGAGGGAATGATGAAAAGTGATCAACACCCAGATCTAGTTCTCTCTTTTTAAAAAAATATATATCGATATAGAAAATTGTCTAAAAATATAAAGAGTTGAGAGAAAAGTGTGTTGGGAATTCCACTAATAAGAGTTGGTTATATATCATTTGTAAAAAGTTTATTATTATTATTATTATTATTATTATTATTATTTTAAAAGTGTATTGGGAATTTGGGATCATAAAGACATAGAATATTTAAATAAATACAATTAATAATGAAGGCAAATTATTGTGTGAGAAATTGAGCTTAACGTGGAACAATGTTTTAACAACCAGTTTTTTAGTTGAACCAGTGTACGTGATGACCGGTTTTACGTTTCAATCGGTTTAATCACCGGTTTCAAACATTTTTATGCATTTTTCATTTTTTACATACATGTATGTATATATGTATAACCAAGAATTTGATGTGTACAAATTAAAACATTAAAAATACACATTATAATAAGTTTTATATTAAAAAGGGTCATATAACATTTTAATAATATAATTAATGATAATAATAATTTTAAAATAATTAAGCAAATGTTGAAATTAATGTAGTTTTATTTAAAATTTTCAAAATATCTGTAATTTGGAAATGGAAATGGAAATGAAGGGTCAAACCTAACTATTCCACTATCATCAATTGTGTGTAAATATGACGATTTACTTGCCATATCACTTCACTTCTTTCCCTTTATAATAAACACACACCATCACCATATAAAATCCACTTTTGCTGCTATCACCAGAAAATAATTATCATGGAAGACCTTCCGGCCGAGATGACTGTTGATATTCTCTCAAGACTTCCGGTGAAAAAAGTCGTTCAATGCAAATGTGTTTGCAAGAAGTGGCGGAATCTGGTTTTGGACTCTTACTTTGTTAACCGTCACCTCTCCAGATCGCCCGGAGGTCTCATCGTTCATCATCGATCTAAAGTAAATGTGGGCACTAATCCCGGGATTTTGAAGTTGGTGGAAATAGAAGACAATGTGGATCACCACCGTTTACACCATGACCCTGCCATGAGCCTTGATCTTAATCTTGCACCCAGTTTGCAGAAGTCTCGAATATTCCCATTACTGGGATCGGTGAATGGGTTGATCTGCCTATGGCAGCGATATATTAAAATCGACAACATGGCTCGTAATGATGAAGTTGATAACACTTACATATGCAATCCTATTACAAGAGAATACCTTATCCTCCCTAAAAGAGGGTACTTTAAACGAAGTTATGGAAAAATATTTTATGGGTTTGGAGTTAGTTCACAGAATCGGGAATACAAAGTCGTACGAACCTTTCAAGGAGAAAAACCACGGGTCCCCTCCTCATCATCTCGGCCGAGACTATTAGAAGTTGAGGTTTATACCCTTGGTACAGGCCAATGGAGAAGTCTTGGCCATATCCCTTACTGGTTTAGTGGATTCTACGTACCATTTTTGAATGGCCATTTACATTGGATTCTTGGTGATCAGTATGATGTTCCTGCAGGGATTTGTAGCTTTGATTTAGACAAGGAAACGTTCCAACTATTTCCATCTCATCCTTTTGAAGCTATAGAAGATAGTCGAATCTTTTTCCAAAGTTTAGGAGTCCTAAAGGGTTGTCTGTGTAAATATGATACCTATGATTCTCAGATGACGGTTTGGGTGATGAAAGAATATGGGATTAAGGAATCTTGGCATAAAGAGCTGGTGATCAAAACAACATTTATTAGTCTTCATGTAGATTGGCTGAGGTGGGAGCGCATGGATCTGATTGAGGGTCTAAATGATGGAAGCATTTTGATGGTCTATCGTGTTGACAATTTGGTTGTATATTGTCCTAAAAGTAGAACATTCGAAGATACTCGAATGTTCAAACACTGGGTTAGTGCATTGGCGTATTGTCCTAGCTTTCTTAAACTCAGAGACTTTGAGTCTGAAAGAGTTCTTACCTTCTAAAGGTCAACGAACAGTCTACCATGAAGGCTTCTACCATTTTTGTATCTAACAATTACATATTATGAGTTCTATGTTTTGATAATGCCTTCAGATTTACTTTTGTAATTTCTTAGAGGTTTTTTTGAACTGATGTGTTTCATCTTCAAGTGTTACTCGTAGTAGACGCTTATTTTTCAAAAGATTACACAATGTAATCTATTTCACTTATCAACCATTGATTAATTAGTTGCTGCTATTTTTTTAAAACAAGTTTCAACTGATAAATAAAAAAGTCAATTACAAGTGAATAATTCTAAGATCATTCGGTGGTCTTGACTCTTGCCAATGGTACCAGTTGCTACATCAGCGGCACATCAGCTTTTCATTATCTTACCAATTCAACCACATTGATCTTGACTCCCATACCAATCTAAATAATTAATAAAAAAAGGGAAAAAAAAGAAGAAAGAGAAAGAAGAGAGAGGGTGGGGTGGGGTAGTCTAAGGAGTCGGCATAGCCATGCCGATTTCACTTCTTGCCAATCTACCACGATGGTGTTGACGGCCTTGCCAATCGGTACAGAAGCCTTGCCACTCCCCTTGCTGGCCCATTGTATACTATGTAACAAAGGAAAAATTATTGTAGATGACTATGAAAAATGAACGCTTAATAAGTTAAATATATTTAGGGTAACAATTTTGTAACAAACCAAATCAATCAATATGTCTACCAACCGTACCATATAGAATAGTAACAAATTCATCATACAACGCACTACCAATTATGGAAACATTTTCTTATCGGTTTTAGACTTCGGTGTACCTTGCTACTGATTTGTTGATACAAGAAATAAGCATTTATTCGTTAAGAAATATTCATATTCAGGGACCTAATTGTTAAACGCCTGGTTTTTTTCGAGGTTTTAGTACATTCAAAGATATATTTAACTGATTTTAATAAGTTTTAAATATTTATTTGTTTGTTTTCAAAGATGTAAAAATAAAAGGCCATTTACCAAAGACAGTTACATTCACTTACGTTCAGGTGGGTGGCTTTGCCCCTGGCTCCACGTATCTTAAGTTAAAAAAAAAAAAAAAAACCAACAAGCTTTCATATTTTGAGTGATTAAGTATTAAAATTTTTTATTGGAACAAACATTTGTATATTGAATGGTTAAGTCTCTAAATATTTTTTGAACAAAGTCCTTACATGAAAAGAAGAAATAAATATACCATTTTTTTTATCACTATGTCTAAAGGCAACAATTATGTAACAAATTATATCAGCCAATTAGATAAGTACAGGTTTAATCAGTACCAATCACAATCAGTCGTACTTTGCTACTGATTTGCTAATGCATAAAATGAGAAATGATATATTGGTTCCTTTTGTAAGCATGAGACTTTATCTGTTCTTACAAATTTTCAGGAATTTAATCGTTACGTTTTTTTTTTTCGAGTTCAAAGAAACTAAAGATTTATTTGTTCAAATTCAAATAAGCTGTAACTGTAATTATTTATTTATTCAATTTTAGAAACTTTAAAATATTCATTTAAAAAAAAAGTTCAGCCGACTAAAAATACTAAGATTTTGTAAACTTTTGCTTTCTTTATTTATTTCCTTAGTTTTGAACTTTATTTAATAGAAGAACGAGTATTAGGGCCGGCCCAAGCCCAAGAAGGAATAGAATCAACTCCAACGTCTCTTCCAACAACATCAACATGTAAACAATTGAAATCAATTTTGAAATCATTCAGAAAACACAAAAGTCCAAAATATCTAGGAACTTTAATTGAAATCGATCGCCTATTTCTATCTCTGGTAAATCAATCTATGATTCCTTAATATTTTTTGCAATTTCAATTCTCTTTTTACCAAAAAGCCCCAATTTTGATGTTGAAAAAAAGCCCCTAATTTTGTTTGGTTTCAGAACTTTAATCACTCCATCGATGGAAGAGTTACCAGCAGAGTTGACGATCGACATTCTCTCAAGGCTTCCGGTCAAGACCATCATCCAATGCAAGCGTGTGTGCAAGAAATGGCGGAACTTAGTTTCGGACTCTTCTTTCGTTAATCTCCATCTCTCCCGATCGCCTACAGGTTTCATCCCTCACCGAACTGTTGAGTACGAATTTTATGGTTCCGTAGATCCGGGAATTTTGAAGTGGGTGGAAATCGAAGACAAAGTCGATCACCACCGTTTACACCACGAGCCTCCCATGAACCTTGATCTTAATATGGTACCCATTCTACAAAACTCTGTAATATCTCAAACGGGCTCGGTCAATGGTTTGGTTTGATTTGCCTATGTCAGTATTATCCTAATCATATTACTTACATATGCAATCCGGTCACTAAAGAAATCATGATCCTCCCTGGCCCTCGAGACTATAAACAAAAAAGTTTTAGGGGCATCTTTGATGGTTTTGGAGTGAGTTCATTGACAGGGGAATACAAAGTGGTACGAACTTTCGAAAGGAAAATACCATTAATGAATGGTAATGGTTTACATTGGGTTGGTGAGTTTGAGTTAGAAGCCGAGGTTTACACCCTTGGTACAGGCCAATGGAGAAATGTTGGTCGAGTTCCTTACTGGCGTGATGGAATCGGTGGGACATTTCTGAATGATCATTGTCATTGGATTGTTTCTAAGAAGGAGGATTCCCCTGAAAGGATTTGTACTTTTGATTTAAACACGGAAACGTTTCAATTATTTCCATCTCCTCCTTTCGAAGCTATACAAGAAAATTGCTTCCCTATCCAAAGCTTGGGGGTCCTAAAGGGTTGTTTAAGTAAATCCGATGCCGAAGATTTTAAATTCACGATTTGGGTGATGAAGGAATACGGTATCAAAAAATCTTGGTATAAAGAGGTGGTCATCATAGAAGCTCTTAACCGTGATCGAGAATGGCCGTATTGGGATACCTTATGTCTGATCGAGGGTTTAAAAGATGGAACTATCTTGTTCGTGTGTGGGGATCTGTGTGCATTTTATCCTAAAAGTGATGCAATCGAAGAAATAGAAACATTTGACTGGTTGGACAGTGGGTTCGCCTATCGTCCGAGTTTTCTTAAACTCCAAACTTTCGAATCAGAGAGCGTTCACATGTTCTAAAGGTCATCAAAAATTCTACCACTTTTGTATTTAACGATCCCTTTGCTTCTCGTATGCTACTATTGCTTTCAGATCCGTTGAATTGATTTGCTACAGGGTTCTAAAAAGTTATGAAATTGATCTTCCAAGTGTTAACTAGTGATGACATGTATAGAGAGAGACTTGGGATAATGTGAGACTAGTATGTTTTTGTGAGACTTGTGAGACCTTGTTTTTACGTTTGAAGCTTTGCAACTTCCACAGTGTTTTTGCCGTAAAAGCTCAGACTTTTTTAACCTTCATAGTGTTTTAATGAGACGTTTCAAGTGTAAAAATGTAGTCTTACGGGTCTCATGAAAACATGTTGGTCTCACGTGAATCCGATCTCTCTCTCTCTCTCTCTCTCTCTCTCTCTATACACACAAACACACACACACACACACAGATATACACCATATATATAATGGTTTTTATAGTTTGTACACACTGGTTAAGGCTTATAGAAATCTCATCTTTCCCAGGTTTAAATTAGTTAAGTTTGTGAGCTTATGCTTCTCAAGAGTTCAATTTCATGTATGGAACATCAAAGCTACCTCAACTCATTCCTCTTCAATACAAAAAGACGTATCTACCCCTGCATAACGAAATCTGACTTTTCGTATTTTAATGTTAATCTATTGATCCATCTTTCAGTCTCAACTTATTCATCTTGCCTATGAAGTATTAACGATCTAAATGTTGTGAAAAAAATTGCGAATTTGTTTATGTTTTTGCAGAATTTCTTCCCCCATGATGACCAAAATTGTTGGAACTCTTTTGGAGCATTGGCACCTTTCGTTTTTGTGCTTTCTGTTGTAGTATGTCGTCGACGGGCAGAAAGTAGCTGTTGTTGCTGAAACATTTGGTCGCATTATATGTTAGTCCAAGCCAGGTATATCATGCTACCCTTATTGGATTTTTGCAGAAGATTAGTTCAAAACTTAAAAAAGTTATTATATGTATCTTAGGGGATGTTTGTTTATGCCTTATTGGACTTGATGCACTATATATAGTTTATTTACGCAGCTATATTGTGGTGTTTGTTTGGGGCTTACTCAATTATATCATATGGAAACAACTTAATCTCCTCGTTATTTTCTTAATATGGCTGCTTTTCAAAACATATAAAGTGATTCAATGGAGAAGTGGTTAATTTGTCGTAATTATCAGATTCAATCTTATTCATACATTTATTTAATCAATGGTTATATAAAAATTTATTAAATATAATCTGAGAAAAAACTACCAATCAATGATTGGTCTACATTGAATCTCACAGTCATCTCAAACTATTGACTTTTTTATTTTGAGTGATTAAGTATTTAAACTGTTTGAAACCAAAGAAAACTCGATGAACTTTTGTTTATTGGGTTTAAGTTCCCAGACATTTTTAACAAAATTTTTACGGTAAAAGAAGAAATAAATTATAAATATATCATTTTTCTTTTAATATATCTATTGGTCACAATTTTGTAACAAACTAAATCAATCAATATAACTACCAAATCGACCAATTAGGCTGGTACCAACTTCTTTAATGCATTCTATTCTGTTTTGTTTTGAGTTTCTTTTGGAATCGTCTCTTCAAAGCACGAAAAAGACGACTTTGTTTCTTGGGCAAGGTAGAAATCTAACTTGCTATGGAGCTAGACCAGTGAGCTATTACGCTTTCTTCAAAGGATGGTTGCTTCCAAGCTCACCTCCTGTTTGGCATTACTCGGTCACTTTCTTTAGCATACAGGGCATGCACAAATGGCTTGGCGAGCGGTGTTCATATTCTTTATCTTTGATAGGTCCTCAATCTCCGGACGGCTACCCTCATCCCCAGATCCCCTTACGCTCGTGCCCTTCTTATCATTTGTTGGCTCGCCCTCATACAATGGGCAGTATTGTACCAAGTAGCAATACTTCTTTTTATTGGTTTGTTTCATGTTAGTTTTAAGTTCGATATAAAATATTAACCATGTGTAGGATTTTTGTACATTTTGCTTAATTCAAATTCTTTACTATAAATTTACATTTAACAGTATCTTTTTTATAAAAATAATAATTAAGTATTATGTTAAAACTCAATGATTATCTTGATTGTATTTTATATTTTATGTATTCTTAAATTAGTAGGATTTATTAAATAAAAGATTACGTGTTAATCAGTTAGGCCTAAATGAACCAAAAGTGTAATATGCATTTGTTTAGATAAGCATAAATGAATTGAAAGTGTAAAGTGCGTCTGGGTACATGTTTTGGCAGGAAAATACTAATTACAGCTCATCAGAGGATGATACGTGACAACTCAACTACTTATTTATTATATATAGATAGAATAGGTTTATTTTACAAACCAATAAAATCATCTAACAAACCTTGCAAACATGATCTATACCATATAATTTTTAATCTACGGTTATAAATTACTGAATTAAATAAACTTATTTAATAACATTATTCAGTAATTGGTAAAGTAAATTAAAAGATAAAAGGGAATGAAATTCCTTAAGTTAATTTTTGTGCACAAAATGTACTACATCAAGTGAACGAGTGGGGTATATACAACAATTCATACACCCTCGTTTAACCTTTTTTAAAGCTCTCATGTTCTAGTCTTGTTATTACAAGTTCATACACCTAATTAACGATTCATTGCCAAGGGCATCCCCATTTTTACCGAGGTAATCCAAGTAGTACTCATTGCCTGTTGCCTTGTACAACCAAGCAGCTGCCCATAGCAATTCATCCTGTCCGTACACAAAAATACACAGGGGTAAATATGTAATTTTCAGCAAGGGGGTAAATATGTAATTTTAGACAAGGGTTAAATGTGTAATTTTAGACAAAAGGGTCAAATATGCAACCTTTATAAAGGGCAAATATGCAAATTTTGGACAAGGTAAGTATGTAGTATGTAAATTATTTAGACAGGGGAATGATCAAACGAGAAGCATATCAATTTAAGAAAAAGCGAGAAGCAATCTCAGCCACTCATCTCAAGCCAATCATATATTAGAATGACTTTTGTGTACAAAATCATATATGATTAACAAAGGAAAAGTTCAGGTACAAAAAACATGTACAAAATCATATATGATTCATATAGTAAATCACATATGATTTGTGTTGTTAATCATACATGATTAACAACTGCGCAGGTAAATATGATTCATATAGTAAATCACATATGATTCGTATAGTTAATCATATATGATTAACACCTCCGCGGGTAACATGCGGGTAATTACCCGCGGGTTTACCCGCCCGCGTCCCCTTTTTTTCTCCCCCGAAATTTTTTTGATCAAAACTAAAATTGAATGGCTGAGATTGCTCCTCAGCTTTTCTTTATATTTTTCATATGAACCTCCCTCTATTTAGACAAAAGGTAAGTATGTAAACTTTTTAGACAAAAGGCAAGTATGTAACTTCTACAAAGGGTAAATATGTAATTTTTACAAAAAGAGTAAGTATGTAATCTTCACCAGGGGTAAATATGTAAATTTAACAAAAGGGTATGTAATTTTCAGAAAAAGATGAGTATGTAAATTTTGACCAGGGGTAAATATGTAATTTTAACAAAAAGGTAATATGTAAGTCTGACAGACAAAAAGAAGAGTATGTAATTTTGACCAGGGGTAAAAATGTAATTGTAACAAAACGGTAATTATGTAATTTTGACAAAAATGTAAACATCTAATTCTAGATAAGGGTAAATATGTAATTCCCAGCGAGGGCGAATATCTAATTTTAAACAATGCACTTTTCTTTTACCAACAGCGTAAATATCACAATTTTGAAAAATTGACATTGGAAAATTATTGAAAACGATTCACTGCTTCTACAGCTTATTCCCGGTCAAAAGAAACAAACAATTTTGAAACACAATAGAGAAAATAATTAATCTAGCCATTTAAAAAAAATCATTTAACCTCTTACCCTTTCTCTTCCGCCGATCACCAAAATACCCATCCGGCCGCTATTTGCGGGCGGGTTTGGAGTGGGTTGAGTATATGTGTGAGCGGCAGCCATGGATATATATACAATGCACACATATACTTCCATTATATATATATTATACATACACATACATATTGGAGCGGCTGGAGAGAAAGGCTAGATTGGAGCGGTGGAGAGAAAGCGAAGTGATTCTTGTTCACCTCCACATATATATATATATATACCAAGTGGCCATTTGAGAGAATTGATGTACACATATACTTCCATAGAGAAAGCTTCAAACAAGAACAAATTCAATTTGTAAGAACAAAGGAACAATTCTGGATCACATGTGATGTGGGTCCCACATAATAAAAAATATATATGATTCAGGTCGTCCCACCACTAAATCATATATGATTTATTTAATGATGGGTCTCACATAACATGTGGCTCAAAATGCATTCTTTTGTTCCTACAAATGAGGTTGTTCTTGTATGAACCTCCCTCTACTTCCATATATATATATATATATATATATACCAATTCTTTCTGGCCGCTCGGAGCGGCTGAATTTGGAGCGGCCCAAACCCAATTTTGGCCGGAGAGCGGCTGGAATTGGTCGAGGAGCGGCTAGCGGAAGCGGGGTCAGTGGGTATTTCAGTCATCGGAGGAAGAGAGTGGGTAAGAGGTTAAATGATTTTTCAAAAATGGCTACTTTAATTATTTTCTCTTTCAATATAAACTTGTTTCTCTAAAATAATGAATATTCATCATGATAATAAAGAAACTTAAAAATCTAAAATAATCAAATATTTATCGTTCCCTAAATAAGGTAACATGATTATCTAAAATAAATAACTCCACTAATTATTTATGGATAAAGATTGCTAAGAAATAACAATCATTATTATGAATAAAAATCACTTCCTAATAAATACAGCCTCCCCCCTCTTATATAATAATATAACCACGACAGAAGAGGAGAATCAACTGAAATCGCCTCACGTACATCTCTTCTCTTCCATATTATAAGTATCATATTTATTTTTTACAATCTCAATGATTTATTTTTTTTAAAAGAAAAAAACATAATTTTGTTTGGTTTAGAACATTAATCGATCCATCCATGGAAGAGTTACCAGCAGAGTTGATGATGGATATTCTCTCAAGACTTCCGGTCAAGACCATCATCCACTGCAAGCTTGTCTGCAAGAATTGGCGGAATTTAGTTTCAGACAGGGGCGGACCTAGAAATTTTTTTCAACGGTGGCACAATTTGACTTTAAGAAATTTATGTAGAAAACTTTTTCAAAAATTATTTATTGCTCTACTGGTTGCTCGATTGTTTTTCAAGTTTAAAGTCTTATTGCAAGCAATTTTTTATAAACACAATAAATATGAAATTAAAGCTAAAAAATCTACTAAAAATGACACTAAAAAGGCTTGAACCCAAGACCTCCATCATGAAAGGCAAGGAACTTACCAACTCTACCAAGGAAACTTCATGGTATTATTGCAATTTCAAAATATATATGGTGGCACACAACAAATTAATACGATGGCACCTCTCACGACCCTTAATTTTTTACATTACGACGGAGGAATGGACCGGTGGCACGTGCCACCGGTACCTCTAAGGTAGGTCCGCCCCTGGTTTCAGACTCTTCCTTTGTTAACCTCCATCTCTCCAGATCACGTGCACCTACGGATTTCAATTTCATCATCCATAATCACGCTTATGCCAATTATAAGAATCCAGGGAAATTGCAGTTGATGGAGATAGAAGACAAAGTAGATCACCGTCATTTACACTACCACCGTCTCTTCATCGTTGATCTTAATCTGGTTCCCAGTCTTAAAAAAACTCGAATATGTCACGTGGGCTCGGTCAATGGTTTGATCTGCCTATGGCATCGTTCTCTTAATCATGATTGTACTTACATATGCAATCTAGTAACTAGAGAATGTATGATTCTCCCTAGGCAGCCTTTCTTTAGAGATAGTTTTGTGGGAGTCGTTTTTTGTTTTGGAGTTAGTTCACCAACGGGGGAATACAAAGTGGTACGGGCTTCTCATAGGAAAACACTACCAAATGCTAATAAACCATCTCAGCCGAGTCTATTATTAGAAGTCGAGGTATACACCCTTGGCACAGGCCAGTAGAGAAGTCGTGGCCCTGTTCCTGTTCCTTATTGGCTTCATCCATTCCGTAATTTCAAGGGGACATTTCTGAACAACCATTGTCACTGGATTGTTTGTGACGTGGAGAATACCAATAAAAAGATTGTTGCTTTTGATTTAGACAGGAAACATTTCAATTGTTTCCATCTCCTCCTTCCGCAAAAGACCATCGTCAAAGTTTGGCAATCCTAAGGGGTTGTCTATGTAAACTTGATGCCTGCGATTCTCAAATGACGATTTGGGTGATGAAGGAATACGGTATCAAGAACTCTTGGCACAAAGAGGTGGTGATCACACGAGAAATTATGGTTGATCTGGTACGGTCGTTTTTTAAATCCATACATCTGATTGAGGGTTTAAGAGATGGAAGAATTTTGATGGTCTTTGAAACAAACTATGTGTATTTGATCCACGAACTCAAACCTTTGAAGACCCAAAAATGTTTGAGCCTGGCTTGAGCGGTTGGGCTTATCGTCCTACCTTTATTAAACTCCGGAATTTTGAATCAGAGATGGTTCATATGTTCTAAAGGTCCACAAAAACTCTACCACTTTTGTATCAAACATTCCGTGTATGTTACTATTTGCTTTCATTTGTACTGAATTGATTTGCTGCAAGGCTCTAAAAAGTTATAAATGGATCTTCAAGTGATTTTTTTTATACAATGCATATATAAGGTTTATTTTAAGATGATAAATATGTATTTACAGAATTGATTTCCTATTGCTATTGCGGTTGGATTTACTAATGTGATTTCGTACAGGTTTTCAAAATATTTCAATTGTTTTCTATAGCATATTTTCAATCAATATAACCTATTTTTTGTTCTTGGTTATTTCCTGTTCTCGGAACTTATCACGGTTCTTGGAAGATTTTGGGTTGACCGGATGAAATCAACCAAAAACTTAATTTAGTGGTGCTAACGTTTGAAAATTGTCCTAGATCTGTCCCAGCGATTAAGTCCGGTTTTTTGGCGAGTCGACCATCTTAATTCCTTCGGTAAGAACATCAATCAAATAACCATGTTAATGACATGTTAACTCCTTCGAGTCTAGAATGGAAGTGGTTGGTGGTGTTGCAGCACGCTCTTCGGCGTCTTATGTATGAAGAGAATGAGTCGCATTCTCTCTCAATTATACAAATTTCCCCATTGAAACATGAACCAATATCTCAATTTCATGCCCCCTCAAAAATTATGTTTTTGTTAAATTCCCTTTGATAAAAACATCAACCAAATATCCTTGTTAATTCCTTTGAGTCCAAAAAACCGGACTTAATTGGATCGACCTCTCCGCGGGTTCCCGATTCGACCAGACTTAAATGGTTATTTTGTTGATGTCCTTATGAAAAAGGTTTGGTATCCACAACAATAATGTAATTTAAAATAATGAAGAATTGCTAAAAATTGTTATCTAGGTAAATATAATATTTTTATAAATTACGAAGGGCATATATGATATTTGTGGATTAGACTTAAAAGCGGTATACTAGTCATTTAACTATCTTTTTATTATTAAAATTTTGATTTAAAATGATTAAAATTTGATATTTAGGTAAATATGATATTTTAGTAGGTTAGGAATGACATATATGATATTTGTAGTTTCGGTCGGATAAATATGATATTTTAAGTTTTAATAAGTAAATATATGAAGTTAACCCTTTAAATAAATAAATCAATTACACAGTAAATAAATTTAAGTACAAAAATACTATATAACAGAGGAATTAATTATTATGGATGACCATGATACTTAATAAATTAAAAATAATATATATACTCATACTTTTGTAACTTTTCATTACATAACTTATTAAAAAAATAAAGTACCAATGATTTCCTCACTATAATCATCAACTGAATATCACAACTTGATATGCTTGAATAAAATAGTACAATGATAAGATTGATAATATCCATAAAAAAGGATAGATCATATCTAGTATACATTTTATTGGAGTCTTTATTTTAAAATAGTAACATTCTATAATCAAAACTATCCAAGTTCAAACCTTGTGGAGAGCATATAACCATATTCAGATCGAAGGTTTGCTACATAGGGTTACCCTTAATTGGGTTAAGTCATGGTCAAAGAAGATTAGTCGGGCGCCTTTGGATCCCGAATACTTGGAAACATGTGTTTGTTTACTTTTCATTCAAAATTTTTTTAATAACATTCTATGCTTTTACTATCCTAATATAACATAAGAAAGTTAATTTGATATAATGTTATATATAAACAAATGCATTTTTATCATAATGTGTCAGACTTAGGATCAGGTGAAACAATGTTGTTTCCTTGAGACCGCGTTAGATCAAATACCTAACGTATGAAACTTCACAAAAAAACACCGTGAAGGTAAATAAAACTCGAATATGCAGACCTAAAAATAACTTTCGATGCAAAAAAATATCCAAAACAAGGTAAAAAACGAAACCTTCATAGCTCAAATGCTGTGAAGGTTACAAATAAATAATGCGAACCTTCACTACGGAAATGCTGTGAAGGTTTCTTTTTTTTTTTTTACCTATTTTGGATTTTTTTTCTTCAATAGTGTTTTTTTAGTATGTTTTTATGATGAATATTCGATTTCTTTTACCTTCACAAATGTTTTGATGTGAAGTTTCATGTAAAGTATGTTATTCTAATTGATTTCACGGAAACAACTTGGTCTCAACAGAACTTCAATGTGTCGATCAGATATAGTAAAGAAAATATATTTTTATCCCAAACAAATGAAATCATTCGCCGACGAATTCTTTCCCCATCTTTGCGGTAGACGTAAATCTCTTAAAATATACATTTTATTTTAGTTATCTATACTATATATATATATAAGATTCTTAATCAGTTATTTTAAGCAAAACTTTTTTTCACCAATATTACAACTCTTAATACCCTTAGTACAACTATGTAATGCATCAATTAGAAACTCCTCCCACCCACGTCTTCAATTTCAATTCATATTTCAATTGATAACTTACACTCTATATCCCTATAGTTACTTAATTAAATTACTTTTACCCCCTCACTTTTTCATTTTTCATTTTACACCCTTATTATATTAACATAAATAATGTAAATTGCGTAAAATATATTAAAATTTTTATTTATATTTTTAACAAATTATACCATTATAATCGTCTCGAAAATATCTTCAAAATGAGTCAAATATCGAATATTTTTAGGTTTTAATCATATTATTAAATATTAAAAATACATATGAATTAATTTGTTCATATATTTTTACATTAAATGTTAAATTGTTTATAAATTTGGAAGTTACAGTTAATACCCTTATGATTAGTCATTTAGTTTACTATTAATCCTCTATTTTTTCATGTGTCATTATAAATCTTTATCATATTAAGATAAATAATCATATATGAACAAAAATATGTTAAAAAAAATCTTAAATGTTATTTTTCACATGGGTCAAAAAATAATGATCAATTATCCATCTTCGTTATAGAATTTTAAATGCTTTGTGCGGCATCGCGCACGGGCAATTTCTAGTTAATCAAATACACATACAAAAGTTTACCTACAAAAAAAAGCTTAAATAAAAAATTGAGCGAGTGTAATTACCAGTCCCTAGGCCAGGCCCAAACTTGCTTTCGATTAAATATTACTGGGCCGGCCCAATAAGGAACAACTCAAATACAGCCTTGGCAAATAAGTAGAGGTGCACATGACCGGATTTTTATCCGATCCGGATCGGATTTATACTAAACCGGTTTTTTTTGGATCTGTCAGAAACCGGTTTTGTTAGAAACCGGTTTTGTTAGAAACCGGTTTTGTTAGAAACCGGTTTTGTTAGAAACCGGTTCGGATTTCAACCGGTTTTTCGAAAAAATCCATATCCGATGGAACCGGTTTCGGATCGGATTGAAACCGGTTTCCGGTGGAACCGGTCCTCTATTGTGTCTTTTTTGGGCTAGAAAATTCAGAAAATTCAATTGAAATCTAATCTGAATTGGTGTGGGCCGTGATTTTTTATGGATCGTGAATTTTTTTAGGATTTCAGGCCCAACAACAGTAAGCTCACATAGACATTACCGGTTTGATTTGAAACCGGTTCGGTTTAAACCGGTTATCCGGTCAAACCAGATCGGATCGAATCCGGTTAAAATCCGGTTTGAAAAAATTCCGGTTTGAAAAAAATTCGGTTTTTATAAAACCGGATTCGGATAGTTTTTGCGCAAAATCGGATAACCGGATTTTCTGTGCACCTCTACAAACAAGCTACACAAATGGAGAAATCATTGGCCGAATAATATCTTCCTTCCATATGCTTCTATTTTTCTTCATATATGCAGGGCCGATCCTGAGGTTTTGGATGTCCATGGCGAAATCTCCAAAATAACGCCTTTTATAGTACATATAAAGTAAGGGGTTCGAAACCTAGTCAAGCTATTCTCATGCTAGTCTTTGTTATATAACGAATGTTTACCCACGTGTTTTCCTTAACAAATTAATCATCAAAGTTGAAACTTCATATTAGAGTTTCCATGTGATATATAAGATCCATCATGCAGTGCTTACAACCTGCCTATCAAGATCAGAATTGGAGAAGAAATACCAAGAAAAGTGTAAACAAGTTATGCAAATGCACTTGAAAACATAACAAAAAATCTAGTCCTACAGCCATGGTCAACCACATAAACAAAAATGTGATTTTTAGATCACATAAACTTAATTTAATATCTAAACAACAAATGATAAACACATAGACCTAATCTAAATAGTAACCAAATAAACCTAATCTAAAGTCTAAACAAATGAACATCCTTAATGTACAAAGGACAAAAACATTGGACTTTTACCGGATGTCTAAAATTGGTTGCTAGCTTTGCTCGGTCACTCCTCCTTTGATTCCAAAATCAGATTGAGTTGATCCGATTCTACAAAGTTAATTGTTTCATGAAATTGTTCCCTACCACTTAATTGTTGATTGGGATTGAGAGTCGAGGGAAATTAAAGGGACAATAGAAGCACATATCGAGAGTCAAAGAAAGGTTGTAGAAACGATCCAAAAACTAAGCCTAGTAAAGGTACCATGTAGGTTGAAGATTGATGCCCTATGGGCCTTTGATTCCCATGGCGGTTGCCATGATAGCCATGGGCTAGTGCCGGCCCTGCATATATGTATGTATTTCTTTTATATTGCCATTGATTTTAAGGAAACAGAATATACTATTATTTTGTTTGGTTTAGAACATTAATCGATCCATCCATGGAAGACTTACCAGCAGAGTTCACAATCGATATTCTTTCAAGACTCCCGTGAAGACCATCATCCACTGCAAACGTGTCTGCAAAAAGTGGCGCAATTTAGTTTCAGACTCTTTGTTTGTTAATATTCATCTCTCCAAATCACCTACAGGTTTCATCATTCATAACCTAAGTCCTAACAGCTGGAATGATCCGGGAATGTTGAAGTGGGTGGAAATAGAAAACCAAGTTGATCATCGCCGTTTACACCACGACCCTCTCATGAGCCTTGATCTTAGTTTAGCACCCATTTTCCAGAACACTCGAATGCGTCAAGTGGACTCGGTCAATGGTTTGATCTGTCTTACATATGCAATCCGGTCACTAGAGAATACATGATTCTTCCAAGGCAGCATTTCCAAAAAGATGGTTTTGAGGAAGTTGTTTATGGTTTTGGAGTGACTTCACTCATGGGGAAATACAAAGTGGTACGGGCTTTTCAACGGGAAATACTACCAATTCCTAATAAACCATCTCGGCTAAGAGTATTAGAAGCCGAGGTATACACCCTTGGCACAGGCGAGTGGAGAAGTCTTGGCCCTGTTCCTGTTACTTACCGGCTTTATCCATTCCAAAAATTCTACGGGCCATTTCTCAACAACCGTTGTCATTGGATTGTTTCAGTTAACGAGGATGCCCATCACAAGATTTGTACTTTTGATCTAGACAAGGAAAATTTTCAATTACTTCCATCTCCTCCTCCTCCTCCTCCTCTAGTAAAAGAAAATTTGTCCTATCGCCAAAGTTTGGTAGTCCTAAAGGGTTGTCTATGTAAACTTGATAACTACAATCTTGAACTAACGATCTGGGTGATGAAGAAATACGGGATTTAAAAATCTTGGCATAAAGAGGTGGTGGTCAAGCAAGGAATGAGCTCTAATGTAGATTGCTGGTTTGGCAAACTATATCCGATTGAGTATTTAAAAGATGGAATTATTTTGATTCTGTGTGTGAAGATAAATTGGTCTCACATTTTCCTGAGAGTAAAACGATCAAAGACATTAAACTTTTCAACCGCTACTTCACCTAAATGACTTATCGTCCTAGCTTTATTAAATTCTGAAACTTCGAATCAGAAAGAGGTCATACCTTCTAAAGTTCAACATAGTTTCTACCATTTTTGTGTCAAGCAATCATTATCAATATATAACACATTTTGACATTTGTTAGTTATAGAGCAACCGACTTGTATATACTATTTACATCTAATAACCCGAATGTGAAAAGAGTCTTCTTCTACCAAAAACCGCCACCACATGTGCCAAGAATGTTCAAGTTATTTTGATATCTAGTTAAGAAAACTGCAAATGTATTTTTTACAAATCATATTTGTTTATCCTTATACCATCTATATATATATATATATAAAAGTAAGATCTACAAAGAATGAGGTGGCACATTGTGAAAGTAGGATTTGCCTCTAGAATTTTTCTCATTGTTTTAAATTTTTTTAATATGTTAAGTAACAAGATTTGTTAATTATTACCTATTCGATAATCAATAACTCCTCCCATTTTGATATATAAAATTCTTTTATTCTCCAAAGATAGGTTTAAGAGGAACGCAAATTTTGATAATATTTTTTTATATAAAATTTAGGGAGAATTGCATCTATATCCTTACAAACTTAAAGTAATTACATCTATGTCCTAATACCTATTTTATTAATTTTTAAACTATTTTAAAATCATTAATAAATATCCTTAATAAATTAAAAATCTAAATCTCCAATCTACCCTTACCCTTCTAAATCAAAATCCCTTATCTTCTTCTTTTTCTCTTCAAATTCCCAACCTAATCTCCATCTCCATTCAATTGATAAGATCTGGATTTATTTGATAGCGTCCTGGACAAACGACGAATGCCATCATCAACATCCAATGAATTATGAAGTCTCTGGAAAGGAAATGGTGGAGGCTGCTGCTTGTCATCCCTAATATAAATTGGTGGAATTGGTAGAAGGCAATCCAAAACCAGTAGAGAGAAGAACTATACCCAAAATGAGGAAAAGAAAGAAAGAAAGAAGAAAAATCTCATAAACCAACCGATTTCAGAGAATCTGCCCTTAGCTTCTTTCCTTTATTCCAAAACCAAAAAACCAAATCAAAACCCTCCTCCATTCCTTCCTTCCTTCAATTTCTTCTTCAATTGTTTCTTCAATTGATAAATAATCCAACCAATGCCATTTCAGGACAAGAGAAACTCAAACTTAGAGATTTTGAATTGAGATGAGGATTAGGGTTGGGAATTTGAAGAGAAAAAAAAAGGATAAAGGATTTTTATTTAGAAGGGTAAGGGTAGATTGGAGATTTAACATTTAAATTATATTAAAAATATTTATTTATAATTTTAAAATAGTTTAAAAATGGGACAAGTACACCGAAGTGTATCCAACTTGTCACCAAAAGTTATTGTATGTACCGAACTTCAATTTTTACCTTTTGACGTATCAAACTTAAAAAAAAAACTCTATTGTATGTATCCAACCTGTAATAGCAGGTTACCTGCTGATGTGGCACCGGTTTTGATGATGTGGATGCTGACTGGTCGCTGACTAGATGCTTATTTGTATTCTGTTATTTAAAAATAATTACAAATAAAATAAAAAATAAAACAAAAATAAAATAAAACAAAAACCCAACTAGGGTTCTTGGGGTCGGCTGCCTCAACCAGAACCAGAAGGAAAGTCTATAATCTCCAGTGAAAACCAAACCAAAATAAGAAGAAGTCGCCGTCACCACCACCATCGTCACCCCTGAAATGTCATCACCACCAGCGCCACGGTCACCACCTTCACCATCGATGTGGGTTTTCACCACCATCACCAACGATCTGAGTTTTCACCGTCGCCATGCCACCATTGCCACCGTACGCCACCATCGATCTAGTATTTTTTTCGATTTAGGGTTCATACAAGGTATGTTTCGATTTAGGGTTTATACGATCAGATGTTAGGTTTGCAATTTTTGGGTTCTTGATTTTAGGGTCCAGATTTGTTAGGGTTTGGTTCTTAGGGTTCTGGATTTGAGTTTGATTTTTAGGCTTCTTGATAAACAGAATATAGATGGAGTTTTGGATTTGGATTATGTTCTCATGTTTGATTTTGTTCATGTTCAGATCTGGATTTTTGGATCTGAATTTTTGTTCATGTTCTCATTTTTAGATCTAGATTTTGTTTGTCTCCATTTCACCTTTTTCATTTCTGGGTTTTATGGGTTTATTCATATAATCATCATCAAACTCATGTTAAAAACTCAATAATATCAATTAAATTAATCAAAAATAATAAAATTACAGGCTACCTGTTAATTTAACATGTAACTTGAACATACAATGGAACTTTTTAAAAAGTTTGATACATCAAAAGGTAATTTTTCAAGTTTAGTACATACAATAACTTTTGGTGACAAGTTGGATACACTCTGGTGAACATAACCCTTTAAAAATTAATAAAATAAGTATAAGGATATAGATGTAATTACTTAAGTTTTGCAAGGACATAGATGTAGTTTATAAGTTTGCAAGAATATAGGTGTAATTAATTTAAGTTTGTAAGGATATAGATGCAATTCTCCATAAAATTTAAGCTTATTTTGCTGCTATTTTTGAAACAAGGTCACCAATAAATAAAAAATTCAATTAGAAGTAAATAATTCTTAGTATAAAATTATTATATAACAAAGCAAAAATTATTGTAGATGACAATTAATGAAAAATGAATGCCTAAGAGTGTCCATAATGGTGGAACCTCCAAGAACCTCACTTATCATATTTTTTCTACCACGTCATTATTATCTTAACAAACCAAAAACCTTCTTAAAACTCTACAATCGAGGTTCTTACAAATAATTTTTATTTATGTAAACTATTATATAACAGAAAAAGAAATTATTACAAGAATAACATAGGTTCTTCTTCAAGCACCTGAGTTCCAATAAGAACATGTGACTGGACAAGAACCTCTGTTTCATAGTGGAGGTTCTTGTAAAAACCCCATAAAGAATCTCAAAAAGAACCTCCATTATAAATGCTCTAATAAATTGAAAATATTAGTATATTCATATTTAGGCCATCCTTAATGGGCATATGTGGCAATCGGTACCACATCGGTACCACCCCCATACCGGTGGTAACACCGTTGTGGATGAGGGGTATGGTACCGGTAGTGGAGGGTATCGGTACCCCATTGCCGACAGAAGGAAAAGCAACAACCCACCCCCCTACCCCTCCCCCCCTCTCTATCTCTCTCTTCTTTCTCTCTCTACCTTTTTTAATTTTCTTTTCTTTAATTAATTAATTAGAGGGGTATGGTATTGGTATGGTTAAGGATGAATTGGTATGGTGTTGGTAAGGTGTTGGTAAAGCTGATGTGACACTGATGTGGCAGCAAAAATGAGAGGTATGAGGGGTACAACTAAGGATGGCCTTAGTAACTTTTCATAACATAACTTATTTTAAAAAATATCCAATTATTTTCTCACTATAATCATCAAACGAATAAAATAATAAGATGATTGAGATTAATAATATCCATAAAAAAGTGTTGAGCAAATTTACTATACATTTTCCTCGGTTATCTTTAAATATTTATACTACAATTACATCCACGTGGTTTTGATATTAATTATAACAATTTTCGTCCATATGATTTGAAAACTGTATTTTCATTTTTAGTTTTCATTTACTTCTATTTTCTTTCCTAAGATTAACAATGTTAGAAATAGTTTATTAAATTAATTAAGGATAACCAAGCAAACTTTCATATTTTGATAATTTAAACTTTGTTTTTTGAAACACGTAAATCTTTGAACTTTTGTAAATCTAACAAATAAAATTAGTAAACCATTTAAAATTGAGAAAACACATCAAACTTCTGTATATTCTATATTCTAGATGGTCAAGTCCGTACACATAATTTGAACAAAGTCCCTACACTAAAATAGTCGTTTACTTAAACGCTTACCCATTATATGCTTACCGGGTGAATTTAGCTTACGCGCGAGATGAACATGACAAAGACTAAAATCTTACTTGGTAAGGGCGATGACATGAACCGAGAGTCTTATCTGGTAATTAATTTTGTTTTGTTTAGAACATTAATCCATCCATCCATGGAAGACTTACCAGTAGAGTTGACAATCGATATTCATTCAAGACTTCCGGTCAAGGCCATCATCCACTACAAGCTTGTTTGCAAGAAGTGGCGGAATTTAGTTTCGAACGCTTCTTTTGTTAATCTTCTCCTCTCTAGATCACCTACAGGTCTCATCGTTCATCATCACCCTCGAATAAATAGAACTAACGACTAGAGTGATTCCAAAGATATGGGAACCTTGAAGTGGGTGGAAATCAAAGACAAAAGTTGATCATCACCATTTACACCCCACGGGCCACGGCCCTCTCATGCCTTCATCTTAGTAGTCTAGCACCATTCTCCAAAACTCTTGAATGCGTCAAGTAGGCTCGGTCAATGGTTTGATCTGTCTATGGAAGTACGGTTATGAAGTTGATAACACATAAAATACTTTTTAAACAAGGATAACTAATTAAAACTTAAAATTTAAAATCATTAATTCATAAATATATTATTTTTACATAAAATTCTTGTTTACTTAAATAATTAGAAATGTTTGCAATTGGAATCTTATTTGGCTTTTAGTATCTATTGAAATTGGTTTCAAAAGTTGCAATTGGAATCTTGTTTCTTATAATTAAAAACAACCTTTTGTTTTCATGACATCCCGCCTCGATCTATCGCTTTAGATGATGGTACATTCAAGAAACCTTGTAAATCGTAAAAAACTATTGTGTAACGAAGATGAAACCGCCAGTCCAGTCCCATACCCGGTCATGGTAATCAGGTCTTAACTGGTTGTCCCAAGTCAGTCCTGGTACCGGGCCGGCTGGGCTGGACCGGGCTCATCAGACCATCTTTATTCATATATCGCCCTACCGATGGCACAGCCAGCAAGCCCAAGTTCAGCAACAGCCCAATCCAAGAGGATAATTAAAATCAAGGGCTAATTAAGAGATGATTTCATTCAAATCATCTCAAAGAATAATCCAAAACCTTTTCTTGAATTAGTCTTCTATTCCTTTCCTCATCTCCATCTTCCACATACTTGATTCTTTTTTATACCTACAACAGAAGAAAAGGAGAAACAATGGCTGATTTCCTTCCACATCTCCGCCCCAGGTAAAACATTATTCTGCTTTTCATATTTTTATACAATCTCAATGATTATCTTTTAAAAAATAAAATAAAAAACATAATATTGTTTGGTTTAGAACATTAATCGATCCATCTATGGAAGCCTTACCAGAAGAGTTGACGATCGATATTCTCTCAAGACTTCCGGTGAAGACCATCATCCACTGCAAGCTTGTTTGCAAGAAGTGGCGGAATTTAGTTTTGGACTCTTCCTTTGTTAACCTTCATCTCTCCAGATCACCTACAGGTTTCATCATCCATCATAAAACTCCTCCTTATATCCTTGTTAATGAACCCGGAATTTTGGAGTGGGTGGAAATAGAAGACAACGTTGATCACCACCATTTACACTGCGACCGTCTCTTCAGCGTTAATCTTAATCTGGTTCGCATTCTTCAAAACACTCAAATGTATCCCGTGGGTTCGATCAATGGTTTGATCTGCCTATGGCATTGTTTTCGTGAAATTAATTACACTTGCATATGCAATCCAGTCACTAGAGAATACATGATTCTCCCAGGGCAACGTTTCCAGACAGATGGTTTTTATGCTTACTGTTGTGGTTTTGGTGTGAGTTCACTGGGGGAATACAAAGTGGTACAAACCTTCCAACGGAAACCAGCTACATCGCAACGGCGGATTGTATTAGAAGCCGAGGTATACACCCTTGGCACAGGCCGGTGGAGAAGTCTAAGCCCTGTTCGTGTTCCTTATTGGCTTAATCCATCCGACATATTGTGCGGGCTATTTATGAACAACCATTGTCATTGGATTGTTCGTGACTTTGAGGATACCCATGAAAAGATTGCTACTTTTGATTTTGACAAGGAAACTTTTCAATTTTTTCCATCTCCTCCTCCCGTAAAAATAAAACATGGTCAAAAATTGGCAATCCTAAAGGGTTGTCTATGTAAACTTCATACCTACTATTCTGAAATGACGATTTGGGTGATGAAGGAATACGGGATCAAGAACTCTTGGCACAAAGAGATGGTGATCACAAACATTCATCTACAATGGTCGTGGTATAGTAGACCCGTACATCTGATTGCGGGTTTAAAGGATGGAAGTATTTTGATGGTGTTTGAAGAGAAACTGTGGGTATTTGATCCACGAAGTCAAACAATTGAAAACACAAAAATGTTTTCTGTCTCTTTCTTGAGCGGTTGGGCTTATCGTCCCAGCTTTCTTAAACTCCAGAATTTTGAATCAAAGAGGGTTCATATGTTCTGAAGGTCCACAAAAACTCTATGACGTTTATATCAAACAATTCTTTTAATTCTAGTATGTTACTCTTGCTTTAATCAACTGAATTGATTTCCAGCAGGTTCTAAAAAGTTGATTATAGATGATAACTACATGACGAAAGTATTGGGTATTTACTCAACTGATTTCCTATTGTTATTGCCGATGAATTTACTAAAGTGACTTCCTACATGTTTTTATTTCTTATGGTATATATGTTTTCAATCAATAACATTAGGCATACCAAAATGGAGAAGCAACAGTAGTGACTTGGTCTAAATTTACTTTGCATTGGAACCTACATAGAATGAAAAGGTTTAAGAATGTTGACATGAGTTAACAGATAATTGAGTTATCCATTGGTTAACTTTATCTGTACAACTCATTAGGGGTAGTTTACTAGTTTACCAAATGATTACCGGAGTTGTGTAAGTGCTTACCGGTAAAATTCAAAACTACATCGGTCGCATAACTCCAAGGTAACCTTGACATGGTTCCATGAAAACCAGGAGCTAACTTCGGTCCCGTGTCCTCTGCCGTAGTCCTCGAACCGCTGCAGCAACTGTCGCCATTTCGCACAAGACGCAGCAGTTCGAGTCCCTTTATCAACGCTCTCATCTTGCTGGGCCTGAGAGCCATTCGTACCACTTGATATGTTGATTCTTCAGTCTTCTACTACTAATCTATTCAAATGTTGTTCTCTGCCAGTCGAAGTAAACGTCGTCAATCCGGCTTTTGTAGTTTTGTTCCCATTGAAAACCATTTTATTTCTGAAATTCCACAGCAAGTATAGAAACGACCATTTAACCCCGACCGACCATGACATACCTTTTGTTCCTTTTATCCGAGTCTTCGTTGAGTAGTTGCGAAATTGAAATTGTTCCTTCCAATCTTTTGTTCCAGCAAATTCCTGTCCGCGTCCAAAATCTTCTCACTTCACCACAATGTCCTCAGCCGCTTCCCACGCCGCGGACGTAAGACGGAGGAGTCAAGCTCCAATCCCATGTCGTTTAGTACCGTGCGGGTAGGGATCCGGACTAGTTTTAGTCTCCACATGAATACATTTACCTTTTTTGGGACTATGTTACGGTCTCCCCCCACCTTAGATTCTCCTACCACTCTTCCACCCACCAAGAGTTCTTGTAGCTTTTTGACCCAAAAACCCGCTCTTAGTTGCTAAAGCCCACTCTCCCAAGTGTCCTTCCTACCTCTCACCGGTTCCCACCCTTGTAATCTACGTACTAACTCCTCTACCATGAACACTTGTAACATTTTTGTATCAAATTAATCATCGGTATGAGTTTTTGATGTTGCCGTTGTGTTTAGATTTATTAAAGTGATTTCCTACAGCCTTTTAAAAGCGATGCATTTAATCTTCGAGTGTTAACTCACAGAAGTTGGCACATATTTTTCAAGTGATGATGGTATGATAACAAATATATTTACCTTCCATTTGGGTTGGTCTTGCTGCTTTTAATTGTTTCTTATACTATCTTTCGGATCAATAGAACCTATTTTTTTGTTCTTGGTTATTTCCTATTCTCAATTTTTTGTTCTTGCTGCTTTTAACCACAAGGGTTGTGGCATACTGGTTAAGGCTTGTGGGAAAAGTGGCTAGTTAACTCTTCTACCCGAGGTTTGAATCCAGACGCTTCCAGATTGTGGCCACTGGAGATTAACTCAGGACAACATGTTTTAGCTGTCCGTGAACCTTGCCGGGGTTAGTCAGGGCAAAGCCTCAGATACCCTTCAAAAAAAACAAAAAAGATTTCTGGTTAACTCGATAATTGAATTCCTTCACTTAAGTTAAGGAATAATGAATTCTTTATAACTGATACTATTAATAATTAATATTAATTAGTGTTATGATTGAAAAAACTCTCTTCAAGAGAGCCAAAATCTATCTCTCACCATCATGAAGGGACAAAATTGGAAGTTGATTGAAATCAATATTCACCATCTAAAATCATTTTTAATTGATACCTCTATTGCTGACTTCTTGATGGCAATTTGTGGCATGCCTGTATAAACATCTGATAACCCAAACCCGAAAATAATTTCTTCTACCAAAAACCGCCACCACCATATGTCAAAAAGGCTTAAATTTTTTTTTTTGATATTTGGTTAAGTAAAATGTTTGATTTGTAAGGAAACTACAAATATATTATTTAGAAATCAGAATTTATCCATCATTTTACAATCATAAATACTATTATAAGAACATTTGTTAATTATTACCCATTCAATAACTACTACTTCATTCTCGATCATAATAATAACTCTTTAATTTACATTATTTTGTTGCTATTTTAAAGGTCCTGAATAAAAAAATCTGTTACAATTGGATAGTTCATAAGTATAGAAACGATATATAACAAAGAAATTTTTTTTATCGTGAACAAATATGAAAAAGAGTAAATTATGGATTTGGGCCTCGTGGCTTGGTGGTTTTTTATGGATTAATTTGGTCCCTAAATTTCAATATATACGGATTTGGTCTTGGTGGTTTGCAAATTCTATTGGATTTGGTTCTTGTGGTTGCAAATTCTATTGGATTTGGCTACTGGTGGTGCAAATCACAAGGACCAAATCCAAGAGAATTTGCAAACCAGAAGGACCAAATCCATAATCATTGAAGTTTAGGGACCACATCCGTAAAAACCACCAAACCATGGGGACCAAATCCGTAAATTACTCTATGAAAAATGATATGTTCAAAGATATGTTTATTTAATTTCAACAGACTTTCCGATTTGTTTTCTCGATTTAAAAGAATATATATAAAGATTTACTTCTAAAAAAAGTTTAAAAAACTAAAAATTAATAAGTAGAAAGTTTTGTGGGCTTGTTTTGTGGATTTTCCCTACTTACTAGAATTCAATGCCGCCGCCTCCTGCAAACAAAATCAATGGCCGAATTCTTTCTCAGGTAAATCTCTTCCTTCCATATGCTTCTCTTAATTTTTCATATATGTATTTTTCTTACATTAATTCCCATTGATTTTAAGAAAAAAAATAATACCCTTATTTTGTTTGGTTTAGAACATTAATCAATTCATCCATGGAAGACTTGCCAGCAGAGTTGACGATCGATATCCTCTCAAGACTACCGGTTAAGACCGTCATCAACTGCAAGCATGTTTGCAAGAAGTGGTGGAATTTAGTTTCAGACATTCTTTTTGTTAATCTTCATCTCTCCAGATCACCTACTGGTATCATCATTCATCATCACCTTGATATTTGTATGCCTTGGGACTTGATCTTTCCTAATAATACGGGAACTTTGAAGTTGGTGGAAATAGAAGACAAAGTTGATCGCCATCGTTTACACACCGACCCTCCCATGAGCCTTGATCTTAGTCTACCTCCCAATCTTCACAACACTGTTATACGGCACATAGGCTCGGTCAATGGTTTGATCTGCCTAAGGCAGTCTTCTCTTAAACATGATCTTTATGATACTTACATATGCAATCCAGTCACTAGAGAATACATGCTTCTCCCAAGGCAGCGTTCCCAGACACATAATTTTCTGAGAGACGTTTATGGTTTTGGAGTGAGTTCACTAACGGGGGAATACAAAGTGATACGAACTTTCCAAGCGGAAGTAGTACGAAATGGTGGTAAACCGGCTCGTGTATTAGAAGCGGAGGTATACACCCTTGGCACAGGCCAATGGAGAAGTCTTGGCCCTGTTTCGGTTAATTACTGGCTTGATGCATTCCACCGGTTCGACGGGCTATTTCTGAACAACCATTGTCACTGGATTGTTCTTGACGTGGAGAATACCTATGAAAATATTTGTACTTTTGATTTTAACAAGGAAACATTTCAATCATTTCCATCTCCTCCTTTCGAATTTGTACAACAGAAACGGTACAAGCGCCAAAGTTTGGCAATCCTAAAGGGTTGTCTATGTAAACTTGATACCTACGATTCGGAACTGACGATTTGGGTGATGAAGGAACACGGGATCAAGAACTCTTGGCACAAAGAGGTGGTGATCAGACGAGAAATTTGCGTTGATCTAAAATGGCCGTCATATAAACCCATACATCTGATTGCGGGTTTAAAAGACGGTAGGTTTTTTATGGTCTTTGATAAAAAAGTGTGTCTATTTGATCCTCGAAGTCAAACAATTGAAGACACAAAAATGTGTAAAGATAAATCGCATGGACTAGCTTATCGCCCTAGCTTTCTTAAACTCCAGAATTTTGGATCACAGAGGGTTCACACGTTCTAATTGTCAACAAAAACTCTACCACTTTCGTATCAAATAATCATTTTGATTCCCGTATGAAACAAATATTTTTACCTTCCATTTGGGTTGGTCTTGCTGATTTTAGTTGTCTTTTATAGTATATTTCGGATCAATAGAACCTGTTTTCTGTTCTTAATTATTTCCTGTTCTTGGATTTTATACCGTGCAATTTCTTTATATGATTCGGATCAATAAAACCAATTTTCTGTTCTTGGTTATTTCCTGTTCTCGGATCTTATACCGTGCAATTTCCTTATATGAATCATGATCTGAAGAACATAAATTATTGCACCCAACCCATACATGTTGCTCACATTTGATCTGGTTTCATCATAATAATGCATTCAGGCACATAATATCTATATGGCCACTGAAGCTTGGTCACTGCCCGTAATAAGTCCTCCAAGATGGAATAAAATGATGGCATAAATTTGAGTAGAATCGGAGTCTGCATTCTTAGCTTCTTCATGTAAAAGTCCAACACAGCATTAGGCATACCAACATGGAGAAACAGTAGCAGTGACTCTTGATCTCAATTTACTTTGCATTTAAACTTACATAGGATGAAAAGGTTTGAAAATGGTAGCATGAATTAAGAGATAATCATCTTGAAACAAATTGATTCACTTTATCCCAATATGTCTTAGGGGATGTTTACCAATAACCAAACGCTTACTCGGGTAAGTGCTTAGTAGTAAAATTCAACACTATCACTTACTACTTACCAGGTATTATTTTAGTCGACGAAAATGGTATCATATGAAACAATTTACCTCATACTCATAGTCATAGGCGCTAATCTAGGTAAAAGCCTTTGCCTTTGCCTTTGCTTATTAGGTAACACTCTTGATCCTTACCTTAATTAGCTCTTACTTGGTAACATTCTTAGGGGCGCCGTTTACTCATAGCTTACCCGGCAAGTGTTTAAGTAAATGCCTCCCTAGTCCTTGCCAGTTTTCGAAAAAGCGCTATATGGCGTGCGATATATCGCGATATGGCGTGAGGCGCGTCTCCGCCGTTACGAAACAGGCCATAGCGTTTGTGTAAGGCGTGGCTCACGCCATGGCGGCTTGAGGCGCGATATATCACGATATATCGTACGATTTTTCTAAGACGTCGTTATTTAAAAAAAAATTATATTTGCAATTGCTATATGGTGAAAAATTAAAAGTCACCGAAAGTATGTAACTGTTTGCTCGTATGCTTTATATTGCTTGTAGCCTTATACATCATTTTTTGTTGTCCTCAAAAAGAAAACATGTATTCATACATGTATAATAATATATATGATGTATTAATTTGCCACCTTGGTTCACGCCGCGTCCTCGATATATCTCGTAAGGCTTAAGGCTTCATCTTGCCGCCACGCCACGCCTTACGCTATTTTGAACCTTGGTCCTTGCCATATTCATCTATCTGGGTAACATAAGTTGACTTGGTAAGCATGTATATGGATAAATGTTTGATAAACGGCCCCTTAGTTCGTTCTTTCAAATCATTGACAAGTTGAACTCGTGCAATTGCTTTATTTTTGGTTCCCAGACATTCACATTCATGACTCCTTTGTGTCCTATATGTTGCAAGAGAAAGAATCACTAATTGATAAAGGGATCAAACAGTAGAAGAAAATAACAACAATCAAAGGGGCATATCTCAGCACATAAACTTGGAAAAGTATCTTCTTCATCAATAGATTATAAATGTTTGATTTGTAAGGGAAGTACAAATTCATTATTTACAAATCACATATTTATTTATCATTTTACAATCATAAATACCGTATAAGAAGATATTTTAATCATTACCCATTTTAATAGCTACTCCTCTTTAGATATGAAACTCCTTTCTCTATTCATAAGGCTCAAGAGGAATGCCAATTTCATAATAACTTTTTAATTAAACATTATTTTGTTGCTTTTTTTAAACAATGAAAAAATTATTGTGGATAACTATGAAAAATTGATGTTATATTTAAAAATCATTGTTTTATATATTTTTTAGCACCTTTTTATAAAATAAATTATGTTGAAAAAAATGAGTACCAAGTTGTTTCTTAGTATAATCATCAATTAAGTATTATAATTTGATACATTTTAGAAAGTAATCGGATAACAACATTAATAAAAATGGTTAAGATCCATAAAAAGGATAGAGCAAATCTGCTAAATATTTTCCTAGGTTTTTTTTTTTTTATAGTTTTCTTCAAAATAAAATATTGTGAGTCCCAAAACACACTCAGGTAACAATAGATTTGAACACTTAAGGTTTATTGATTCTTCATAAGAGAGAATTGATATACATATGAGTTCTTCGCTTTCTCTCTAGCCTCTCTCAAGTCTCAACATAAGAATGAACAACAAAGAGGCTTGAAACCTAAAATTCTCCCAACCTATTCTATTTATAGGTCCATTACAAAGAAAGCCCATGATTAATTAACAAGCCCAAATACAAATTAAGCCCAACAACTAAAATTAGTTACAATTAATTTAAAGCCCAACAATTAATTCTAAACCTTCGAGATAGATTGTCTCCTCGTCCTGTAATCTCGGATACAATAAAATTCGGGTCTAACAAATATCAATCAATTCCTAAAAGAAATTACATCTATTTACATTCAATTTTATCATATTCTTTATTTTTTTTTAAATATGATTAATTGTATTATTTTCTATAATTTCAATATGCTAATACAATATAAAAGAGTTTATTTTAAATAATATTAATTCAATTATATAGATGGAATAAATAGGAAAAAAGAAATCATATCTCTCACCTTATATCAAATTCCTAGATAATTCTATAACGTTGCATTATTTTTTATGTTTTCTACATTTTAGAGAGCAAATATACAAATTCCTAGATAATTCTATAACACGACCTTCAAACTTTTAGTCCTAGAAACATGGTTAAAGATCATGATTTATTCCTCGCAGAATTTTCAAAAAATTTTAAAAAATAGATAAGTATATTACTAAAACCTCTCTTATATTTGATGAAACATTATTTTCCCCCCTAAATATTTGTATTTAAAGTTTCTTATTATTAAAACATGATAAAGATATATACACTTGTGGTACTCATTTTTTAAAGGTTACCTATATTTAAATAGTTTTATACCATCTATCCTAATTAACATTCCCATTTTATAGAAACGTCTATACAATATCAAACCCAAAAATTACATAAAATCATCATCTTTTCAATTAGGATTAGGAGTTGTTTGCCAAACTCTTATTGAGTTATTGGTAAGTGGTTACTTAGCAAGAGTTTACTTACTTTATTGTTTGCCAGGGAAATAGCTTTTTCCTTCATTTATCAAGTAAGATTCTCTGTCTTCTATAACCGTAACAACTAACAAAATAAGATTCTTAACTTTTATCATGCTAACTCGGTAAGTTAAAGCCATCCATAGCTGGAGATGGACAAACATTAGACACCGACCAAGCCAAAATCGGTCCCAGGCCCAAAAGACGCTTTTCATAACCGGTCTCGACCAAACATCCGAGGCCCGCTTAAGCTTATTTGTAACTGGTTCGGTTATCTCCGTGAACTCCCCTAAAATCTCTCTACACCCCTAAACTAACGAATTCAAATGAAAACCCATCCTCTGCCTTAGGGTGTTGAAGCACATGTCAGACTACTTTCATGTCTAACGGCAGCCATGACGAAAAACCAAACCACAAGCACAAATATCATCGTTCTAGGGTTTACGTGGTCTGCTTCATTTGAAGTCTGACATTTTTTTTCCTATCTATTTATCTAGGTTTGGATTCAACCTCAGAGAGCGATAATTGGTGTCGATGGCCTTCCACTTTTACATTTGGATTCATATCACCACAACTTTATAAAAATATAGAGTTTTTATTACGAGTTTGTAGACGGAACCGAGAAGAATATAGAGTTAAAGAGTTTGACCTTCTTGTAAGCATTCTTTCTTCAACTCCACAACTTGGCTACTTTTTTAATTCCAGCACCAAATTCTTCAATTTAAAATAAGAACAAAACTTGAATTTGGTGTTGCAGATGCAAAGAGAGAAAAAGGACATCTACGGAACTCTGTATAATCTGCTAAAAGCTTTTGAATTCTCCGTAGTAAATTTTTGATTTTGTTGACATCTTATATTTAGATTTAGATTCTGATGACGTTTTTTTCCCCAATATTAAATTATTATGTGGTCTTTTGTCAAAGTTTTATGTAAAACTCTTCAAAGCAAAGTTGTAACTTCTAGAGCTTTCATGCTCTTGCATAGCTATCAAATTCTTTTTTTCATTCTTGAATGTAACAGAATCTACATAATCTACTCTTTAAGGATTCCAAAACCGTGTTCAAATGTATCTGTCTTTGCTTTGCATAATAGGGGGAGTACATGCTAGATTTTGATTATGAGGGCATGCACTTGCATTGTTCTATATCATGTTTACCGGGATAAAACCTTTTTTTCCCACTAATATTTATTGTTTTTGAAGCTTCATTATAATGCTAATTAATCATACTACTTTTGGTTATGTTATTGTTGTTGTCATGTTCAAGTTTTCTTCTTGTTGTTGTGTGATTAGCTACTCAACCTTATGGAGTTATGGTGATGCTAATTCTGATTGGACTTATTCTTTCTACTTTATTAACATGATGCTTACTTTTACAAATAATTAAGTTGTCTAACAAGAGCTTGAATAAATATTACAATGCGCTTGATAGTTGTGTTTGTTTTATTGCTCATTGTAGCTAATTTGAAGCTTTCTTTATTTCTTGCAGCCATGTGAGAAAGAAATGACCAAATTTATGCATTTGTTATATCAAGTCAGGCCATTGTTATGTTCCACATATATTGATAACCGCAAAAGCCTTCTTACTAGATGTTCATCCTTCTTACAGAGGGCAGGAGTACATTACCGTTGGTTTAGATGTTGAAGGTGGTGATACACACTCTCACAGGTACATTAGTGTTGGTGGAGTACATTATGTTCCACGTATATATTTTTTTCTTTTTGTAAATTAGATAATGTTTTTTTATGGAATGTAAGTACACCTATCATATGCTCCGGGATGCAACAGATTGTCAATTTACCAATTCCCTATATTAAATGAGATTTCAGTTCTTTCACCTTTTTACCAATTCCCTATATTAAATGCCACTACAAGAAAAATACCCTTTAGTGACCATTTTTTAGTGACGACTTGAAAGTTAGTCACTAAACTATACTTTTGTCACCAAATTTTAAGTCGTCACTAATTTTTGGTAACTGTCGCTAAATCAGTGACCAATATTAAAAGTTGTCACTAAACGACAAAGAAAGTTTAAAGGGTGGTTACTTCATCGAGACACAGTGACAAAAAAAGTCGTCACTAAGCTAAAAGAAATAATGATTACAAGGCTAAAAGAGTTAGTGACTAGAAAATAGTTGTCACTATTTTGAACTAGTTAGTGACTAAAATCTGGTTGTCACTGAGTAACTAAGTAGTGCTTGTTAATACATTGGATGATTAGTGACTAAATTTTGATGGTCATTAAAATAAAAGTATTAGTGACTAAAAATGTGGTCACTAAAATAAAAGTGTTAGTGACAAAAAGTAATGGTCACTAAATGGTATCTAAAGATAATTAATTAGTAAACTCATGATATACATATAAAAATTTGAATTGTCTGGATTTTAAATCCTTCAAACACAGGATTTTGAAATCCAAAAGAAGTCGTTAGGACTCTGAGTCTCTATTTTGAAGAATTTTTACAAAAGCCCTATAAGGGGACGTTTACTTGAAGCTTACCCGGTAAGTGCTTAGCGGATCAATTTACCTTACGAGACGAACATGAAACTGACTACAAATTTACCCGATAAGAGCGATAGCATGAACCGAGAGTTACCCGGTAAGTGAGATCGACAACTCTTACTCGGTAAGAGCGTATCTGGTAAATTGTTGTGTACGATACCATTTTAAGAGACTAAAATATTGTCCAATATTGCAATGATAGTGTTTAATTTTATCAATAAACACCTACCAGACAAGTGTTCAAGCAAACGACCCCTAAAATGCTTTTAACTATCAAATAGCTTATCAGTTATCAGCTTCCTACTAATAGTTAACACGTGCATCAAAATAAAAATAATAAAATTAAGCAAGGGAAGCCGCGCATCATCCCGTGTTCAAATTCCCACGCCCCCCCCTTTCAAATGCTGTTTTTGGTCTTCCTCTCAACTCTGGATCGAGAAAAACCCTAATTTTGAATTCTCCATCCCACCATTGAAACACAAACTTCAAATTCATCGAAATCCAGCTGTGTTATACTGAAATCTTCCATCCATGGCGTCACTTCACGATACCGAAACCAAAAACCCCTCTCTCTACAGCCGAAAAGAGAAATCTCTCGGCGTCTTATGCTCCAAGTAATCATTTACTCACTTATCTTCAATCTTCATGTACTTTTTTTAGATCAGATTTTGCTTCTTATATAAAGAATTCGAGATTGAAATTGTGTAATCGATTGGATTAGAGAATGCCGTAAATCAATTGGTTTTTACCTTTCTATCTTCATGAACTGTTTTTAGACCTAATTTTGATTCTTATATAACGAATTCGAGATTGAAATTGCGTAATCGAGATGGCGTTGAATCGATTGGACTAGAATCAATTCGTTTACCTTTCTATTCATGCACTGTTTGTTTAGGTCTAATTTTGATTCTTATATAACGAATTCGAGATTGAAGTTGTGTAATCGAGATGGTGTTGAATCGATTGAATTAGACAACGCGGCAAATCAATTCGTTTTTACCTTTTCCATCAAAGCGCTAAGATGGAGGTGATCATCGGTGACTTGCTACTAATTCCATGGATCTCTCTGTCGATCTCTTTCTATCGATCCCTCTCTGTCGATCTCTGTGAAAGAGGTAAGAAGCTAAGAACATCTTTCTCCCATGATAGTTCTCTGTCGATCTCTGATGATTGGTAGTAATGATGAAACAGTTTGATTATGCTAATTATGCGTTTACATATTGAGATCATCTTTTATTCTCGTTGATGGTTCAAACACTGATTGTTCAAACCAAATCGTCAATCGTGGTCCTTTTCCCCTCAAATCACAGTTCTCAACTAGAACAGGTAATCAATTTAAATTCAAATTGGTTGATTGAAATTCAGTCAGAGCAATGGTAATTGCTTGTTGCTTTTTAATGATTTTGACGTCTTTTAAGTCGTTTTACTTTATATTCCACTGATTGATGTTCATCGATGTGTTTTCCAATCCTAATCCTCGTTACAATGCAGATCTACAAGGATTTACTTCTTATTCTTCTTCCATGTTGTTATCGTTTTACAAGTATGGCCTGCTCTTGTTCTACTGCTTTAACTTCATCTCTGATGGTTGCAAATACAATAGCAGAGATGTATATAGATTAATTTTTGTTAAATTAGTATAGAGAGGAGTTGGTTGACTAAGTTAGGTCAAAGTGAATTTAGCAACACTTGCTATATATTATGTTCAACACCTGAAGACTAATTACTGCACTTGTATTGTTATATATGGCAGAAAGCATTCCAATTCTTTGCTAGATTAGACTAAACATGGAAATTCTTTCTCTATTGGTTTTAGGCACTCAGGATAGTTTTAATTTGTGGGTCCTGTTTTTCTGGTTGGTGTTGGAGAACTTATGATGCAATTAGAGGTGTGAATAAATGAATACATGATCCACAAAATGAAAGTTTTTGTTTTACGTCTTCATCAAATTGAATCTTAATTGCCAGGCATTTTTTTAGCTGATTAAAGATAGGCTTGGATCAACCCAAGCATGCATCTTTTCGAAAGTTTCAGATGTAAGAGACAACTTTTACAATAGTAAGATATTGATTGGTGTAATTGCATTAATGAATGCAAATGCCTATGATCATAGTAACCATGTAGTCACTCGAGCAATTCAACATTTAGGTTGTTTTTGTGTTCGATTGTATCAAAAGGATTAATTATATTTGTAACAATTGGCTTCGTCTTCTTCATTCAAATAATTGCTTTTGTGCATACATATGCAGGTTGTTGCCATTACTCAAGACATACCACTACTAGACAAACATTGTAAGGATTGGGTGGTCAGCTAGATTTCCCATGTTTGATTGGCTTGGTGGAAGAACTTCTGAAAGGTCAGCTATCGGTCTACCTGCTGCAGCACCTCAAGTGATCTTTTAAAGTTCAATGCTTTTTTCTTTTTACATGTTCCATCAAAGAAATGCCTAATGTCTTTTTTTTTCCCAGGGAATCAACCTATTTCCAACATTAATTAGTTAATATTTTGATGCACTGGAATTGCACCCATTAATTCTCCAGCTTAGTTAATTTTCTTACAACACCTAATACCACCCATTTTATAAATTGTTTGCCTATTTTATTGTAGACATTTATTTTGGATGGAGGAAGTATTACATTATACAATTGATTTCATGTTACCTTCATTATAATATTTTGTATATTTGGTGAGCTCGTGAACAAAAGAAGTGTAGACTGTAACTCACTTCTCGTTCAAAGCACAATCCAAATAAATTAAGAATTCTCAAGTGGTCTAGCAAAGTCGGGAGCTTTTGTGGTATATCACCTGTAGCAAAGCACTTTAAACAAAAATCCAAAAAACAGGGATTAGCGAAGCATAGTCGTGTTGTTAGTTTTATTAGACATTAATTGAGATAAAATATTGGATTGATATGCATTACTTGAAAAGGATAGGAACTCAAATGCACCACCTGCTGCCCTTCTCTCTTCACCACCACCACCACCACCGTTTTCTTCTGCATCCCTTCTTGTATCGCAACCACCACCATCATGAAGGTGAAGAAATATGACATTTTTGTGGTTTATCATTTGCAGTTACATGATAAATGTTTTCCAAACTGAAATTCTGTTTTGTGATCTTATTGCAGCTTTTCAATTGGATGCAAAGTAAATTCAATGGCAGACAAGGGCATAAGAACTCGAATGCCACTACTGTTGCTCGTAAGTAATCTGTCCATTTTGGTTGATTTCACTGTTGGTTAAATGAAGCTATGATCTTTTTATTGGTTTATTTATTTTACGTTTTCCAAACAACTTATTGGTTTATTTGAAGTCTAGTTGTGGAGAAAATCCAAAATTTCGGAACAAGTTCTTGAATCTAGTGTAACGCACATGCTTTAATATAAGAAAAGCATACATATGATTTTATTATAAACCATGTTTTCAATATTATGTTTATTGGCATTCGGCAAAAGATATTGAAAATTTATAATAGAGGAAAAGTAGGCATACTTTTTCTCTCACACAGATGGTCAAAGTAAGATTTATCTATTTGAGTCTATAATGATTTCGTCTTGAAACCAATTAGTCATGTCTGAATGATGTTTGCTTGAATTGTCAAAATCTGACATTTCAGTGTATAGCAGGTCATCTTGAATCAAGTCACTAAGCAATGATGGGGAAGATACTGCATTAACCTGTGGTTTAACACCAAATGAATTTTCTGCTTCGTTGGTAGTAGTATTGTTGGCAGTACTTTTTAGGCAGTTGGTTTTTTCAAACCAATCTAAATAAACTCTTTTGCTAGATGAATCATTTAAATTACTCTGTGAAGATCCCTCGTTATGTTTGGCAACTAGGTCTAATAGATAATCCTGCAGAATGACCACAACATCTTTTTGTACTACTCGTCTGCCATATACCATGACTAAACCGATCTCCATCAATACCTTTTAAATATATATTATTTGAATGACCTGATAACGCATCCTTTGCTTGAACAGATGATTCCAAGTGCGCAACTTGCTGGAAAGAGACAGAGCTCATGTTGGCAAATGGATCATGTTGAATCCAGTCATTACCCGTAGAAGGAACAACATTTGAATCATCATTCAGTTTTATTTTACTCGATCCTTCCATCTGTCCAAAAAGTGTGTTCGTGTGGACAGACATATCTCAGCTTCAGTTCCAACAAAAGGGTCAATCGATTTGGAATTCTCATCCTCCATTTTCATATCTGCAAATTGAAGTTCTGCATTCCATCCAGACGAAGCATCACCACCGGAATCTAGGATGGAAGTGACAGAGATCTCTAGAGGCAAAACATTTTGGAAAAGAGTAAGATTTTCTTGACCCTCATCAGCAGATAGGAATTAAAATACAAGATATACATACAACAAGGGCATTTGGTCTAGTGGTATGATTCTCGCTTTGGATGCGAGAGGTCCCGAGTTCGATTCTCGGAATGCCCCAATTGGTTTTTTATCGCTCTCGTATTTTTACCCTATTTGTTTAAGTTCCATATTTAATCAACCCAGTTATGACAGCAGCAGATAAACTATCCAACTCATTGGTCTCTAAGACCAATGGTAATGAACTATTTAATTTGGTCATAATCCTAATGACGACTATTTTGGTCACTAACCCCTAGTGACGACTATTTTGGTCACTAACCCTTAGTGACGACTTCTTTTTGTCACAACCATAGTGACGACTATTTTGGTCACAAACCCTAGTGACGACTTCTTTTTGTCACAAAGATAGTGACGACTTTTTTTTGTCACAAATATAGTGACGACTTTTTTTTGTCACAAAGATAGTGACGACTCTATTTTTGTCATTATTAGTGACCATTTTTGAATTTCGTCTCTGCTGTGACGGACCTTTAGTGACGAAAAGTGACGAACTTGATTTTTGTCACTAAAGGGTGTTAGTGACCATATTTTTGCTATTAGTGACGAATTTTCAGTTGTCACAAAAGACGATTTTTCTTGTAGTGATGAGATTTCAGTTCTTTCACCTTTTTACCATTTTTATGAGTATTGAGAAGTAGTGGAACTATAAAAAAATGATATTATAGGATGCATATAACCTAGAAGCGTTCCAAAAATATATTTTATAGGACTTAAGTTAGGAGCAAACCAAGAAGCATCCTATCTAAAAATGTTAGAATAGGTTTATATGACACTTTTAGGCGTCTTAACAAATTTTAGGACATTTTAAAAATAGACAGTGTTTGAAACCTGTCCAATTAAGCACACGTGTCCTACAAAAAAAGGTTTATAGACACTTCTCAAAAGCATCATGTAAAGTAGCTAATAAGACACTTTATTTTAAAAGGCGTTCTAAAAAACTTGGTAAAATGCCTAAAAATGTCCTATAACCCTATTGTATTGCTTTTAGATAGGATGATCTTATAAACCTAAGACCTAAAGTGGTCTATTAGGAGGCTTAGACAATTTAGGCTCCGTGTATAAACCCAATTTTGCTATAATGTGAATAGATTGTTTGATATCAACCACGATTTATTGCTTAGAATGGGCTTTCAAGTGCTTGATCCACTCTTCATAAGATTGGATAACAGAAACCTTTTGCCTCATTGTTTAAATACTTGCATTTTATGAACCAACCACCAACGTAGACGTTACAAATGTTGGAAGTCTTGTTGCAGCCTGCTTAAGGTACAATTAGCTCATGTTAATTTTCCTATCGAGTTAAAATGATGCATTTCATTTCTCATATTCCAGAATGGTGGAAGCTATGGAAGTCCAAGACAACTTTCAACCAACAGTGATCATCCACGATGACCGGTTCTCTCAAGTTGTTGGTCAATCAATGCTGGCATTTGTAAAAATAATATCATGCTGCAGAAGATGAACGGTATGACTAAACTATTTTCTATGTTTCTCTCTTGTTATATTATAAAATTGTATTCATATAAACCCAACCTTCTTTTAACCTAGCATAACATCATTGAAGTCCTAAAGTTTAATGATTGAAACCACAAGATGGTGCAATTCTCAAGTGCTCTGATTCTTCATGGCCATGATTTTTGTTTAGTGTCAACATCAACATGAACATGCATACCTATTTTACACTTTATGTATATTAATTTGTAGTTTGTTAATGAGTTTAAGAGTTGAAACAATCAAACTCTCGCAATAGTTTGTTCATTCTATTGATGCTTTCTTTCATAAGTAAGCTGAAAGAAAAAAAGTGCTCTTTTGTACAAGACATCGGAAGAAAATTGGATACTGAAGCAAAATATTGCGAAGAAGAAATCAGGAGAGGTTGCAAATTAGGTCTCTCATACTCCACTGCTCTCCGGAGTCCTACATTCAATGCTAAATGCTTTCTTCGTATAAGTTATATTGCATGCTAGAATTTGTAGCTACAGCTGTTGTATTTATTGTAATTTTACTCTTTTTTTTCTTGCACAATTTATTAGATCTGATCTTTGATTTTTGTACAGGGTCGGGATTCTCAAGCTATTGATAATCTTTCAAATGGGAAAACTGTGTCAAATCATAACCAACTAAAAGTTACACTTCCTTCTGGTAATGACTTGTCTAATTTTGGTTTGAGCAGTAATGGGTGGGTGGTAGTTGATAAGGTCCGATCCAAGTTACCTTTTGGTAAATCACAAATGATGTGAACGGAAATCCCAATGCTCTGACTTAACAGATTCGTGGTCCTAGAACAAGCACATCAAATACTCAGTTGACGGTTAAAGCCTACTCAACCAGGGCTGGAAATAGCGACGCACAAGGAAATGTTGTAATTTGCCTGGATGACTATAACAAAGATAATTTCCCTGCCGAATATGTAAATGCGAAGTTCTTTGTTAAAAAATCATACAGTGAAGATGATGTCCATAAGAGCATCAAGTATAATGTATGGTCATCTACACCCAATGGAAACAAGAAGCTGAATAGTGCCTACGAAGAAGCCCATAAACTATCAGCAGGAGACACCAAAGGCTCGAGTAACGGATGGTAACAGAAGAACCAATGGAGATGTTAGTAATGGCGATCAGATGGTGGTTAAGGAAGTGTATCTTGAAAAGCATATGTACAGGTCCTAATCCACTATCTTTTTCACCATGCCTTGTTTATAAATAGAGTCAAAATTTTGTGGATCCAGTTTTTGAGTTTTATTGCAATAAACCGGAGATGGTATTTAATCTCCTCTGTGTTGTCTTTTATTTTATGATAATAAAAGGGATAATCTTTGGAGTTTGTCTATTTTTTTCATATTTTAAGTGTTTTTATTTTGATTTTTATAAATCTGGTAACCCTTTTGTGGTGAAATAAACCTTGGTACTTGATGATGTGCTAAAAAAATTAAAGCAATGAACAAAGTTAGTAGGTGAACGTGAATTACATCTTTTTCCAAGCTTCTCACATTATTTGACTAATATGGTTGGCAAGTTTATTTTAAGGGGATACTATTAAATGTATACCGATAAATGATTTCTAGGGAATATAATAATAGATGAATACGGCAAAAGCCGAAAATTTTACCTTATAAAAGATATAATAATAGAGTTTACCTGGTAAGTGAGTGTGACAACTCTTACCCCGGTAAGTGCTTACAATCTTATCAAGTAAGATTAGTTAGTGTTTCCATTCCATTTTTATATGTAAGTGTTTGGGTAAAATAACCTGTAAGCTAACTAATTTAGTTCAAATAATTTGATATTTTGAAGGTGTAACATGCCATTTATTACTTAATTAATATATAAATAAGTTTATAATATATCATTTTGAGTTTAATATTACCATTCTAACATGAAAATTTGGACCGAATTAACCGTATTAATATTAAATTTACATGACAACTCCATTTGCTTATTGATCACTTACTATTAACCATATAAAAACCTATTTGTAATAGGTATTCTTGTTTGTATCTATTTAAAATTTACACTTAGCTATATTGTATGGGTATGCACTTGCAAAATACTTCCCGCAGCATCGCGCGGGTAGCTTTCTAGTACTTGCAACAGGGCAAACTACGGCAGAAGAAGAGGAGAATCAATGGCAGATTTCCTTCCCCATCTCCGGCTCAGGTAAAACATGATTCGGCTTTTCATAGTTTCTTACAATCTCAATGATTTTATCTATTTATTTTACAAAAAACTAATTTTGTTTGGTTCAGAACATCAATCGATCCATCCATGAAAGCCTTATCAGCAGAGTTACGATGGATATCCTCTCAAGACTTCCCGTCAAGACCATCATCCACTGCAAACGTGATTGCAATCATAAATACTATTATAAGAAGATATGTACTACATGAAGTGATGAAACTCCTTCATTCTCTGATCATAATAATAACTTTTCAATTTACATTATTTTGTTGCTATTTTTAAGGTCCTAAATAAGAAAATCTGTTACAATTAAATAGTTCATTAGTATAAAAACGATATATAACAAAGAAAATTTTATCGTGAACAAATATGAAAAATAGTAAATTATGGATTTGGTCCTAGTGGTTTTGTGGTTTCTATGGATTTGGCCCCTAAACTTCAATAATTACATATTTGGTCTTTGTGGTTTGCAAATTCTATTGGATTTGGTCACTGCCCACTTGCACCACCATGGATCAAATCCAATAGAATTTGCAAACCACAAGAACCAAATCCATAATCATTGAAGTTTAGGGACTAGATCTGTAAAAACCACCAAACCACGAGAACCAAATCTCTGTAAATTACTCTATGAAAAATTATATGTTCAAAGATATGTTTATTTAATTTCAACAGATTTTCGAATTAGTTTTCTCGATTTAAAAAAATATATATAAAGATTTACTTCTTAAAAAAGTTTAAAATACTAAAATTAATGACTAGAATTCACTGCCGCCGCCGCCTCCTCCTGCAAACAACTGAAATCGATGGCCGAATTCTTTCTCAGGTAAATCTCTTCTTTCCATATGCTTCTCTTTTTCATATATATATTTTTTACATTGCCATTGATTTTAAGAAGAAAAAAGCACTCTAATTTTGTTTTGGTTCAGAATCTTAATCGATTCATCCGTGGAAGACTTACCAACAGAGTTGACGATCGATATCCTCTCAAGACTTCCGGTTAAGACCATCATCAACTGCAAGCTTGTTTGCAAGAAGTGGCGGAATTTAGTTTCAGACACTGTTTTTGTTAAACTTCATCTTTTCAGATCACCTACTTGTCTCATCATTCATCAGCACCTTGATATTCGTTTGCCTTGGAACTTGATCTTTCCTAATAATCCGGGAACTTTGAAGTTGGTGGAAATAGAAGACAAAGTTGATCACCATCGTTTACACACCGATCCTCCCATGAGCCTTGATCTTAGTCTGCCTCCCGTTCTTCACAACACTATTATATGGCACATAGGCTCGGTCAATGGTTTGATCTGCCTAAGGCAGTCTTCTCATAAACTTAATCTTTTTTATGATACTTACATATGCAATCCGGTCACTAGAGAATACATGCTTCTCCCAAGGCAGTGTTCCCATACACCGGGAGAAGTTTATGGTTTTGGAGTGAGTTCACTAAAGGGGGAATACAAAGTGATACGAACTTTCCAAGCAAAAGTAGTACGAAATGGTGGTAAACCGACTCAAGTGGAAATACTACCAAATTCTAATAAACCATCTCAGCCGAGTGTATTGGAAGCGGAGGTATACACCCTTGGCACTCGCCAATGGAGAAGTCTTGGCCCTGTTCGTGTTACTTACCAGCTTGATGCATTCGACCAATTCTACGGGCTATTTCTGAACAACCATTGTCACTGGATTGTTGTTGACGTGGAGAATACCTATGAAAACATTTGTACTTTTGATTTTGACAAGGAAATATTTCAATTATTTCCATCTCCTCCTTCTGAATCTGTACCACGGAAACGGTGTAGGGGCCAAAGTTTGGCAATCCTAAAGGGTTGTCTATGTAAACTTGATACCTACGATTCGGAACTCACGATTTGGGTGATGAAGGAATACGGGATCAAGAACTCATGGCACAAAGAGGTGGTGATCAGACCAGAAATTTGCGTTGATCTAAAATGGCCGTCATATACACCCATACATCTGATTGCGGGTTTAAAAGATGGAAGGTTTTTTATGGTCTTTGATAGAAAAGTGTGTGTATTTGATCCTCGAAGTCAAACAATTGAAGACACAAAAATGTGTAAAGGTAAATTGCATGGACTGCCTTATCGCCCTAGCTTTCTTAAACTCCAGAATTTTGGATTAGAGAGCGTTCACATGTTCTAAATGTCAACAAAAACTCTACCACTTTCGTATTAAATAATCATTTTGATTCCGGTATGAAACAAATATTTTTACCTTCCATTTGGGTTGGTCTTGCTGATTTTAGTTGTCTTTTATAGTATATTTCGGATCAATAGAACCTGTTTTTTGTTCTTAATTATTTCCTGTTCTTGGATCTTATACCGTGCAATTTCTTTATATGATTCGCATCAATAAAACCAATTTTCTGTTCTTGGTTATTTCCTGTTCTCGGATCTTATACCGTGCAATTTCCTTATATGAATCATGATCTGAAGAACATAAATTATTGCACCCAACCCATACAAGTTGCTCACATTTGATCTGGTTTCATCATAATAATGCATTCGGGCACATAATATCTATATGGCCACTGAAGCTTGGTCACTGCCCGTAAGAAGTCCTCCAAGATGGAATAAAATGATGGCATAAATTTGAGTAGAATCGGAGTCTGCATTCTTAGCTTCTTCATGTAAAAGTCCAACACAGCATTAGGCATACCAACATGGAGAAACAGTAGCAGTGACTTGATCTCAATTTACTTTGCATTTAAACTTACATATGATGAAAAGGTTTGAAAATGTTAGCATGATGAATTAAGAGATAATCATCTTGAAACAAATTGATTCACTTTATCCCAACATGTCTTAGGGGATGTTTACCAATAACCAAACGCTTACTCGGGTAAGTGCTCAGTGTCGTGCCTGGAGGGGGGCGGGCCGGGCGTACGCACAGGCCCACAAAAAGTAGGGGCCCAAAATTTTACATATATACATATAGTAGTAATAAAAAAATTGTAAATAAAAGTGACACAAATGTTTTAATATCTAATATGATCTTTTTTGGGGATTATCTTAAGGCCTAAAACATAATTAATTACATTGTCAAAGAAAGTATGTAAAAAAAGTTAATTGGTCGTTCACTTTATTTTTTTTTTAAAAAGCAAAGCAAAGCACTTTTATTCAAAGACAAGTCTCCAAGAAAGAGACGGGGAACGAACAAAGGAGAGAAGAGAGAGAAAAAAACAAGAACAAAACCTAAGCCAAAAAACAATCCAGCGGCCTAGCAATCCAATCTTCCCAAGTAAAAGTTCCAAGTTTTCCTTTTGCTTTAGCCCAAAAACCCGCTTGTTGCATCACCCTCGGAAACAAATCCTCATCAGCTATCTTCTCAACATCCAATGGGTTATCTGTATGTAAAACACGGTTTCTCCAATTCCAAATGCTCCAAAGTGCCACCATACAGATAGCATCGCAACCTTTGGTCGTTCACTTTATAGTATTCGTTATTGTTTGTCTAAGTTTTTTATTTAGGGCCAAAGTCTAAAACTACTTAATTGATTATTCTTTGACATATTTAGTATTAAATTGGCATTATAAAACACCTAAAATGTCTAAGCTTTGTAATAAAATACTTTGAACTTTATAAGACTCAAGTTTATATAAGCATACCAAAAACGTCTGATCTAAAAATGTTATAATATGTTTTTAGGACATTTCTTTTGCATTTTACATGTTTTACATATGTTTTTAAACAAATTGTCATATTAACTAATATTTATGACACTATTTGAAAATTTATCATATAATCACAATAAGTGTCCCATAAAATTATGATTTTATGGGCTTCTTTCAAACATGTCCTATAAAATAGCTAATAAAACCCTTTTACTTTAAAAACGTCCTATCAAATAAGAAGTTTTATAGGTTGGCTGTATAAACTTGTCTTTATTCGGACACTTATATATTTTAGACATATCTTTTAAATCCATCTTTTTATAATGAGTGTTACTATGACTATTCAATATTGTGACTCCAAATAACGTCAATATATATATATATATATATATATATCATATGATGTCTTTTATGGTGAAACTAATGGCGATGCTATATAAAAATGATATAGTAGATAGTATTAACTTAAAAATAGTTAATGATTGATTATATGTCTGAAAATACTCAAAGAATGGTTTTATATGAACTAGTTTATCTAAAATTCAATACTTTTTAATTATAAAAACTATATATTAAAGTTCTTTTTTGCACTTAGCAAGGGCCCTTTTTAACATCTCGCCCAGGGCCTATAAAATGTCAGGAATGGCACTGTAAGTGCTTAGTAGTAAAATTCAACACTATCACTTACTACTTACCAGGTATTATTTTAGTCGACGAAAATGGTATCATATGAAACAATTTACCTCATACTCATAGGCGCTAATCTAGGTAAAAGCCTTTGCCTTTGCCTTTGCTTACTAGGTAACACTCTTGATCCTTACCTTAATTAGCTCTTACTTGGTAACATTCTTAGGGGCGCCGTTTACTCATAGCTTACCCGACAAGTGTTTAAGTAAATGCCTCCTTAGTCCTTGCCAGTGTTTGAAAAAGCGTGATATGGCGTGAGGCGCATCTCCGCCGTTACGAAACAGGCCATAGCGTTTGTGTAAAGCGTGGCTCACGCCATGGCGGCTTGAGGCGCGATATATCGCGATATATCGTATGATTTTTCTAAGACGTCGTTATTTTTAAAAAAAAAAATTATATTTGCAATTGCTATATGGTGAAAAATTAAAAGTCACCGAAAGTATGTAACTTTTTGTTCGTATGTTTTATATTGCTTGTAGCCTTATACATCATTTTTTGTTGTCCTCGAAAAGAAAACATGTATTCATACATGTATAATAATATATATGATGTATTAATTTGCCGCCTTGGTTCACGCCGCGTCCTCGATATATCTCGTAAAGCTTAAGGCTTCATCTTGCCGCCACGCCACGCCTTACGCTATTTTGAACCTTGGTCCTTGCCATATTCATCTATCTGGGTAACATAAGTTGACTTGGTAAGCACGTATATGGATAAATGTTTGATAAACGGCCCCTTAGTTCGTTCTTTCAAATCATTGACAAGTTGAACTCGTGCAATTGCTCTATTTTTGGTTCCCAGACATTCACATTCATGACTCCTTTGTGTCCTATATGTTGCAAGAGAAAGAATCACTAATTGATAAAGGGATCAAACAGTAGAAGAAAATAACAACAATCAAAGGGGCATATCTGAGCACATAAACTTGGAAAAGTATCTTCTAGATTATAAATGTTTGATTTGTAAGGGAAGTACAAATTCATTATTTACAAATCACATATTTATTTATCATTATACAATCATAAATACCGTATAAGAAGATATTTTAATCATTACCCATTTAATAGCTACTCCTGTTTAGATATGAAACTCCTTTCTCTATTCATAAGGCTCAAGAGGAATGCCAATTTCATAATAACTTTTTAATTAACATTATTTTGTTGCTTTTTTTAAACAATGAAAAAATTATTGTGGATAACTATGAAAAATTGATGTTATATTTAAAAATCATTGTTATATATATATTTTAGTACCTTTTTATAAAATAAATTATGTTGAAAAAAATGAGTACCAAGTTGTTTCTTAGTATAATCATCAATTAAGTATTATAATTTGATACATTTTAGAAAGTAATCGGATAACAACATTAATAATATGGTTAAGATCCATAAAAAGGATAGAGCAAATCTGCTAAATATTTTCCTAGGTTTTTTTTTATTTATAGTTTTCTTCAAAATAAAATATTGTGAGTCCCAAAACACACTCAGGTAACAATAGATTTGAACACTTGAAGGTTTATTGATTCTTCATAAGAGAGAATTGATATACATATAGGTTTATTGATTCTTCATAAGAGAGAATTGATATACATATGAGTTCTTCACTTTCTCTCTAGCCTCTCTCAAGTCTCAGCATAAGAATGAACAACAAAGAGGCTTGAAACCTAAAATTCTCCCAACCTATTCTATTTATAGGTCCATTACAAAGAAAGTGTTAGACCCTACTTTGAGGTTGTGAAGAAGTCAAGGGTCTATCCAGTATTTTCCTTATTCTAGTATTTAGCTTTAGTTTATGTTTGCCCTCTTTTGTAAAGAGTCATAGACTCTAAGGGCTTGTATTGTAATTTCCTTGTACCTAGTGCTATATAAGCAATGCTATAGCCTAGGGTTTTGTGTAGATGTTGGTAGCCTACTTTTAATGAGAAGCAATCCCAAGATATTCTCTTGTTCTCCATATTGTCTTCTACATCCCTTTCACCAACATTCTCACCATTATTGTTCTTCATAGCTCTATCATTTACCTTAGTTTCTCTCCATCTTTCATTCTCACTCCTTTTGGGATTCACATTTGGTATCAGAGCCACACCTTTGGTGGATTTCTTGGAGATTTTAGCTTATTTGAAATGGTTTGAAAAGTTTTTGAAAAACTTGGTTTTACCAACTTTTGCTCACTTTGAGCCTCAAATCCACTCCTTTCTTATTGTTTTTAAGTGATAAGTGTTTTCAAAAGGTTTTTGCACTTGTTTTATACAAATTGGAACATTTTTCACTGATTCAAAAAGTGGTTTTTGATGATTTTTAGCTGTTTTTCGGAGCTCCTGGTCAGCTTTCCCGAATCGGGTATTTTGAACTGATTCATCAGCTCGAAACCCGAATCGGGTAAGTGTACCATACCCGATCCGGGAATTACACGTTACCCAATCAGGAAAACCTCGGTTTCCCGAATCGGGCAACGGGTTCCCCGAACCGGGTTTTGCTCAAAATAGTCCAATTCGGGTTTTACCAATACCCGAATCGGGACTCTACTGTTCACCCAATTCGGGTTTTACCAATACCCGAATCGGGTTTCGCGGCCAGATCCAAATCGGGAATCTCACGATCCCGAAGTGGGTCTCGCACTCTTTGACCCGGAAATTTTCAATTTTCGCGTCAAATCCGATACTTAGCCATTTTACTAAACCGTTAATCTTTCAAGGCTAGTTGTGTCACGAGTGCTCGCCCGAACGGTCTTTTTCAAAAACTTTTCCAAAACCAAGTCATCCACTCGAAGGGGATCTTTATCTGTGAGGATATGATGTCGAGAGAAATCGTCAGCATGGGATCTGAGTCACGTCCCCCAGTGCTCGTCATGGGAGAATATGCTCAATGGAAGCTTAGGATGATCCATTTTCTCGATCAGCTTGATAGGAACCTGATGAAATCAATCAGGGAAGGTCCAGTAAGACCTACAGTCACCGTTGTAGAAGTACCGGAAACCGACACCTACCCGCTCCTACCCTCATACACAGTGGAAAAACCATATCACTTGTATAACCAAGAACAACGCGCTCGTCATGAGATTGATAAACGTGCAATGTCTCTTCTCATCATGTCTCTCCCAAATGACATGTATTCCCGCGTCGACAGCTTCGACAATGCTAGGGATATCTGGAATGAAATAGAACAGCAAATGCAAGGGGGAGACACTGCTTCAGAATTCCAAAAGGAATCTGCCATGAATGCCTATGAAGGGTTTCATGCAAGAGAAGGAGAACAGCTGCACGACTCATACCAACGCTTGAACTCCCTAGTCAACGATCTTCGTCGACTGAAGGTTGAGAAGTCGCGTTACGAAGTGAACGTGAAGTTCTTGAAGAACTTAAACCCTGAATGGCGAAACTTAGCCATTAACATCCAGTTGAGTAGGAACCTTGGACACATGGGACTTCATGACCTGTTCAGTATGATGGTTCAACATGAGGAATACATCACCGGCAACAAACCAAGGAAAGCTATTGACCCTCTTGCACTGGCTGCCGTGCACCATGGAGGATCTAACTTACCGGTGAATCCTTACCCGGAAGAACACTACCAAGACTACCACTATGATGTGAGCCAAGACTACTATCAACACAGTGACAACTTTAATGATCCGACGATCATCACTGTCACTGATGAGGAATTGCACAACATGAATGAGTCCCTAGCTTTAATCTCACACAAGATGCAACGATTAACTGCAAATCGGGGATTCAACCGTTCAAGCTCTCATGGTGGAAACCGTTTTGGTCCGGGAAGAAGTGGACATCAGTCATTTGATCAAGGAAGAGGTCACTACTCACAAGGAGGGAGGTATCAGCCATCTGATCGCGGAAGGGGTGGTCAAGGAAGGTTTGGGAACAACTTCAGGCGTGACAACACGTATTTGGACTACCAAGAAAGCTCGGGAAATGGAAACAACTATCAACGCAACTATCAGGGATCTGGATACAATCAGCATGGTTCAAACTACAACCATCAAGGCAGTGGATACGGACAAACCTTCTCCGGGCAAGGTTATGAAGGAAAGAACGGTGCTGGATATGATGATGGAAGGTTTAATCATCATTCAGGAAGCTTTGAACAAGGAAGGATCGGTGGAGCAGATCAGCACAATCATGGTGGAAACTTCAATGGCGGAAGTCACCCCAAGCAACCTCCACATGGCAAAGGTGTTCAAATCAGTGAACAGCAGTCGGGAACAAGCAGTACTCAAGTCCAGAATCCTCAACCCATGTCATCATCTCAAGGGAAGACCAATGGCCACGGGCCTACCTGCTTCAAGTGTGGGGCACCTGGCCATTATGCAAAAGACTGCAAAGCGGTGTACAAGGATGCCGCTTACTTTGAGAAGAAGGCCGCTCTTATGAGAAAGAAAGAGAAGGGCGTGGCCTTGCTTGTTGATGAAGAAAACTGGGTTTGCGAGGAGGAGAGTTCAGATGAGGAGGATCATATGGTCAGTGGACCGTGTTTGATGGCTGACTTCGAGGCGCCGGACAGTAGCAACACCGAAGTGGTCGACTTTGATGCTGAAACCGGCCTGCAATACAACAACGACGCTTTCGAGGTATCCTCTACTCCCGATATATCTGATTGCACATCCATGTTGGAATCTAAAATTTGTGCACTTGAGAATGAACTCCAATCGGAGAGAATTCTAGTCACGAAATTCAGAACCGACAGTGCGGTGTATAAGAGCTCCTACGAGGACTTGTTGATTAGCTATAATAGTGAAACTCTCGAGTCTAGCATCAGAGAAACCTATCTTGTGAACAAACTGTTGTCCCTTAACACATCTCATGACGAACTGAAAAGTAGTTATGGAGAACTCGAGCTCAAATTTAAATTGCTTTCGAAAGAAAGAACCAAACTGTTTTCAAAAATCAAAGAGCTTGAAGACAACAATCTCAAGAGGGGTCAATCTGAACAGACTCTGCATATTCTCACTGCTCATGCCAATAATAATCCTTTCTATCATGCTAAACCTGGACTAGGACACTCAGACAAGAACATCCTAGATAAAGCACCATCACATCTGTATACCTTTGAGAACATGTCTGCATCCAAGCCCAAGCCTGATTTTGTAGGAGGACTCACCACTGAGGAATTTGTTAGACAGTCTGTGACCTTTAGTGAAGTAATTAACGGAGAAATCATAACTAGGACCACTAGTCTGTCTGATAATACCTCCAACAGTCCTCCCACCAGTCCCACTCCCATAGGACCTATCTTCACTCCAGCTAAGGACCCTAGGAATACCAACTCAGACTGGGAAAGTATCAAAGCCAGAACTCCTAAGGTAGCGATGCCTCCCATAGACTATTCCAACCTGAACTCAAGCTATGACTCTAGGGAGATGGAATTTTCAGAGGACGTCTTAGTTATCCCCCCAAAGGATGTTTCCGCAACTAAGAGTCCGGACCTAGTCAACCTGGAGAAGGAGATTTTTGAGCTTAGGTTGAAGGCCATGGACTTAGATGCCTGTCAACATCAGATTCGGAGCAATAGAACCTATTTTATGTTCTTAATTATTTCCTGTTCTTGGATCTTATACCGTGCAATTTCTTTATATGATTCAGATCAATACAACCTATTTTTTGTTCTTGGTTATTTCCTGTTCTCGGATCTTATACGGTGCAATTTCCTTATATGAATCATGATCTGAAGAACAAAAATTATTGCACTCAACCCATACAAGTTGCTCACATTTGATCTGGTTTCATGCATAATAATGCATCCGGGCACATAATATCTATATGGCCACTGAAGCTTGGTCACTGCCCATAATAAGTCCTCCAAGATGGAATAAAATGATGGCATAAATTTGAGTAGAATCGGAGTCTGCTCCGAATCGTAGGTATCAAGTTTGCATTAGGCATACCAACATGGAGAAACAATAGCAATGACTTGATCTCAACTTACTTTGCATTTAAAGTTACATATGATGAAAAGGTTTAAGAATGTTAGCATGAATCAAGAGATGATCAAGTTATCTTGAAACAAATTGATTCACGTTATCTTAATAAGTCTTAGGGGACGTTTACCAATAACCAAACGCTTACTTGGGTAAGTGCTTAGTAGTAAAATTAAACACTATCACTTACTTACCGGGTATTATTTTGGTCCACGAAACTGGTGTCATATGAAACAATTTACCTCATAGGCGCTAATCGTGGTAAAAGCCTCCATCATCCAGATCACCTACAGGTTTCATCATCCATCATAAAACTCCTCCTTTTATTGTTCCTAACGAACTGGGAGTTTTGGAGTGGGTGGAAATAGAAGACAAAGTTGATCACCATCATTTACACTACGACCGTCTCTTCAGCGTTGATCTTAATCTCGTTCCCATTCTTCAAAACACTCGAATGCATCCCGTAGGTTCTGTCAATGGTTTGATCTTCCTATGGCACTGTTTTCGTGAAGTTAATTATACTTACATATGCAATCCAGTCACTAGAGAATACATGATTCTCCCTGGGCAACGTTTCCAGACAGATGGTTTTGTTGCTTTGGCTTGTGGATTAGGTGTGAGTTCACTTGGGGGAAACAAAGTGGTACAAACTTTCCAATGGAAACCAGCTAGATTGCAACGGCGGATTGTATTAGAAGCCTACGTATACACCCTTGGCACAGGTAAGTGGAGAAGTCTTAGCCCTGTTCCTGTTACTTACTGGCTTAATTCACACCACAGATTGAACGGGCTATTTCTGAACAACCATTGTCAAAGGATTGTTCGTGACTTTGAGGATACCCATCAAAAGATTGCTACTTTTGATTTTGACAAGGAGACTTTTCAATTTCTTCCACCTCCTCCTCCCGTAAAAGTAAACCATGGTTTAAGTTTGGGAATCCTGAAGGGTTGTCTATGTAAACTTGATACCTACTATTCTCAACTCACGATTTGGATGATGAAGGAATATGGGATCAAGAACTCTTGGCACAAAGAGATGGTGATCACACGAAAAATTAGCATGGATCTACCATGGCCGTATAATCCTGTACAGATTGCGGGTTTAAAGGATGGAAGTATTAGTCTCTGAATACAAATTGTGGGTATTTCATCCACGAAGTCAAACAACTGAAGACACAAAAATGTTTTTTGACCTTGGCTTGAGCGGTTGTGCTTATCGGCCTAGCTTTCTTAAACTCTAGAATTTTGAATCCGAGATGGTTCATATGTTCTAAAGGTCAACAAAAACTCTACCACCTTTATTTTAAACAATCTTTTTGATTCGGGTATGTTACTATTTGCTTTCACATCAACCAAATTCGTATGTTGCTATTTCTTTCAGATCTACTAAATTGATTTGCTACAGGGTTCTAAAAAGTTATGAATTGATTTTCAAGTGATTTCTTGATACATTGTATAAGGTTTATTTTTAGATGAAAAATACATGATGAAACTATTAGGTATTTACTGAATTAATTTCCTATTGCTATTGTTGTTGCTTTATTTTTGGTTCTGAGACATTCATGGTTCCTTTTGCTTTGTAGTATTTTCATATGACATTTAAGTGGGGCCATATTTAGCCTCAAAATTGCAGAGGCTTTGGCCCGGACACCCTTCAAAAAAAAAAAGGATTTGGCTATACTAGACTTACTTTAACCCTTTAATTGTTGTACAAACATCTAATAACTGTAGGGTTTTTGTGGGTATCCTCGAATCAAACTGACTCGAGGATTAACACGGATCTAACGAACCTCACTGGTTTGATAAATCTTATAGGTTAATCAAACTAATTAAACCTACGTGATCAAAAACACACTGTTTCGATCTTTACATGCGGAAGCGATAAAAGCTAAAAGACCCTTAAAAGCCTATTGATCTTTAGTCGTTTCTAGTTTAATTAAGTTCAGATCAATTTACCTGGACTGCTTGAGATTTAATCCACCGGTGATTGACCAACGAACGTTCTTCTAGTTGAACCGAATGAAACCCGAAAACGCAAAACTGGAATCCGAATGGGGAGGGGGTCGGTGCCGGTTAGGAGAGAGAGAGGAGGAGAGAAACTGGAAACTAATATGTGTTTTTCTTAAAACTTTTTTTTATTTCTTAACCCATAAGCCTTATTATATGGGAAGAAAACACAGTTTGAAAGGAATTCAGTTTCCATATTATAATTATCTCAAATCCTTTCCTTTTATTAACTGGAAAAGAATTTGCATATGATAATTATAAATATATATATATTTATCTAATATATATATATATCACTTTATTAATTAACTATTATATATTTATTTTATCAAATAAATATACAATCTCCTAATTAATTAATAACCCTCCAACTTTGGTGATTCTTACTGTAATTACCCAATTGATTTATAATATACTATTATAAATCCTAACTCCCCATTTCTGGGTTTCATCTAACTTGTTCGACTTATAGGTCCTCACAGGTGTGACCCTCAAGTGTCTTGCAACATTGGATGTGTAATTACTTGGTTTGTCAACTCTGCACATAATTCCTAACAGACTCCCACTTGTGCAAGTTGGCAATACCGCCTTTGATTACACAGACCTAAGGAGGCCCCTAGACAGGCACTTAGGTTTACCTGGTTACAAGAACTCTTATACCCAGACTGGTGATATAAACATTCCGTAAGGAAATAGTATCTATGAAACTACTGTTCATTGATTGGGTATATCTTGGCTTTTCCCTTTGCATCACGATATTTCATCTGTGAGTATGAGCTTGGAAAGTGTCAACTCTAAATACTCAAGATTCTGTTTTCTTGATTATCTGACTTTCACTGATAGGTAAACGACAAAGAACTAATCAGTTCGTTTGGGCATGGCCATGCACTTCATTAGTATACTCAGTCAGTCAAGATGGGCCCAGAAATATCTCTCTTCTGAGAAGAGGTGCAAATCCCATCTTGCATATCTGCCTTTAACACCACGGCTTCCGCTGAATCTAGTTACACCCTTTATAGCCACCCTGTTACGGCGTAGCGGTTGAGTGTACTAAGAATTTAGTAGTCCTCATGATATCAAATCAGATACCTCAGGTGATAGGGACAACCACTGTGAGATTCACTTATGACTTACTCCAAGAAGTAATCTCAACCACGGATCACGTCCGATATTTGCTACTCTATCAAATATCTGTGCAACTTTTAGTCTACAACACTTGTAGCTGTTATTTAGCAACTGATCATAACTACCTAAAAGTTCACAATGACTTTAACACCTTATCATGTTCCCACAATGATAAGTCGTCACGGACAAGTTTTGAATGAAAACTGGAAACTAGTTTCATTCCTGGATTTATTAAAACATGCAAAATGTGAAAGTGATAAAGAAATTAATTTTGTATAGTCCATACTACACGCTGTAATAATAACAAAATTAAATGTCTTTTCTTTAATAACTTTCATAATATCTATTTAACGTTTGTTAGATATTGGTCTAAAATAAAGTATCACCTATCTTTAGTTTAAACCCTTTGATTAGAGTTTACCATTTTAATCAAAGTGATAACCAAATAATACAAGTCTGTTTATACGATCTACTTGTATCTGCTAATTATTGTTCTGCAAACACCCTTTTTTTTAAAAAAAAAAACAATAACTAGACTTTTATCATATTCCATGAACTAGGAGACCTGGACTAACTTCCAGTTCCTGAATATGTGAGACTGCAACTCTATCAGATTCCATTTGCAATGCTGGCAAATCTACTGGAATCCTATATTATAATCCAACACTTTAATTATTGATTTTAAAGTCAGTCACGATCTATGTTTCAAGGGTCTTGAAACTTTTACCCTTTTAACTAAAAAGGGTAAATTATATCTTATGAATTCTTATCCTACCTAGATTTATGAATTCCGAGATATATCAATAATTATTTCTTTTATTCTTTTATCTCAGACTAGATAGAGAATAAATTGGGCTCCCACTGACTTATATAAAAACTAACTATTACTCAAAATCTACTATTGACTTAGTCAAAAATTTGATTAGTCAAATCTAATTTTAAGTAATGAACTTTGAGAATTTCTTTTTATGAAACTTAACTGGATTTGGTTAAATCCTAATTCCAGATCTTGGAATCTTTCTAGTTTCATAAATACTGTTATAACGCTATCTGAGTTAATATCCTGAATTCTCTTTTTAGAACATTTGAATAATAAAACTTGATCAAACTTGATTAGTTAATTCTGAGAATTTCTTTTATAAAACTTAACTGGATTTTGTCAAATCCTAATTCCAGAACTTGGAATCTTTCTAGTTTTATAAATACTGTTATTAACGCTATCTGAGTTAATATCCTAAATTCTCCTTTTAGAACATTGATCACAAAACAATTATTCATAAATGTCTTATTCTTAAAACACATTCCTATAGAATTTCGTGTGTTTTTGATAGTTTTTATACAAATTACTTCAATTGTATTAAAGTAATTATAACAGGCAACAACTAGGATCATACGGATTTAAGAATACTAAGCACAAACAGATATTTCAATGTCAAGACAATAACTTTTGAAAATAGAACCATTAAATTATAAAGTATAATTATCCAAAAATTGTTTAAAACATAAATCCCCAAAAACAACTGTTTTTAAAACTATAAATTCAAAATGTCTTGACTTAAATCATCTTGTACTTAAGATCCTCAGCAACTTCTGGGCACTTCACTTCATTTCTGACCTCCTGCAATAATCATTTGCTCTAGGTATCAGTATAGAAGTGACAAAAATAAAGCAATCATAAATTTCTGAGGTTTTATATACCTGCTTCATGACGCTTAGGGCAGTTTTGCCTCCAGTGACCGATCTCATTGCATATGAAGCAGCGATTCTCGGTCCTAGCTTTATTTGGCTTAACCTTTTTGCCCTTGCCCTTGCCTTTGCCTTTCTTGGGTGCACTCTGGATGGCCTGGACTGGTCCTTTTCCTTTACTGGTGCTAGCATGCCCATTCTTCTTTTTCACCCCTCCGTCTTTTACCATCAAGACGTCCTTGGTCTTGTTCTTGTTCCCCATATTCAGTTCAGCTGTCTTAAGCATGGAGTGTAATTCTGCTATTGTTTTCTCCATGTTATTCATATTGTAATTGACTACAAAGGGCCTGTAGTCTTCTGACAGTGAATTGAGTATGGTGTCTGTTGCCAGCTGCAACGGAACAGGATGACCTAGCCTCTCCAGATGATCTAAGTGCCGTTTCATTTTCATGACATGGTCACTTACTGATGTCCCTTTTACCATCTTGCACTCATTAAATGCTTTGGTGGCATCGTAGCGTTCTGTACGAGCCTGGGTCTGGAACATGTCCCTCAGCTGGCGGATCATGTCATAAGCATTTGTATTTATGAGCCCTGCTTGCAGATCTGGGCTCATAGTTGCAAGCATCAGACAGGCGACATCAAGAAGATCATCCGAGTGCTTCTTGTGGGCATTTCTGGCAGCAGCCGGAGCATTTGCCGGAGGTGCCTCCCCAAGAGGCTCTTCAAGAACATACCATTTTCTCTCATGTCTGAGCACAATCATCAGATTGCGCTCCCAGTCGAGAAAGTTAGAGCCGGTCAGTTTATCCTTCTCTAGGATAGATCGGAGGGAAAGATTGTTAGTGCTGGTAACAGTGCTTGCCATCTACACAAAATAAAACTTTTGGTCTTTAGCAACTGTAAATAGATTAAATTCCAATAATTATCAATAAACCCTTAAATGATCAATTTATTGGACTAGGATCCTTATTTCATACGTCCTGATGTGCGTAATGTTCTTGCTCCACCAGACCCGTATTTATTTCGGTAGGTAAGGACTTTTACCAATCATGTCTAGCTGACATGACTCCTAGATCTTTTCGGGACCATGGCAACTGCATGTTTCAGTCCCTCTTAGTGCTTTTTGGCCCGGTACCATCCAGTGAACTTAATAGTACCAAAATAGATCTCACCATTTTGGGGACCTGATCACCATACTCTGGCCGGTACCACCCGGAGATAATTCGCAGAGTTATGTAACCCCTGCAGCTTCAGTTTGAACACAAACGCTGAATGTGTGATCACTTACAACGCCTATGTACTTTACGCCGCAGGTGCCCCTAGATGGGTTGCACTACTGATCTATGATTTTCGGGGTTTTGAAAACTTTTATTTCCAGGATTTTTGAAAAACTGATTGTTATAAAGGCCACTGATGTTTTAAACTTACTGTTTCAAACTTGCAAAAACTAACTGTTCTAAAATCACTTGCTAATTAAAACTAACTGTTTTAATAGCATATCTAGTTGATAAAAACTAACTGTTTTTGTCAACTTGCCTTTATTTAAAACAATCATTTATAGGTTTAAAATAAAATACCGTTTTGAAAAGTTTGAAAAACTTGGTAATTTAAAAACCTATACACTTTTGTGATATAACCTAGTTTTAAAATAACCTTTCTATTTAAAACTACTAACATGCAAATATCACAAATAATCAATTAACTATGCAATTAAACAACAATTAATCACATAACTGCTAATTATAGTTTTTGCCAACATTTATTTCCTAAGGACCAATAATGACCTATTTCTCTAAAAGCTTCAAAACTTTGCGTAGCTCCCACTGGCCTCGCCATGCTTTGTTAGAACTCCGGTAAGTTGAGGAATTTTAGCAGCTCCCACTAACATCGTCATCCGAAAGAATAAAATATCTATCATAAGGTCATTATTACATAAGGGGTTGTAAATGGCACGCAGGCCTCCCCGCAAATATGTCAAGGGTCTAAGTTGGCAAATACTATAATATATATATATATATATATATATGCAAACTCAAACTGAAATGCATACATAGAACTCAAGCAATCGCACAATTATATATGCAATAAAAGCGAGGAATAAACCTGGATCCGTTAGAATTATCTTGTCTCAAAAATTGCTAAACTTGGTTTTATAACTGATTCGAAAAACAAACTGTTTTATGAACCAAAAACTTTAGACTAAAGAATGGCTTTTACTTAAAAACTGAGATTTATAAACAATAAATCCTATTTTACAAAACTAAAACCATTTTAGCTAAAAATTAATTCTTATATCCAAAAATTATATTAAACAGGTTTTATCGATCCAATTTTTAAAATACTGGCCTTTGAGTTGAAATAGTAAAATATTGGGCCTATCTGAAAAATTAATTTTATAAAACTGTTCATCAGACTTGGATAATTTAGTCTAACTGGTTTAGATAAAAATTAAACAGAAAATAATTTCGGATAAAAAGTCTTTAAAACCAAAACAAGTTCTATTGGGCCACAACTTTGGTCCAAAGAACTGGGCTTTGGGCCTGATAAACAAACTGGGCCCAGACAAACGAAAAACCCTAGACGGATGGTTTGGTATTCTATTCGTGATGAGTAAACTCAAAACTGCTGTAACACCCAAAATTCGAAAATACATCTTTAACGGGAAAAGTAACCAACTTTATAAAAATGCGGAAGCTTGTCCAAAATTTAATTCAAAAGTAACATCTAAACACCATGAGGTATCGACTAAGTTTTAACTATTTTATGGATACGTTGAGAAATCGTTTTAAATAAAACCGAATCCAAACCCAAGTACAACATGGTTTATGCGTTTAGGAAAACGAGGTTGACTTTTCAAACTAACAAGATAACGTTCGGTGCACCGCTAAAACCAAACCACTTTCTGTACAACCATTTCTTCACCTTTCTTCTCGTAGACTGAACTAGCGGAACCCGGAGCCTCGAACTTAACTTTTCCCTTTCGGGAAGCGCCTGCAACTAAAAAGAGTGAACAACAACGGGGTAAGCGAAACGCTTAGTGAGAACACACCTAAACCATCTACCATCATACATCCACAATCATATATACACATAATCACGTACGTGCCATCTTTGCACTATCTCCTCTCCGGCTAACCCGGATCAAGGAGAGAATTCCCTAGGGGTATTGCTACCACCATAGGTACTCTACCCGAGGAGTATTGCTACTACCTTCGGTCCACATATCCCCGAAGGGAACATACATCATCATCATCATAACATAATCACATGCAACATAATCGTAAACACACAACGATACATAGCTAGGTAGTGAACTCACCTTGGTTATGATCACAACTAGCTCAAAATACGTTCAATAGTCACCTCGTACCACCTAAGCATAAATACATACACACCTTCATCAAACACAATCCGAAAATGAGTCTTAAACGTAACTCGACCCACTAATGCGAAAAGACGCATCTACCCTCGACCAATTTCCACCAACTTCATGAAACATCATGTTTCACTAAGTACTAGTGGTAACTAAGCAAAAGAACCCCAAACGAATCCATTTCGGAAAAATGGAAAAACAACTCAGCCTAAACGGCTGGTAATACCGCTGGTAACCTTACCCGCGGATTTACCCGCCGTTACCATCAGCACGAGAAGAAAAGAAGGGTTTTCTTCAATTGGACATAACTCTCTCATACGAACTCCGATTGAGCCGATTCAAATTGCTATGATCTCGATTTTTCGAGCTCTACAAGACTACATTAATGGATTTTAAGAACTAGGGTCGATAAGGGACATTCATACGTCTCTAATTCGACCTAAACAACTCCAATTCATACTATAGGTTGATCAATTGATCAATCCTCCACATACTTCTCAACCCTTGACTCTTTACTCAAATTTACCAACAATTAAACTACAATTAAGTAAAGCATTCATACCTTAATCACGAAACACGAACAATTTCTCGACTGCTCGATTCTAAGCCTCCAATTGAAACCCTTATCTTCTCTTCCAGAGTCGCCTCCTCTCTTTCTCTGTACGTTCTTAGAAACTGACTTGGGGGGAAAAATAGGGAAGTTAAGGGTTAACTCACCCTTTAAATGGGTGCTCACTCACACCTTGCACTTACACATTTAACGCTTAAGCCCCCGAACTTCGTAACCCAAATTAAACAAAAGTAAATTTCTAACCACGCACCGCTAGATTTCCAAGACTGAAAATGGGGCGTTACAACTCTCCCCCACTTACCAGGATTTCGTCCTCGAAATCGCCTAATCTTGGAACAACTCTGGATGGTTCCGCCTCATCTCGTCCTCTGACTCCTACGTCCACTCTGAGCCTTTCCGATGCTCCCACCGAACCTTTACTATGCCTACTTCTTTATTTCCAACATCTTGGTCTTTCTCTTCAATACCGCTATTGGCCTCTCCACATAGCCAAGTCGCTCATCTACCTGGATGACAGCAATCGGTATGCAACCCGACTCATCTGCTAAACACCACTGAAGCTGCAAAATATGGAAAGTGTTGTGTATTTGACTGAGTTCTGGCGGTAACTCAGACTGATACACGACTCTCCCTACATGTGCGTCCATCTCGAACGGTCTGATGAATCTCAAACTCGATTGCCACGCTTCTGAAAGCGTATCACCTTTTCCATGGTGACACCTTCTGAAGCACTTCCTCTTACCCACTAACTTAAGTCCGACCGTCAATCTGTCCACTATCTCCCATAGGATATACTGATTTCCGAGAATACTACTAACTTTTATTCAGATCCTTCATCGCATGCTCTCACCTCCCACTAGTAACTCTAACTCTAACTCAACCTTCTATCTTAACTGCTTTTCTTTATGGCTGCTTAGATATACTTACCAATGAGGTCATCATTATTAACTACCAAGCCGTAACGCCAACTAACACACATCCGGCTATTGGGTCGATATAACTCTTACCCTTTCTACTTCTATCACATTTGTATTGACAAATTCTATCAACATCTCTTATATCGCCGTACACCTACTTCTCTTAGCCCCAACACCCAGTCTTGACAGCTCATACTTGACTCTCGAAGCCTACGGGTGTAACCACCAGTGTAGGAAACACAAGAATCAAGTAAAGATTAATCTAGACAACAAGCTCGCCCTCTTCATGCACTTAATGCACCTCACTACCATCACATCTTCTCTTATCTCAGACTCCATCATCTCAACACATACAATTACATTCACTTTTCATCCCTAACCCAATTCGACATCAGGTTCGAACAATCAAGCATTCGCTCCATGGTTACCATCTGTAACAGCCCAGGCGACCGTGGTTCAAAACTGTCCGCTTTGGAGACACAGAGACCTCACCGGTCACCCCTACTCCCTCACGGTTCTATCTTGGAGTTTCCCAATCCGGGTCACAACCCAGAACACACCTATCACCATGTCATTTCCTACGGATTACGACAGATTCCACAACAAAACATATCTGCACATCTAACTACTCTCCGTTCCAAGAACGGAACTGATCATATCTTCCCCTCTAACGGAAACGATGCTATCCCATGGACCCTTATGAGTACAGGGCTACCCATAAGCACCCAAAACATGCTATTCACATTCAATAGAGCCATCTATCCTCTACCATCACGTACAACAAAACACACGCTATAACTCTTCACAACACCCATTTATTTCTCACACTGCATCTTAATACGACTAACTCGTGGTAGTAAGTACCACCTTAAACTGCCATGCTCGCTACTGTCTTCCTTTCCCTACACTCATCGTTCCTTGCGAAAAATCTCGGACACATCTCAAAAGTGTTCCACAAGCTCCACCTTCGATCTCGATAGATCAGCATATCCCCTATGCATACGATCACTGACCTTCCTTCATTGGTCTGCAGACCCGATTCATCAGGTCCATAAAACTATCGACACGTTCGTCAACACGAAAGGCATCCCAATGAACTCGAAATGCACACATCGAGTACAAAAGGCCGTCTTACACACATCTTCTCCTCGCACCTTCAACTGATGGTACCCTAAGCGAAGATCTAACTTCGAGAACCACATGGCTCCCCGAAGCTGATCAAAGAGATCATCGATCTTCGGCAACGGGTATCTATTTCTTACCGAAAGCTTGGTTAGCTCCCGATAGTACTCACTTGCCTCTCGAAGGAAATACCAGCTAATCATCCGGGTATACATCCAGACACTCGCTGACCATAGGCACGATTGCTTCCTTCTTTTTCTTTATCTCAACTCGACTAATAATCACGTACACTGTGTAACTACTACCTCCATGAATAATATGCCTTCTGGCCTTAGCCAAAGTACATACCTTCGGTGGTCTCTTTCCATCTCCTTCAATAGTCAGTTCTTCCCCACTTAGGGTTCGAACTACTATCTACTATTCCCCACAATCCATGCAAACTCGATCTCAACTCAAACCGTCTAATCTAACTACCACATTTACCTTCTACATAGAGATAGGGATCGGGTTTAAATAATTTGATCCCACCTATCTCTAATACATTCTCCCAAAACGCGTCACTACACCAACAGTGCCACTCGTCCGCTATTCCTACTTCTGACGGACTTTCTAACACAAGTTATCTCGTACACCTGATAAGATCAGTGCACCTTGCTGTCGTCATCTTTAACTGACATGCATGGTGTTCTCTTGAAAGCCAGAGAATCACTCTCACTTCATACTTTCCACTTGCCTCAAAGTCCTCTACCAATCAAGTGACTCTCACAAACCCTCCATGGGTTCTCTAAACTGGCTCACCACGACTTGACCTCTAATTCTGTCATGCCAACCGATGTGGATGACACCTTCTGTCTCAATAATCCGATGAGTGTTAACCACTGGATCCTTCTTACCTTCGAACTTCGACGATAGTCATGTCAAAATCCCATAACTAGGTGCTCTAGCCTGACCAGGCTGAGAGCTTACTACCTCGCCGACTCATGCGGCTAGAGCTGCTCCTAACTGCCGTGAACCACCTGGATTAATTCTCCTTTCGCACATTAAAAGACTAGGAAGTAACTCATGAAAACTTCCCCTATCACTTTTGCTACATCTTCTTACCCTTATCAGTATCTCAAGACTCCTCATGATTCCATTGAGATCAAACTTGTACCGGTGTTTCTAAACAACTCATATGTGAGAATCGTGTTTCGAACCCCTCAGCAATAACCTAACCAGGACATGCCGAAGAGTTCTTTACAAGATTCTCACCCATCGGTGCAAACTTGATCTTAATTTCACCAATAGGCATCCTGATCCACAGATTAGCCAACTACATTCACTGACTTTAAACATACACAATCATCATCATAGCAAGGATACCTCTTTTTGGTATACAACCCATGCTGATCCTAAGATCATCGTACTTTAAAGATAACCTCTTTCCTTCTCATCTCGTCTACAACGTTTGGGTCAGCAACCCTCACTACACTCTTCCTTTCACATCGTACTATTGGGTGGTCTAACCATACTGATTCAATTAAACCCGCTATTTAACACCGCTCTACTTCTTTTCACGTACAAACTACTAGCTCAGGTCAATGGCCTTGGCTTCCCATTCTCTACTCATCACACGCCTCTTAGGGGTCTAATTACTTACCTTAAGGACATACACAAGTCCTATCATCATGCTACCCCAAACACAACCTAGTTGGTTCATGGTACTCCAGTAACTATGTCAATTCCCTGATATGCACAATGTATTTGCAATGATACGGGCCCTTGTATCACTATAAATACACTCTACATATCTAGCCTCGACACCATCACTAAAATTTCCAATTCCCGACTAGTTGTCCCATACACGACCTTCACACTAGAGCTTTAACAGCTCGTCTATCACTTTATCACATAGCAAGCACAAACTTCTTACTCATGGCTACATCAACATAAGCATATACAAGACTTAACATGCATACATTATCCTACATAGCAGCTATCATATGGTACATACATACATTAATCATCTCATTAATAATCATCATGCTTTACATCATGTCAATAGCTCAACGTGTTCTTCCACTCGTAGTTAGGTACTACTAGCCTGTACAAGGCTCACATACAATACTTGCATTTCTATTACTATCATAGTGATACACATCTATCATGCATCTTATGTTCATCACTAGCATCATACATCACACATAGCTTTCACATGCATCAATTATGTTCACATACATCATCATACTCAACATACATAGGTTTAGTGTACTCACCCCCGTTCTGATGCTCCGGCTCGCAGTTCAGTCTCTTTATCCTTCCCAATGAACATTTTTGGTTACTTTTTATTTTAGAAAAACGAAAGCTTTGGTTTAAGTTCAAGTATCCACCTCTCGTGAATACTCGAATCCCTTAAACCTAGGCTCTGATACCAACTTGTAACACCCAAAATTCGAAAATACATCTTTAACGGGAAAAGTAACCAACTTTATAAAAATGCGGAAGCTTGTCCAAAATTTAATTCAAAAGTAACATCTAAACACCATGAGGTGTCGACTAAGTTTTAACTATTTTATGGATACGTTGAGAAATCGTTTTAAATAAAACCGAATCCAAACCCAAGTACAACATGGTTTATGCGTTTAGGAAAACGAGGTTGACTTTTCAAACTAACAAGATAACGTTCGTGTGCACCGCTAAAACCAAACCACTTTCTGTACAACCATTTCTTCACCTTTCTTCTCGTAGACTGAACTAGCGGAACCCGGAGCCTCGAACTTAACTTTTCCCTTTCGGGAAGCGCCTGCAACTAAAAAGAGTGAACAACAACGGGGTAAGCGAAACGCTTAGTGAGAACACACCTAAACCATCTACCATCATACATCCACAATCATATATACACATAATCACGTACGTGCCATCTTTGCACTATCTCCTCTCCGGCTAACCCGGATCAAGGAGAGAATTCCCTAGGGGTATTGCTACCACCATAGGTACTCTACCCGAGGAGTATTGCTACTACCTTCGGTCCACATATCCCCGAAGGGAACATACATCATCATCATCATAACATAATCACATGCAACATAATCGTAAACACACAACGATACATAGCTAGGTAGTGAACTCACCTTGGTTATGATCACAACTAGCTCAAAATACGTTCAATAGTCACCTCGTACCACCTAAGCATAAATACATACACACCTTCATCAAACACAATCCGAAAATGAGTCTTAAACGTAACTCGACCCACTAATGCGAAAAGACGCATCTACCCTCGACCAATTTCCACCAACTTCATGAAACATCATGTTTCACTAAGTACTAGGGGTAACTAAGCAAAAGAACCCCAAACGAATCCATTTCGGAAAAATGGAAAAACAACTCAGCCTAAACGGCTGGTAATACCGCTGGTAACCTTACCCGCGGATTTACCCGCCGTTACCATCAGCACGAGAAGAAAAGAAGGGTTTTCTTCAATTGGACATAACTCTCTCATACGAACTCCGATTGAGCCGATTCAAATTGCTATGATCTCGATTTTTCGAGCTCTACAAGACTACATTAATGGATTTTAAGAACTAGGGTCGATAAGGGACATTCATACGTCTCTAATTCGACCTAAACAACTCCAATTCATACTATAGGTTGATCAATTGATCAATCCTCCACATACTTCTCAACCCTTGACTCTTTACTCAAATTTACCAACAATTAAACTACAATTAAGTAAAGCATTCATACCTTAATCACGAAACACGAACAATTTCTCGACTGCTCGATTCTAAGCCTCCAATTGAAACCCTTATCTTCTCTTCCAGAGTCGCCTCCTCTCTTTCTCTGTACGTTCTTAGAAACTGACTTGGGGGAAAAATAGGGAAGTTAAGGGTTAACTCACCCTTTAAATGGGTGCTCACTCACACCTTGCACTTACACATTTAACGCTTAAGCCCCCGAACTTCGTAACCCAAATTAAACAAAAGTAAATTTCTAACCACGCACCGCTAGATTTCCAAGACTGAAAATGGGGCGTTACAACTGCAGTGGCCGACACCCCATTGCGGCGGTTGTCGACCACCGTCTGATAACGACCAAACCATTGTCGCCAACACCACAAACGGAGGTGTGGCGGTCAATCTGAGAGAACGACGGCAGCTTTAGCGCAACGCCACTACTACCGCCGCTTCTCGGTGGTTATTACCACCACCACGTCTTGTTGATAACCACCGATTACAGCCGTGGTGCTGTGGTCGGGCCATCACGATCAATGATCGAAAACCGCTAGCCACCACCAAACGGGTGGTTTGGCTTTGGCGTGTGTGTGTGGTCCGGCGACCGGTATGTACCTAACTGCTACCACCGTCACCATCCATCGCCGTTCGGCTGGCGATTGAAACGAACGACCACCGCCGCTATCGATCACCACCATACGGTGGCAATCGATCCGTCGAACATGGTCACCATCTAACGGCCTCAGCCGAGTACGGCCTTTGCCACCGTTTCAATCAATCCGGCGACTGCAGCAGCTACGGGCTGCCACCGCCGCCGTGATCGTGATCAACAAAACCATCGATGCCACCACCACCACATACGGTGGTGTGGTGGCTGTCTTTTGATCGAACCGGCGCCGTCATTCGGCGGCCGTGATTGTTAATCGACACCACCGCCACCACAATCGGTGGAGCGGTGGTGGTTTCTGTTTAACGCCGACGCTGCCACCACTTACGGTGGTGCGGCTGGTGGTTCGATGCGGTACCGGTGAGTGGTCTCGAATAACAACACTAGCCGCCGCCACCGTTATGCACGGTGCGGCTGGCGTTCGCACCGCCATCCACCGACTGGTGGTTGCGGTCGTGGCTACCGGCAATGATGATGAACGACACCACCATCGTTACCGTCGTTCATTCGAGAAAAACCGGCTGATGTAGCTACGATCGCCGACGATCGCACCCACCACCTATCTGGTGGTGTGGTGGTCTCGGCTTGGTGGCTTGCAGCAGCAGCCGACGCCATCACCACCGATCTGGTGGTTTAGCTCGGTGCTTGGTTTGATTTTGTTTTTCGTAGGTGGTGATCGGCCTGGCGGTTCGGTCAGCTAACTGCCGCCGTTCCACCGCCGATCATCGGTTTGGTGTCTTTGGTGTGATGTGATAAAAAAATTAAAACTTTAAAACCAAAACGAGAATTAAAACGAATAATTTTAACGGATCACACATAAACAGATAAATTGATAAAACTAAAACGAATTTTAACAATGGCTCTGATACCACTGTAGGGTTTTTGTGGGTATCCTCGAATCAAACTGACTCGAGGATTAACACGGATCTAACGAACCTTACTGGTTTGATAAATCTTATAGGTTAATCAAACTGATTAAACCTACGTGATCAAAAACGCACTATTTCGATCTTTACATGCGGAAGCGATAAAAGCTAAAAGACCCTTAAAAGCCTATTGATCTTTAGTCGTTTCTAGTTTAATTAAGTTCAGATCAATTTAACTGGACTGCTTGAGATTTAATCCACCGGTGATTGACCAACGAACGTTCTTCTAGTTGAACCGAATGAAACCCGAAAACGCAAAACTGGAATCCGAATGGGGAGGGGGTCGGCGCCGGTTAGGAGAGAGAGAGGAGGAGAGAAACTGGAAACTAATATGTGTTTTTCTTAAAACTTTTTTTTATTTCTTAACCCATAAGCCTTATTTATATGGGAAGAAAACAAAGTTTGAAAGGAATTCAGTTTCCATATTATAATTGTTAGGATTATGTGCAAGATAGTAACAGGGTTTACCGTGTCCAATGTTATAAGACACTAGTGGGTCACACTGCTACACACCCAATTGGAGATCAAGTGGTTTGATGGAATAATTAATTAGTACAAATATCAGTTGAGATATTTTATTGGATTAATTAATAGTTAATTAATTAATTAAAGGGTTAAGTTATTTAATTAATGGTTTATTAATTAAATAAAGAGTTTGGGTTTGATTTAATAACCTTATTGGGCTTTTAATCAAACGGGCTTTCTTTATTGGGTAGTGCCATATTTAGTTTTATAAATATGGCATGTAACGACCCAAAAAAAAATCTCGTACAATAATAAAGCACAATAATTCCCAGTGATCTACGCAGCGGATATAATTCAAAATTCAATAAAGGTAAAGACTTGTGCAAGTGGAACATCCCTCCACAGCTGAGATCTAATAGTTTAAGGACTAATCAAAGTTATTTACTAAAATCTATACTATCGATCTTCACACCGTCTCCTTCATTTTTCCCTATTACCTGAAAAGGGTTTTAAAAAAGTTTTGAAAACGAGGGTTAGACCATGAGGTCTAGTGAATTCCCTCAAAAATAGTTATTTCGAAAATACGGCCTGCTGGCCCAGTTTAAAACAGTTAACAAACACGGTGTGTTGCGGACAAAGAACACGCACTCAATCAAGGCCCGGCCGGCGCCTGATGACAACTCCCAAGGGACGTAGTCCCAAGGTACCCCCAAGCAACAATCCAGTTCACTTGGTAAACTCCCAAGGAACGTATAGTTCCAAGGTACCCAATGTCCGTAGTGCAACACACCCCCAATTTAAATCATTCAACAATTACCAATTTAAGCATGCTTAAGTGTAATTTCATTCTATACGTATCACATCATAATCAAGAAGCATTTCAGGTTTAAACACATTTTGAAAAGTCATTCAAAATTCATTTCAGTTAAGAAAATATTTGGCAAGGGAACTCACATGATGGCTGATAGCGATTGATAAAATACTCTAAATAATTTATGTCCCCGCCGAGTCTATCCTGTAAATAAACGTAGATAAGTCTTCTATCTCCTTTCCCCGCTTAGAATTACATCACTTGGTTCCTAATGTGATTCCCTTTTAATCTGGTTTTTCTAATAAATCTGGTCTGGTTCTCACACTAATGCAAGTAAAAGAAAGTTGAACTGACGGGTTAATTCAAATCTAATTTGCAAGACTTTTAGATTTTAGATCCAAAAGTGCAATTAATCCTAACTGAAAATTTAATTTTGCAAGCTATAATTAAACTTAGGGTCTAAAATGAAACTATCCATTATAACATGAATTTGCCACAATACGTGGCTTTCTCTCGAAATATCCAGAATGTGAAATTGAGAATACATCATGTGGCTCCCATGGCTTATAATTAAATTTTCTCATTTTGGTTTGCAATAAATGCCAATACAGATGTAATAAAGCTATCATAAGCAGACTTGAACTATAACTATATTAATTTGGGTTTTTAGAAAGAAACTCACCTGATTTCCCAAGTTTAAACCACACACCCAAATCAATACTTTACGAGCCAACGATCACCTGATAACAAGTCCATAAGCGATTACTATCCAACATTTAGCTTACTAAGCCTTATTAATCCTAATGAAGGCAACTACCCTTAAGCCACATCTCAAAATCGACCAACGAAGAAAACGGCTGGTGCAACCACGGTGACCAGCGTGGGTTACTCGCGATTTAAGCCGCGGCAGTAACCACACGACACACTGCCATGGCTGTCCCTACCTGCTCAAAATTTGAACTCCAAAAAAATCTAAGGGATCCATTTCTACAACTATCTCTTGAGGATTCTAAGCCATTTAACAACATTTAATCATTCGAAAGGAAATTCTATTTTGAATGCACAATGGTAAATCATGCTTATCTCTTCAAAAACTCATAAACCATAAAACCTCCATTAATGGTGGTTTGATTCTTTTCAATGAAAGAAGATGGTCCTTCACCAACTAGTAAGAGTCTAAAGATTAAACTCTATAAGCTCTCCATCACTATATACCAATTTCAAAGCTACCATATCTAAATCATGAAAAGACAAACTTGGATGAAACCCCCAAAATTACCCTAGACCCATTGGGGAAGAAGATGACTGATATATATAAAATCATACCTGATATTGGTTGTTTCACCCTAGAATCATAGTCCCTTCCTGAAATCGTCCTTCCTTCTTTGCATCGTTCTTTCTTCTTTTCTCGTTCTCTCTTCTTCTCTCGTTCTCTAATCACACACACACACACACACACACCAGACACTGATATCGATATCCCTTGTTGAAGAAATGAGGCTTTCCCTAATTGAATAGGTCTAAGGCCACAAAGCCCAATCTTGGAAGCCCAACACCAAATTATTTAAATCAAGAGATTAAAAGCCCAAGTATAAAATCACTTGCACCCTTGAGTTAATTTTTTTTTTTACCAGCTAATAATTGAACACCGTTATTACATGGCAAACCCTGGTCAGTTTTAATTAATTCAATCTTAACTGAAAAGAAACCCCAGAGAAAAACCAAAAACCCTCCTCTCTCTCCCTCTCCATCGATTTCAACAAGAACCCGGTGGTGGTCTAGCAACCAATCTCACGGTGGTGCAGTAGTGGTGTATTCCCCGCCAGCAATCCAGTTTCGTTCGCGTAAACCAAATAACGAGGTAATTTTTCGTAACCCTCTGTTTGTATCTGTATGAGTTTAGGATTGGATCCTCGATTGGGAATCAGGCCTTTTATTCCGCTGTGCATGTTTCGTAGCCTATGATTCCCAACAGTGGTATCAGAGCCACTTCCTAAACCTAACAGATCAGGTTTAAGCTGCTTATTAGCTTTTTAGGTTTTGTAAAAATCGTTACTTTTTCGCGTTAAAAATCTGATTTTTAGTAAACCTAGCGAAACAACGATCGGCGGTGGAATGGCGGCAGTTAGCCGGCCGGACCTCCAGGCCGATCGCCGTGAATCGAACCACCATAGACACCGCCGGCCGCACCACCCGATTGGTGGTTGCGGCACCGGCTGCTTCGGTAACCGCCGGCCACCCGCTTGGTGGCTGTGGCGGTGGTATCGATTGGACTAAAACCGCCGGCCACCCGATTGGTGGCTGCGGTGGTGATGTCGATTGAATGGTGATCGACCACCAAGGCGGTGGCGATCGACCGAGCAGCAACGAACGGCGGTGGCAGCGGTAATAGCTGCCGCCGTCGACCCCTTAATCCGCCGCACCACCAGTCGCGGTGGTGGCGGCAATCGATTGTTGTTCTCGTTCGAGGTGCGACCACGGCGGCAGTGGTGGGGCGATCCACTGCTGTCGCCGGTGGTGATGATGGTTGTTTGATGCGGTGAGCACCGGCGGGCGGCGGTGGTGGCTCACGAGCCGCTGCTGTCGCCGGAAAAGATCAATACGACGGGCGGCGGTGGTGGTGGCTTTCTAGCTGCTGCTGCCGCCGGTGTTCGATGGTGGTACGGGCGGCGGCGGTGGCGGTTGCGTCATCATCGTCGCCGACGATGGAGAAAACCCCGATCGACGGCCACATTTTGGCGGATCGGTGGTAATTCAATGTCGTAGTTCGTTTCGATTGTTTATCATTAACAAGTCTCAGTTGGGATTTGCTTCCGGATAGACTTCGAGAAAAGAATCGTTTTTAATCAGATTAGGTTAAAACGATTCAGGATTAAATTGATTTATTTGTTTTAAATAATTTTTTTTGGTTTTATAATTATCCGGTTAAAATTCAGTTGTATTTTAATTCGTTTAATTATAATGAGTCATAGCTGAACCCTTTTAGACCCGTGGTTGTTTTTTATTTTATTTATCCGTTTTAGAGTAGTTGGGAGGCCTGCGTGCCATTTACAACCCTTTTGTAATTTTAATTATTTTGTTAGACTAGTTGGGAGGCCTTTTGTAATAATTATTTTTAATTACATCGAGACGGAGACAAGACGACGGCCATGGATCTCGGAGCCAGTGGGAGTGCCAGAAGTTGAAGACTTTTGTCACTTAGGGGTAAGACCGTTGTTTTGTGTTGGCTCACAAAACAACATTAGTTTAAGGGTTTAGGCTATGACTATGCTTTTTATATTTAAATTGCGTGGTTGTTTAATTTACGTAATTACTATTAAATATAGATTGCATTTTTGAACGAATTGTTTAAAATTAAAAGGATACAAATACAGTTAGTGTTTGGATCCAGTTTTTTAGAATTTTTGGAAAAGGAAACTGGCAACTTCGACCCTTGTTAAAATCATAGATTAGTAACTGCAACCCACTTTAGGGGCACTTCCGGTGTAAGGTACATAGGGCGTTGTAAGTGCACACACTATGAACGCCCGTGTTCAAACCGAAACTGGAAGGTGATAAAACTCTGCGAATTATCTCCGGGTGGTACCGGCTAGGGTTTGTCCAGGTCCCGGGTGGTGCAGTCTATTTTGGTAATTATTTATTCACTGGGTGGTACCAGGCCAAAATGCACTAGAGGGACTATATATGCACGGACTATTAATATACGATTGGTATAGTTTTACCTACCATAGATCGCATGAGTCGGTTTGACATGATCACATGCTTCCCGACACATGTGAAATATGGATTCTAGTCTAATAAATTTATTTTAAGGGTAATAATTTATTAGAATTATGTAATTATAAACTAAATTGGAATTTATATTCTTCTGTAAATGTCTCCAATTAGCATTCCGTTTTATTCACCTGAGGAATCACTTCGCCTTATTACGGGCAAGTGGAAGCTTACGAGCCAGAACTTTCCAGTTTGGAAGTTGCACTTACAGAATGTTTTAAGTGCCCAGGGTAAGCTTTATGTGATCAACAAGCCCATGTCACGACCTAAAAGCAATGCCCCTGAAGAGGAATTTGCTGAATATTTCAGATTCATGGCAGATGAATTGGATGTAATGTCCATTATAGTTTTCTCTATGTCACCCGAGTTCACGGGAGACTTAAGAGTGAAATTCTGTCACGAGGTTGTGAGAAATGTAGAAAACCAGTTAGGTTTCTACAAGCATACGGGCAAGCTTTTGATCATGCAAGAGATTCTCTCCCTGAAGCTACAAAAGGGTCAGTCAGTTAAAAACCATCTTATTGAAATGAGAAGGCTTTTTAAATGTTTATCACGTCTGGGGTACAAGATGACTCAGGAGGAGTTAGTGTACCTCATGTGGTTCTCCCTCACAAAGGAAGTTCAGGACACAGCTAGTGCCTACATGAAGGAACCAAAGAACGACGTGGATAAAGTTCATGAAGATATCCTGGCCAGTCTAGAGCCAGCACCCGAACCTGCGAATCTCATGGACACTGATATAATTGATGAGCTGGGAGATCTGAGTTGCCCAGAGTGCGGCAGCGAGGATATTTGCGAGCACTCGATGAATATCGACCAGATAGAGATCGGTTTACCCGATGCTCCAGGTATCTTTATAATAGATTGCTTAATCACTTCTTATGAATCATGGGTAATTGATACAGGCAGTGGTAACCACATTTGTAATCATTTACAGGGATTCACTAGAAGAAAGACTCTGAGGAAGGACCGTTCGAACCTACGAGTTGGCGAAGGCACTCCGTTGATTGCTGAAGCCGTGGGATCTTATAGTCTTAGTTTACCCTCGGGTCTAGTTTTGGAACTGGATAATTGTTATTATATTCCAAATATGATTAAGAATGTTTTGTCTTTTGATTTATTAGTAGACCAAGGTTTTTATTATAAATATGATTATAAAATGATTTCAGTCTTTAAAGATAATATTTTCTATTTTAAAGCTACACCCGTGAATGGTCTATACACTGTAAATCTACAAGACAACAGTAGTGAAATCTATCATATAAGTAAGCGATCCAAGGATATTGAGGATCAGACTTACCTCTGCATTGTCGTTTGGGCCATATAAACAAGAAACGCGTTGAACTACTCCTAAAAGGAGGTTTTCTTGGCAATTTCGACTATAAACCTTTTGATAATTGCGAATCTTGTTTATCTGGTAAAATGACAAAGCAACCTTTCAACAATGAAAATGAAAGGGCTACTGACTTGCTTGAAATAATCCACACAGATGTATGTGGACCTTTCAGTCATGTAGCAAGAGGAGGATACCGGTACTTCATTACCTTTACTGACGACTTCAGTAGGTATGGTTATGTCTACTTGATGAGACATAAATCTGAAACCTTTGAGAAATTCAAGGAATATCAGAATGAAGTACAGAATCTACTTGACAAGAGGATCAAGTTCTTACGGTCGGATCGTGGTGGCGAATATCTAAGTGATGAGTTTGACAATCATCTAATGGAGTGTGGGATTGTATCCCAACTTACACCTCCGTATACACCTCAGATGAATGGTGTATCAGAAAGGAGAAATCGTACTTTGCTTGACATGGTACGAACGATGTGTTAGCATTATGTGCATAAGTTGACAAACCGTTTGATCGCACATCCAACGTTATAAGTCACTTGGGGGTCACACCTGTGAGGACCTATAATTCGGATAGTAAATTAACCCCAGTTTGGAGAGTTTAGTTTTATAATAGTGAATTATAAAACTGTTGGGTGTTTTCTGTATAAACCCCAAAGTTAAAGGTTTCTGATAATTAATTACAGGTTATATATTTATTAGTTAAATAAATATATAAGTTAATTAATTAGTTTATAATTATCTAGAAGTAATTATATGAAAATATAATTATGGTAAATATTCTATCTTAGAAAGAAAGAAAGAATAAGATAATTATGGAAATTATTCTTTCTTAGAGAAAAAGAAAGAATATGGAAGCAATCTAGTATATGGAAAGTATTCATATAAATAGATGTGCTAGGCTATGATTATTCATTGAACCAATTCATATTCACCAAGAAACCTCTCTCTCTCCTAATTCTTTCTCTCTCTGTCGAATTTATCAGAGATCCAAAAACCGGTTTCGGTTTTTCGGTGTTCTTCGCGTACCGTTTGTTCGTGGAGTGCTCCGGGGTTAGATCCAACTAGAAGGAATTCCGTTTGGTCGATTACGGGTGGACTAATCTCAAGCAATTCAGGTATTTATTCTAAACCTATATTTTAACTGTAATAAAATAAACAAGATGGTCTGTGATGTTTTTCGGGATTTTAATCCTTAATGCTTCCGCTTAATCAAACCAGTTAGGTTTGATTGTTAAACTTTTTTGGAACAGTTTGTTTCATGTAGTTTTGTCGTGTATCTCAATCCAGTTAGGTTTGAGATCACAGTTGTTTCTCGTGTCAGTTTGATACGAAGATCCCACAAAATCCCAACAGTGGTATCAGAGCCACAGTTTACTTGTTTATTTTATTTGTTTATTAGATCCGTTAATTTTTCCTTGTGAATAAAGTTTAGATTCAATCTTTATCAGTTTGGTAAGGATTTAATCAGTTTGATAATTACCAGTTTTAAATAAAACATAATCTTTATCAGTTTGGTAAAGATTTGATTTTATTAGTTTAATCTTTATCAGTTTGATAAAGATTTAGTTTAATCTTTATCAGTTTGATAAAGATTTAGTTTAATCTTTATCAGTTTGGTAAAGATTTGATTTGATCTTTATCAGTTTGGTAAAGATCTAATTGTTTGGTGATTATCAGTTTTTCGATAAAAAGTTTTATCTTTATCAGTTAGATAAAGGTTTAATCTTTATCAGTTGTATAAAAAACTTTTTTTATCGTTTATCTCGTTAGAAACTAAAACACAAAAATCACACACGGTAGCGAGATCGGTGGCGGAACGGTGGCACATCGCAACCGAACCATCCCATCGATCGCCGGTCAAATCACGATGGCGGCGGAACGGCGGCCAAGGTCGACCGAACCGCCACCTGGATCATCGAAGCCGCGCCTAGGCTAGACCGCCGATCACGATAGTGGTGGTGGTGGTTTCTGTCGTTGACCACCACCGACGGTGGTGGGGGCTGTTATTGAAAGCAGCGGCGGCACGAACGTCGTGGACCACCCGCCAGGCCGCCGGCTGCCCTAAGGCCACGCCAAGGCGGCGGCGGTGGTCGGTCTTTTGAAATCGCAAGCCACCGTGCAACGGTGGCAGCGGTTGTTACTAATCGTAGGAAGCGGCGGCGGTGGCGAACCGTTGTCGTCGTCGCTAGACAGGCCGAAGCCACCGAGCGATGGTGCCGCTGCTGTCACCAGATGGTGGCGATGGCGATGGTTTATTGTTGTGGACCACCGCAAGCGATAGCGGCAGCGACGCGGTGGTTGTCGTTTTTTCAATCGCCACCGGCGATGGTGGCGTTTGTTATGGATAAAAGCGTCAGGCACGACGGCGATGGCGGTTTTGACCGCTGTTGTCGTCGATCGGCCTAGTGGCGGCGGCGGTGGTAACCTTGGTTGCCGCTGCCGTTGTCGATGGTGTTTTCGGGGCAGACCAAAACCGCGCGTTTAGCGGTGGCCGTGCGATGGTTGTTCGATCGCCGAATCACGACGGTGGCCGTGGTCGATGTAACGGCGTTTTCGATCAATCACGAGTCGTTTTTTTTTTTTTTTCGAGTTTTTCGTTTTATTGGGCCTAAGTCATACAAGGCCCAAGACCCAGAAATTTCGGACCCAGTCTGAGGCCCAAAAAGGGGTTTATTGGTTTTATGTTTTTTATCCAAATTAATTTTATTAAGATAATTTTATTTATTGTCTTATAAAATATTTTAAGGGATTTTATTAATAATTATCCCTGTGATTATCAAACCGAGTATTTGACCCGTTTTGGTCAAACGGGCCAGGTGTCATATTTGACCAGTTGGTCGAACCACGACACAGTTTTTAGGCCAGCACTTATTATTTCGATCAGTTGGTTCGGAATGTCCGGTTTGATATGTTTTGGATAAACGTAAATATTTTAGAAAATTGGTTTTATTTTACATACTAGATTTATAGTTTATAAATCTTAGGTAATTTTATAAAACCGATTTCAGATTAAAATATTAGTTTCGATTTGTAAAACAGTTTGTTTTATAAATCAGTTAAAACCACATTTTGCGATAAACCGAACGAGATATTATTTAACGGATCTAGGATTATTTTTATGCTTTATATATGTTGCTTGTTTATTTGCTTTATATATATGCATAAAATTATATATTATACCTGTTTGTGTATATTTGTGTCTGTTATAAAATTTGCCAACTTAGCTCATTATTTTATTCTTGACCTGCATAGTTTTACAACTCCTTTATTATATTAATGACCTTAAGTATAATTTTTCTTTTTCAAAATTCCACCGAGAGGTGATAAGGCCCGTGGGAGCTACTAGAAATTTTTGAAAATTAGTTAGGTCATTTTGGTCCTTTAGGAATTAGTTGGCAAAACTATGATTAGACGTATCAACTGCGTAGTTGTTAATATTTAACTGCGTGAATGTGTTTGCTCATGATTAGTTGATAATTATTGCATGCTTAGCTTTTATCAAACGTTTTAAAATTTAGAGAGAGTTTTAAAACTTTTCAATCATGAGATATGATAGGTTTTTAAAATTAAAATTACCAGTTTTTCAAACCTTTTTCAAACGGTAGATTTTATTTTAAATAACCTTATATTTATAAGATCGCTTTTCTTATAAAGGAATGTTGACAAAAACAGTTAGTTTTGGTCAACTGGTTGACTTTCAAAACAGTTGGTTTTAGTCGACAGTCATGCTATTAAAACAGTTAGTTTTAAATTAGCAAGTGTTTTAAAACAAGTTAGTTTTAAGCAGAATGTATGTTTATTAACAGTTGGTTTTAAACATCAGTTGCCTTTTAAACAGTCGGTTTAAATAGCAAAGTTTTAAAATACTAGAAAAATTAAAAGGTTTTTCAAAACTTAAAAAAAAACCCATAAAATCATAGATCAGTAGTGCAACCCATTTGTGGACACCTTTGGCGTAAGGTACGTTGGAGCTCGAAGGAGTCGAACCTTTAGCACCCACGTTCAAACCCCAAACTGAAGGGGATGAAAAGACTCTGCGATATCGGGTGGTACCGACCAGAGTACATCCAGTTCAAAATGGTAAGATCTATTTTGGTAATTGTTACAATTTACCGGGTGGTACCGGGCCAAAGAGCACTAAGAGGGACTAAAACATGTACGGTTTTATCCGATGTCCCGAAAAGATCTAGGAGTCATGTCAGTTAGATATGATTGGTAAAAGTCCTTACCTACCGAAATAGTACGGGCCTGGTGGGGCGTGAGCAAACCGCGCATCAGGACGTATGAAATAAGGATCCTAGTCCGATATTTATCATTTTAGGGTTTATTGATATTTATTCGGAACCGTTTATTCAAAGGTACTAAAACCAAGTTTTTAAATGTGTAGATGGCAAACACGGTTACCAACACCAATAACCTTTCTCTTCGCTCGATCCTAGAAAAGGACAAACTCACTGGTCCAAATTTTCTCGACTGGGAGCGCAATCTCCAGATTGTGCTCAGGCACGAGAGAAAGTGGTATGTCCTAGAAGAACCTCTAGGTGAGGCCCCACCAGCAAATGCCAGTACGGCAATCAGAAATGCTTATCAAAAGCATTCGGATGATTTGCTGGATGTTGGCTGCTTGATGCTTGCGACTATGAGCCCAGAACTACAAACAGGGCTCATGAACACTAATGCTTACGACATGATCCGCCAGCTGAGGGACATGTTTCAAACGCAAGCTCGCACAGAGCGTTATGATGCCACGAGGGCTCTAAACGCGTGCAAAATGGCCAAGGGGACCTCTGTCAGTGCCCACGTTATGAAAATGAAGAGGCTACTTGACCACCTAGAGAGGTTAGGTCACCCAGTTCCGTTGCAGTTGGCAACGGATACCATACTTAATTCATTGTCCGATGATTACAAGCAGTTTGTGATGAATTTTAATATGAACAACATGGAAAGGAGCATAGCTGAATTGCACTCCATGTTAAAAACTGTTGAACAAAGTATGGGAACGGGGACCAAGACCAAGGATGTTCTGATGGTCAGGGATGGTGGAGTGAAGAAGAAAAGAGGGCAAAGGAACACCAGCAAGGGCAAGGACCAGGTTCAGGTCAGCCAGAGTGTACCAAAGGCCGTTGACAATAGAAAGGGCAAGGGCAAGGGCAAAAAGGTCAAAGTCAACAAAGCGAAGGCCGAGAATCGATGCTTTACGTGTCATGAGGTCGGACATTGGAGACACAATTGCCCGAAGCGTCATGAAACAGGTATAAACACCTAGGACGTTTTATGACCGCTTCAGTTTATCATTACTACTTGTTAGTTTACAAGTTAACTGACACCTAGAGCAAATGTTTGTTTGCAGATGGTCAGGAGAAATGAAGTGCCCGGGTCCCGAGGATCAGACAAGATTTATTTTAGATATTGTCAAGACATTTTAAACTTACTTTAAAACATTTTATTTTGGATATTTTGAAATGTTGGTTGATTTAAATTTATGGATTTTGGTATTTTAAATTATTGTCTTGATTTATATATCTAATTTTTTTGAATCTAAGTCAAGGTAGACTTGATTCAGTTTGTTGATCCTAGATATTGTCTACCACACTAACAAATATACTTCAAAATTTAGTAATTCGAAGTAATATATGAAAACTGTCAAAAACACACGAGTCTATTTTAGAATGTGTTGGAATAAATTTAGAGTATATTTATAACAGTATATGTGTCAAGTTCAAATTATCATATTTTTTAAAAAAGGAATTTAGGAAATTTACAGATGACGTTGATAATACAGTATTTTAAAATAAGTAAATTCCAAGTTTTGGAATTAGGATAATAAGATCAGTAATTTTAGATATTAAATTACAAGTTGTATATATCAATATTATTAAAATAAATTGATAAATATCAAGTTTGATAGTCAATAAATGTCAAATTTAGAAGTAAATAGCAGTTTTCATAATAGGTTAAATAGCAATATTAATTCTATATATCATAATTGCTTCCAATTAAAAAATAAAAGTTATATTATTGATTTGTATTTCTAGGAATTCATAATCCAGAGAGGATAAGAATTCATGAGAAATATGATCTATTCTTTTAAGTCAAAAAGTTAGATCAAGAGTTTCAAAGTCTCGAAACAATAAAGTCAAAGTTTTGACTTTAAGAAAATCAATAATTATATGTGTTGTAATAAAGATATTCAAGTATCCTTTTTAGACCATCAAGTGTTGTAGAACACTAGGATAAATTTCCTGGAATTTACCAGTTTGGTAAATGGAAATTTTCTCAGATTTCAGGTAGAAATCTTTGTCTACACAGCAACTAAGGAAAGTTGCGGAGTTGACTTTACATATTCAAGAAACTTGGAGTTATTCCAGTATCTCCAAGATTTAGGCAATATGGTAAAGAAAAGTCTAGATTTTGTTTAAATGTGTTTGCAAAACAAAACTAGCAGAACCAAGTTAAAAATTATTATTTAATAACTTGCGTTGTTTTGGTTATTTCTTTGATTAGGATGGTAAACACTAATCGAAGGGTTTAAATTGAAGGAAGGTGATACTTCATTTAAACCAAGTATAAAGTACACATTGAATGGACACCGTAAAAGTAACTTAGAAGTGCTATTAATTTTGTTATTATTACAGAGTGGAATATGGACTATACAAAATTAGTTTCTTGGTTTCTTTTATACTTAGCATGTTTTTGATCCGGGAATAAAACTAGTATAAGTTTTATTTGAAATTATCCGTGACAACTTATCAAGGTGGGAACCTGATAGGGTTTTAAAGTCATCGTGAGTTTTTGGGTAGTTATAAAACAGAGTGTTGAATAACAGCTACAAGCGATGTAGACCAAAAACTGCACGGATATTCGATAGAGCAGCGAATATCGGATGTGATCCGCTGGTTGAGATTACTTCATGGATTTTGTCATAAGTAAATCTCACAGTAGGTTGTCCTCAATACCTGAGGTATCTGGTTTGGAATCACGGGGACTACTGGATACTTAGTACGTTCTAACATCACACCGTAACAGGGTGGTCATACGGGGCGTAACTAGATTCAGCGGAAGTCGTGGTGACAAATGCAGATATGCAAGATGGGATTTGCACCTCTTCTATGAAGAGAGATATTTCCGGGCCCCTTGACTGACTACAAGAACTGATGAAGTGCATGGCCATGCCCAAACGAACTGATTTGTTCTTTGTCGTTTACCAATCAGTTGGAAGTCGGATAGTCATGAACATAATCTTGAGTATTCTGAGTTGACTGTATCCATGCTCGTACTCAAAATTGAAATATCGTGTTGCAAAAGGAAAAGCCTAGTTATACCCGATTTGTGGACAGTTTGTTCATAAATGATGTTTCCTTTTAGGAACGTTTTATCACCTACCTGGGTATAAGGGTGCTTATAACCTGGTTAGCCTAAGTGCCTGTCTAGGGGCCTCCTTAGGCCCGTGTCATCAATCTGGTATTGCCAACTTGCACAAGTGGGAGTCTGTTAGCATTATGTGCATAAGTTGACAAACCGTTTGATCGCACATCCAACGTTATAAGTCACTTGGGGGTCACACCTGTGAGGACCTATAATTCGGATAGTAAATTAACCCCAGTTTGGAGAGTTTAGTTTTATAATAGTGAATTATAAAATTGTTGGGTGTTTTCTGTATAAACCCCAAAGTTAAAGGTTTCTGATAATTAATTACAGGTTATATATTTATTAGTTAAATAAATATATAAGTTAATTAATTAGTTTATAATTATCTAGAAGTAATTATATGAAAATATAATTATGGTAAATATTCTATCTTAGAAAGAAAGAAAGAATAAGATAATTATGGAAATTATTCTTTCTTAGAGAAAAAGAAAGAATATGGAAGCAATCTAGTATATGGAAAGTATTCATATAAATAGATGTGCTAGGCTATGATTATTCATTGAACCAATTCATATTCACCAAGAAACCTCTCTCTCCTAATTCTTTCTCTCTCTGTCGAATTTATCAGAGATCCAAAAACCGGTTTCGGTTTTTCGGTGTTCTTCGCGTACCGTTTGTTCGTGGAGTGCTCCGGGGTTAGATCCAACTAGAAGGAATTCCGTTTGGTCGATTACGGGTGGACTAATCTCAAGCAATTCAGGTATTTATTCTAAACCTATATTTTAACTGTAATAAAATAAACAAGATGGTCTGTGATGTTTTTCGGGATTTTAATCCTTAATGCTTCCGCTTAATCAAACCAGTTAGGTTTGATTGTTAAACTTTTTTGGAACAGTTTGTTTCATGTAGTTTTGTCGTGTATCTCAATCCAGTTAGGTTTGAGATCACAGTTGTTTCTCGTGTCAGTTTGATACGAAGATCCCACAAAATCCCAACACGATGATGTGTCATTCTTCGCTGCCAATATCATTCTGGGGACATGCGCTCGAAACAGCGGCACACATACTGAACAGAGCGCCAACAAAGTCGGTGGAAAAGACTCCATATGAATTATGGAAGGGTAAGAAACCCAACATATCTTTTCTGAAAATTTGGGGTTGTGAGGTTTACGTCAAACGACCCACCTCAGAAAAACTCAAGCCCAAATCCGACAAGTGTTTCTTCGTTGGATATCCCAAGACCACCGTGGGATATTACTTCTACAACCCTGAAGAGAACAAAGTTTTTGTTGCTCGAAATGGAAAATTTCTGGAAGAAAAGTTTCTCAGTCTAGAGAACACCAGAAAGGATGTAGATCTATAGGTAGTAGACGAAGAAAGCACTACACCAGTTGTTGAGCCAGAAATTCAACATAACAATGTTGAACCTCAATCAGAGCCGATTGAGGAAGTGCAAACACAGGACCTTCGCAGATCCAGCAGGATAAGACAAGAACCAGATAGGTATCTTGGGTTCCTAGTCTCTCAGGATAGCGGAGATTTAAATGAACCAACGTCCTATGGAGAAGTTGTGTCAGGCAGTGAGTCTGAACAATGGCAGGAAGCCATGAAGGCCGAGATGCAATCCATGTACGACAACCAAGTTTGGGAGTTGACTGATTTACCACAACACTGTAAGGCTGTTGGGCGCAAATGGGTTTTCAAGAAGAAAACCGACATGGATGGAAATGTACACACCTTCAAGGCCAGACTGGTCGCAAAAGGATTCACGCAAACTCATGGTATTGACTATGATGAAACCTTTTCACCAGTGGCCATGTTAAAATCAATTAGGATTCTTATGGCCATCTCAGCGTACTTTAATTACGAGATTTGGCAGATGGACGTCAAGACAGCCTTTCTGAATGGAAAGTTAACAGAAGACGTCTATATGGAACAACCAGAAGGGTTTGAAGATCCTAAGAATCCTAATAAGATGTGTAAGCTGCTAAAATCCATTTATGGATTGAAGCAAGCATCTCGAAGCTGGAACTTACACTTTGATGAACGAATCAAAGAGTTTGGTTTTACCAAAAGTGAGTTCGAGCCGTGTGTCTACACTAAGTTCAGTGGGAGCATAGTAACCTTCTTGGTCTTATACGTAGACGACATTCTACTCATAGGAAACGATGTACCAACTTTACAGAGTGTTGAGAGTTGGTTAAGCAAATGTTTCCAGATGAAAGACCTTGGAGAAGCCGCTTATATACTCGGTATAAAGATCTACAGAAATAGATCTAAGCGGCTTATCGGGCTCAGCCAAAGTACGTATATCGATAAAATCTTGAAGAAATTCAGGATGGATGAATCCAAGAAAGGATTTATCCCGATGCAACATGGCATAGTGTTGAGTAAAACACAGTGTCCTGTTTCTAGTCAAGATCAGGACAAGATGAAATCGGTCCCATATGCTTCTGCAATTGGATCGATTATGTATGCCATGCTGTGTACTAGGCCCGATGTTGCTTACTCAGTAAGTGTTACGAGCAGATATCAACAGAATCCGGGTGAACCCCATTGGGTGGCTGTCAAGAACATTCTTAAATATCTGAGAAGAACGAAAGAAATGTTCTTGGTCTTTGGAGGTACTGAGGATGAAATTAGTGTCACCGGATACTCTGACGCTAGTTTCCAGACCGACAGAGATGACTTCAGGTCACAGTCAGTGTACGTCTTTACCCTAAACGCAGGTGCGATCTCATGGAAGAGCTCGAAGCAGGACACGATTGCAGACTCAACTACAGAAGCAGAGTACATTGCAGCATCTGATGCGGCAAAGGAAGCTGTCTGGCTAAGGAATTTTCTATTGGATCTCAGAGTGGTTGCCAGTATCTCGAGACCGATCGATATATTCTGTGATAACTCAGGAGCCGTGGCGCAAGCAAAGGAACCTAGAGAGCATCACAAGTCAAGACACGTGCTCAGAAAGTATCACCTCATCCGAGAGATCATTGGAAGAGGAGATGTGAGAATATGCAAAATTCCAACAGAAGACAATGTCGCAGATCCGCTGACAAAGCCACTAGCGAGGGTAAAGCATGAGGCACATGCGAATTCCATTGGGATGCAGTACCTGGAAGCCAGTAGCTAGTACTTAGTTTTTTAATTATTACTATAGTATAATTTAGAAACAATGTAATCATGTAAAGTTTTTATTTCACAGTGTGTTGGAAATAAATGGAGGTTTTATTTTCATGATTGTTCTAAATTAACTATTTTTTGCATATTTAACATATCCGTGATTTTACAAAGTTTTGTATGAAATCTAAATTTCCGTAGCCACTTATTGAAATGGGAATTTCAATAGGGAGTTTAACGCTATTATAAATACTTGATGATTTATTCAAAGTAAAGAATAAAAGCACAAGTGATGTGACCAAGTATTTATAGATACTCATCAGAGTGTTTGGGTATTGGAAGTGACCAGTAATCAAGTCTGCTTCATGGAGCCTCAGTCATAGGCACTGACTTGATAGGTTGTCCTTAGACCTGAGATGCTTGGTTTGGGAACGCGAGGACTATTGTACTCTTAGCACGTACTAACGCTGCACCGTAACAGGGTGGCCATACGGGACGTGACTAGATGCAGCGGAAGCCGTGGATCCAAATGCAAGTAGTCAAGAAGGGATTTGCACCTCTTTCAAAAGAGAGATATTTCCGGGCCCCTTGACGATTAAGATTGGCAGAAAACGCGTGGCCACGCTCGGATAGAATAACAGGGGTTATTTAGTAATATCCGTTACTGCAGGCAATCAAAATCAGAGTCAAGAAATACTTGATTTTAATAAATGAATCCTCCACTCCATGTCTTAAATCACTTTAGAAATATCGTGTGCAAAAGGAATGAACCTGTGTACAAATTCAAGCGTGAATTGTATCTCTGGATGTAAGAGATCTTATAACCTGGTTAACCTAAGTGTCTGGCTAGGGACCTCCTTAGGCTAATGGTAACAGTACAGTTACTAGTCTGGCACAAGTGGGAGTCTGTTAGGATTATGTGCAAGATAGTAACAGGGTTTACCGTGTCCAATGTTATAAGACACTAGTGGGTCACACTGATATACACCCAATTGGAGATCAAGTGGTTTGATGGAATAATTAATTAGTACCAATTAGTTATTGAGTGAGAGATAAATAATAAATAGTCATTTATTATTTAGTTATATATAAATATCAGTTGAGATATTTTATTGGATTAATTAATAGTTAATTAATTAATTAAAGGGTTAAGTTATTTAATTAATGGTTTATTAATTAAATAAAAAGTTTGAGTTTGATTTAATAACCTTATTGGGCTTTTAATCAAACGGGCTTTCTTTATTGGGTACTGCCATATTTAGTTTATAAATATGGCAAACCCTGGTCAGTTTTAATTAATTCAATCTTAACTGAAAAGAAACCCCTGAGAAAAACCAAAAACCCTCCTCTCTCTCCCTCTCCATCGATTTCAACAAGAACCCGGTGGTGGTCTAGCAACCAATCTCACGGTGGTGCAGTAGTGGTGTATTCTCCGCCAGCAATCCAGTTTCGTTCGCGTAAACCAAATAACGAGGTAATTTTTCGTAACCCTCTGTTTGTATCTGTATGAGTTTAGGATTGGATCCTCGATTGGGAATCAGGCCTTTTATTCTGCTGTGCATGTTTCGTAGCCTATGATTCCCAACAATAATTATCTCAAATTCTTTCCTTTTATTAACTGGAAAAGAATTTGCATATGATAATTATAAATATATATATATTTATCTAATATATATATCACTTTATTAATTAACTATTATATATTTATTTTATCAAATAAATATACAATCTCCTAATTAATTAATAACCCTCCAACTTTGGTGATTCTTACTGTAATTACCCAATTGATTTATAATATACTATTATAAATCCTAACTCCCCATTTCTGGGTTTCATCTAACTTGTTCGACTTATAGGTCCTCACAGGTGTGACCCTCAAGTGTCTTGCAACATTGGATGTGTAATTACTTGGTTTGTCAACTCTGCACATAATTCCTAACAATAACCAGGAACCGAAAAGATTTTTTTTTCTACCAATTAATTTCTTAGTATAATCATCAATTGAGTATTATAATTTGATGTATTTTAATAAAGTAATAGGATAATAACATCAATAATATGGTTAATATCCATAGATGTATTTTAATAAAGTAATAGGATAATAACATCAATAATATGCTTAATATCCATAAAAAGTTGGAGCAAAATCTGCTATACGTTTTTCAAGGTTATTTATGATTATTTATAGTTTTCTTCAAATAAATTAAGAAAACTATCCTGGTTCTTTATTACATTCAATTTTATCATATTTTGTAGAGGAAAAGTTGAAAAAAAAGCTAATGAACTATCCTGTTTTGAAGGGTTAAATCCTTGAACTATTTTTTTTTTTTGGCATAAAAAGGTCATTAAATTTTCTCATTTTGATCGAATGATAAAGTTCTTAAACTATTAATTTAAATAGGAAAACCATTGAACCTTTCTCGTTTTAAATAATTAAGTCATTGAACAACTTTTTTGGATAAATAAATCATCAAACTTTTAAAAATTGGTTACTTACATCCTTCTAATAAAAATAAAAAATACTTGTAACCGACTAAGAAGATTTACAAATAAAAATATAACTATATTAGTTTAAGTTAAACGAATATAAGTAGCAAACTTTCAAAAATTCGATGATTTAGTTTATTAAAAAAAATGTTGAGAGACTTATTTATTTAAAATGAGAAAGTTTAATATTTTTTTCATTTAAAAAAATAGTTCAATGGCTTAATCATTAAAAAAGAGAAAGTTTAATAGTTTTTCATTCAAAAAATAGTTCAGTGGATATTTACGGGTAACAATTTTGTAACAAACTAATTCAACCAATATGTCTACCATCCGTACGAATTAAACAAGTACTAATTTAATTGGTACCGATTACAATCGAATGGTAGTACCATACCAAGAATGGAAACTCCATTTTATTGGCTTGCTATCGAGTTGTTAATATGCGGAAAGAAAAACGACATATTCATTTTATAAGGTGTAAGAATTTATTCATTCAAAAAGTATTCAAACACTTAACTTAGTTGGTTCAGAGATTTGTTTATTTAATTTCAATAAGGTTAAGGATTCATTTCGATTCATAAAAATATGAAAGTTGACTTCTGCAAGAAAAGGTTTAAAAAATATAAATAACTCCAATATAAATTGATATAAATAACTGAAATCAATGGCGGATTTTCTTCCCCATCTCCGCCTCAGGTATAATTTTCATATTTCTTTTTTACAACCTCAATGAATCTTTTATTAAAAAAATACCCTAATTTTGTCTGGTTTTGAAGATTAATCGATTCGTCCATGGAAGAGTTACCAGCAGAGTTGACGATGGACATTCTCTCAAGACTTCCCGTAAACACCATCGTCCACTGCAAGTTTGTCTGCAAGAAGTGGCGGAATTTAGTTTCGGACTCTTCCTTTGTCGATCTTCACCTCTCGAGATCACCTACAGGTCTCATCATTCATGGTTTACGTGGTGATAGAGACCCGGGAATTTTCAGGTTGGTGGAAATTGAAGACAAAGTTGATCACCACCGTTTACACCCTCTCATGAGCCTTGATCTTAATATGGTACCCGTTTTTCAAAACTCTAAAATATCTCAAATGGCCTCGGTCAATGGTTTGATCTGCCTACACCAGGATGCTCGTAGTCCTAAAGTCGATAATACTTACATATGCAATCCAATCACTAGAGAATACATGATCCTCCCTAGGCAGCAACACTATACAGGAGGTATTTTTCATTATGGTTTTGGAGTGAGTTCACGTACAGGGGAGTACAAAGTGGTACGAACTTTCCATAAAACTCTGGATCTAGAAGCCGAGGTATACACCCTCGGCATAGGCCAATGGAGAAATGTTGGTCATGTTCCTTACTTGTTGTACGCACCCTACGGAATATTTCTAAACGGCCATTGTCATTGGACTGCTAGAAGTGAAAGATATACCCCTCAAAAGATTTGTACTTTTGATTTAGACAAGGAAACATTTCAATTGTTTCCTTCTCCTCCTACCAAATTTGTACATGGGTATCGGATCAAATTCCAAGGTTTGGGAGTCTTAAAGGGTTTCCTGTATGAAATTGATACCTATTATTCTCAAGTGATAATTTGGGTGATGAAAGAATATGGGATCAAGAAATCTTGGCATAAAGAGGTGGTGATCACACAAGAAACTATAGATGATACCATATGGCCGTTGTGGGCTCCCATGACTCTGATTGATGTTTTAAAAGATAGAAGTATTTTGATTGTGTCTGAATATGAAGAACTGTGGACAATTGATCCTCGAAGTGGAACAATTAAATCAACAAAGATGTTTGGCCTTGCCTCGAGCGGGATGACTTATCGTCCGAGCTTTCTTAAACTCCAGGATTTTGAATCGGAGAGGGTTCAAATGTTCTAAAGGTCAACCTAAACTCTATCGCTTTTGTGTCGGACAATCCTTTTTTTCTGGTATGTTACTATTGCTTTCAGATTTATTGAATTGATTTGCTACAGTGTTAACTAGCGCTTTTATACATTCACCGGGTTGACAAATATTTTTCATTTGAGGATGCATATATTTATGGGCATGTCTACTGCACATAATTAAGCATATGTTACTAGCAGAATTTTGAATCAAAGAAGGTTCAGATTTTCTAAAGGTAAACAAAAGTTCTACCACTTTTGTATCAAACAATCCTTTTGAGTTTGGTATGTCACTATTGCTTTCAAGTTTAGTGAATTGGGTTCTAAAAAGTGATCAATTTGTTAAAGATACATACGTATATTTAAGACATTCTAACGCACATAATTAACCATATATTAAAAATAATGTTACCACATTCATGATGAAAAACATATTGAACTTGAATTTGGAAAGTACAATTGGATTTCCCATTCCCGCTAATATATGATGGGACTACCACTTTTTTGAACTGAACCCCTTCCAGTTTACGGTTCCAAGTTTTCAACAAAATTGTATCCGGTATCCATTATTAGGTACCGGGATTTCCCCGAAAAATCCCAAAACCGAACCGGAATATTTAGAGACAATGTTTTTTTAATATTTTCTTAGGTAAGCATATGATCTTCTAAGTAAAGTAATTTTATATTTTTCTAATCAAGATATATATCATCTTCTAAACTACCCCAAACATTCTCCATTCTCCATAAGTATCCGAAAAAGTGCTACTCCCACATAACCATCAAAAAGTTGCTACCCCAATATACATTTGATTATTGAACTTTTGATTTTTTTTTTAGATTGGTTTTGAAAGAATTTGAATCTTTATGAATATATTTTGGTTTGCGGTTAGTTTTTTATACGTTTTATATATTTTCTTATTATCAGTCATATAGTACCGAATTTCCTGTCCCGAAACCGAACCAATACATACAGTGCAGTTTTCGATCCTACTTTTTAGTCTCATCTTTAGATTGGACAATTAAGGGGTTGGTTACCAAACGCTTACTCGCAAAAGTCACCATTTTCAATTTTCACTTTTCACCTACCTTATCGAGTAACATTCTCGGCCTTTAAAATATAACGAAAGCTTATAATTTACTTATTTATATAAAGATTTAGTATACATTCGATATTAAGATCGTCATTATAAGATAAGAATAGCATCCCAGTGTTGGTTTAATTAAAAAACTAATAGTAGAAAGAACAACCTAGTCCTCATTATCAGAAAATTTAATGAATCCATCCATGGAAGATTTACCATGAGATGTCATGGCCGTTATACTCACGAGAGGTCCGATCGAAGACGATCATCTACTGCAACTGTGTATGCAAGAATTGGCGAAATCTAGATTTGGACTCTTACTTAAGTTCACTATGTTATTATTGCGTTTAGATTTACTCAACTGATTTCCTACAGAGTTTTAAGAAGTGATGTATTTCATCTTCAAGTGTTAACTCAAAGATTTTACTTATGTTCGTCAATTGATAAATATTCTTAAAGTGATTATCACTATTCTAAATGGCTTGTCACGGCAGCAACCGTGGCGCAAGGCTTGTCGTTGATGCCAAGTCATGTCGTGGTCTTGTAATTCATTACGGTCTTCTTTTACCATTAAGTGTTTGATTTTTAGGTTTTAGTATGTTAGATTAGATTGATAGGAGACAGAATTTGTGAGGTGCCAAAGAAACAATGTAGACCAAAATAGTATAAACAAGAAGACAGTCAATTTGCGAGATGGCAAGAAACAATCTAAACCACATAATGCATTGAGAAGTATCATAAATAAAACATAGCATATAATTTAGAGTTTGCAAGGCCAAATATTATATAACTGGGACAAAGACACTAGTTTCCATGGATGAATTGATTGAAGACATAATTTTCTGGTAAATCAAAACTAGCTTTTGGTGGTGGTGGTTGTTAGTTGTGTGTATATATACAGGAGTTCTTTACCCATATTCTCTTGGATGGATATAGTGCATGTATGTGGAGGGACGTCAAAGAGGATATGATTAATGTGAGTAAATACAAGTAAGAATAGCAATCCTATATCTATATGTTGTATCATAAAGAAGTCTCGCATGTGTATATATACATATATATAGGTTAGGTTCAAATGTGAACTCAACTTTGGTTGAGAATGTGAGAACGAATCTCAGCCACATATCGTCAATTACAGTGGACGTGATCATGAAGTATTGGCGCGATTCATGGGAGAGTGGAGATTATTAAAGAAGGAGACCTGATCAAAGCCGTCTTTATTAACCGGATGAATGGCTGAAATTCGTTTTCATGTTTACAACCAAAATTAACTTTACGTTTGAACTTTCCTATATATATTATATTTGTGGTGTATCATAGAAAAGTATATACATGGAAGAAAAGAAAAGTTGGGTGTTTGGTCAAAAAAGGCTTCACCGACTTTGACCGAGTGGCAGGCAAAGCTCCTCGAAGGAGGGCGGGATGGTAATTAGTCAATTAGAAGGTATTTAAGGCCCATTTATATACTTTTCCTCTAGAAATATATCTAAGAACTATGGCTAATTATTTCTAGCAAACTAAATGAAATTAAATCAACCAATATGTGTATTAACTATACATTATATATCACTCATATTGGTATCAACGTAATTAGTATCGATTACAGTCGGTCGGTGTAGCACCATACCAAATATGAGGATTTCGTTTTATATAATTAAAAACTACAATAACTAAAAATTATTTGTTTAATTAAAATATCATAATATAATGTTAAAATAATGAAAATTTATGAGTTTAAAATAAAATTTTAAAATCATAATAACTCCATTTTTCCTAGTTTTTTTTTTAATTGAATTAGACTAACTTATTTAATAAATATGAATTTGGTTTGATAAATTAAAAGAAATTAAAAAAAGCCAATCTTCTATTTTCTAATTGTTTTTAGTTAGTGGACCTCACTATTTTTATAGGAAGAATCGTTCAAAGTACGGTCCCTCTCGATCGTAAATAAATTTCAAAACCGATCCTTAGAAATATATGAACCTTGTGTTGTAGATGTCCTTGGTTCGTTATACTTTGCTACAGATTTGTCATACATAAAAAGAGAAATTACATCTTATTTTGTTTTATAAGATATAAGAATTTATTCCTTCTTATGATTTAGTCGTTCATTGCTTTTTTTCCGAGTATTCATAAGTTCAAAGTTTTATATTTTAATTTCTATGTCTAAAGATTTATTCATTCGATTTAAAAAATATAAAGATTATTTGTACAAAACATGTTCAAACAAACTAAACATAACCGCAAATACGAAAGTTTTGTGGAATTGTTTTTGGAGTATTTTCTTTTCTTGAGCTTTCCACTCGTTTTTGGCGTTTTCCCTTTTCTTGGGTCTTATTCACAGGCGGTTTATTTATTTTTTTATTTTTTTGAACAGTAGAAAACATACACAATTAATTAAGCTACTTCTAAAATCTACATCATTATTTATAACTAGACTCAAACCCATAACTATAAGGGAGAGAGACACCATATAATCACTCCAAAGTCCAAATACTGCTCGGCTACAAACCCGTTAGCTCACTGGCCTGTTTATATTCTTATTGAAGTCTTCAGGGGTTATTTGTTTATTTGTTAATAGTTTTATTAATAAGCAATTTCTAAATTAGTAAAAGGTAAATCTTGTTTTGAAAAAGAGTTTCCTTTTAATGATTTTTTCTATCTTGTGCCTCTCTTAACAATTTAGCACCATGAATTCATTCTCAACAATTACCTAACAACCATATTTCATTGTGTACTATATGATAAGAGTCTCTTATCATTTAACCATCCAACATCAAACAATTCAACAATTGTCAAATAGTCCTTTTTGTGCATTTGATTTAGACACAGAACGAACATAAAAAATGATAGGTAGGCTTTTGGTAAGTGAAATATTTGATTTGTAACAAAACCACAAATATATCATTTACAAATAATATTTATTTATTGGTTAAAGATTTGAAAAATCAAAAGAAATATGTTCATACATTAATTTTAAATTTATGCTAATATTTTCAAAATAATCACGATAAATAAAAATTCAATTGAACAATCCCCTTTGATATAAAATATTATCTTCTTATTCAAAAAATGTATCTATTTTTAACGTAAGGAAATTGGTGTCTTGATTTTGGACGAGGACGAACTATATAATGTGTTGAATAAATTAACCTTTTAAAAAATTATTTATTGATATTTGAGTAACAAAAGTTTCTTTACTATAATCACAAATTTAAAAATATTTTGACTAAATAGTATCATAGATTTGGTTTATTTGTAACATTTTTTTTACAACCAATACAACCTCGTCTCTATCGTCACAATCCAAAATTATAAAGCAATTCCAATAAGTTAAATAGTCTCATTAATGTGTAAGACTGTCGATTCTTGTCATCGCTTTTACCTGATAAGATTTTAAATCCTTGCTATATAAATCTGTTAATCCGATAAGGCAATTGGCCCATATAAATCCGGTAAGGTAATTGGCCCAATCAAAACTATCCTTATCTGTTTTTTTTTGGTAAACAACCCTAGCTTTACTATTCTAAAATTAATCAATACTTGCAAAAACACCAACAAACTACGGCAAAAAGGAGAATCACTTAAACCAATGGTTGATTTCTTTCCCCATCTCTTGGCTCAGGTAAATATCTTCCATATGCTTATCTTTTTCATATTTCTTTTTACAATGCCATTGATTTTGTGAAGGAAAAAAAATACTAATTTTGTTTGGTTTAGAACAATAATTGATCCATCTATGGAAGAGTTACCGAATGAGCTGACAATCGATATTCTCTCAAGACTTCCCGTCAAGACCATCATCCACTGCAAACTTGTCTGCAAGAAATGGCGGGATTTAGTTTCGGAGTCTTCCTTTGTTAATCTTCATCTCTCGAGATCACCTAGAGGTCTCCTCATTCATCATGATGCTAGGTACCTAGGTGATCGTTATATTGATCCGGGAATTTTGAAGTGGGTGGAAATTGAAGACAAAGTTGATCACCATCACGACCCTTCCATGAGCTTTAATCTTAATCTAGCACATATTCTCCAAAACTCTGCAATAGGTCTAAAGGGCTCTATTAATGGTTTGATCTTATTATGGCAGGCACAGCCTTCTCCTTATCTTAAATTTGATAATGTTTACATATGCAATCCAGTCACTAGAGAAATCATGATCCTCCCTGGCCAACGAAACTATATACTAGGTTACACAACAATTGTTTATGGTTTTGGAGTCGGTTCAGTGACAGGGGAATACTAAGTGGTACGAACTTTTCCAAAGCTTTTTGATATGGATGATGATGAAATACAAGCCGAGGTTTACACCCTTGGCACTGGCCAATGGAGAAATCTTGGCGGACCTCCTTACCAGCTTACTGGACCCTTTGGGGGGACATTTTTGAATGATCATTGTCATTGGATTGTTAATAAGAAGAATGCCCCAGAAATGATATGTACTTTTGATTTAAACAAGGAGACGTTCCAATTATTTCCATCTCCCCCTATAGAAAATAGTTACATCCATCCTCGAAGCTTGGGAGTCTTAAAGGGTTGTTTATGTACATCTGATTTTTACGATTTTCAACTCACAATTTGGGTGATGAAGGAATACGGTATTAAGAAATCTTGGAATAAAGAGGTGGTGATCACAGACGCTGTTAGCCGTGGTCTAGAATGGTCGCTTGTGCACCCCATATCTTTGATCCATGGTTTAGAAGATGGAAGTATTTTGATCGTCAATGAAGGTCGTGTGTGGGTATTTTATCCTAAAAGTGATACAATTGAATGCATAAAAATGTCTTACTACTCTGTGAGGGGACTAGTTTGTCGTCCAAGCTTTCTTAGACTCCGGAATTTTGAATCGGGGAGGATTTATTTGCTCTAGGGGTAAAAATAGTTTACCATTTTCCTATTCAACGATTCTTTTGATTATGGTATGTTGATTATGTTGCTATTGCTTTTAGATTTACTGAATTGATTTCCTACAGACTCGTGCATTTCATATTCTAAGTATTAACTTCGTGCATTTCATATTCTAAGTATTAACTTGGTGGTTTTACTTACATTGATGGGATTACAAACTTTTTTCAATCTAATAATTTAGGGCATTAATTTCAAATGAACATAATTAAGCATCTATTGCGAGTAAATCCTAAAGTACAATTAGTAAGAAATAATGGTACCCCCATTCAAAACGAAAAACAAGTTGAACTTGACTTTGGAAAGTACAACGGTCTTTTATCAAATATATAATGGAATATTTAAGGGGTCGTTTACTGAATGCTAACCGGCAAGTGTCACTCACTGTCCTAATTGGTAACATTCACCGCCATCAAATTGAATTGTAGGTAAGCCTCTTTTACCCGGTAAGCACTTATAGGGTAAAAGTCTTCTCCCTCGAGGCTGTTTGTTTACCTCTTAATAGTTGCGTTAAGAGGCAGTCTCTGAATCGCGAAAAGGTAAATCTTGTTTGACAAAAAAAGGTCTGCCTCATAATGGTTCTAAAACTCTCTAAATGATTTTGTATCTTGGCCTCCCTTAACCATTCAGCGTCCTGATTTCACCCTCAATAATTTTTGATCAACCATATTTCATTTTGCACTACACTATAAGAGCTTCTTAATGAATCATTCTGACCACTTAATCATCCAACAACAAACCATTTAGCAAATGCTAAACAACAACCCCTTGTGTAAAGTTTTTTATGATCACCCAATAAGGTAAGTGACAGTAGATAATCATTTGTTAAATGATGACCCATAAGACTTTGTATATCATCATATTTGTCATATACACAACAATTTTTACGCTTATAATCAACAAACCATATATGGTTTCATCTGCTCCGCCTATGGGAATTTACTAGAAGAGATAGAACTTACATAAGGAATGTAGTGAAAATCTTATATTCCGCAAGTTTAAAACCAGATGTCGCCAAAGCCCTTGGGGCCATGGAGATTCACCTTGCAGTGACTTCATATCATTCGTGTTCCATCATTATTAACCAATAAAACTCAAATTTAAGTTGTAGCATTTCTATTGAGCTATCTTTCAATCTCAATTTATTCATCTTGCCTGTTAACGACTAAATTTTGTGAAAAAAATTACGATTTTGTTTATGTTTTTGCAGAGTTTCTACCCCCCATGATGAGCAAAATTGTTGGATTTTTTAGAAGCATTGGCACCTTTCGTTTTTCTTCTTTCGTTGGTCATAATCATATGTTTACCGAGAGCTAAAGCATGCTCCCCTGGGATTAACACTCAGTGGCCCCTGGTTGCTCACCCCCGGATTCGAACTTGGGTGGGTTTTTCCCCAACACCAAGCCTTAACCGGTAGGCTGCCCCATTGGGGTTTGTTAGCCAGGTATGTTGCTATTGCTTTCAGATGTATTGAAATGATTGATTTCCTACCGACTCTAAAAGTGATGCATTTCATCTTCAAGTGTTGACTAGTAGGTTTACTTGCATTCATGGGTTGACAAATATTTTTCAAGTGAAGGTACATAACTAAGCATATATATCTAGGCATGGGATCATGTGAGAGGTGTCATTTTTTTGGTGAGAAGTACCTTTTAACCTTTCACCACTTTTAATCAAATACTCCCCCATGAATTGTGGGCTTGCGGCTTAAAAGATTATTGTTCCGCTGCATCTTGATACATCCTAATGTCCAATTTAGCTAAATGTCATTAGACACTAATGTCAAGATATGAACACCTCTATTCATGTTCAATTGTAAACATAAAAGATATTATGGTTTCAAAGAATTACCGCTTGCACCTAGAGATGGAAATTTCACCCATAGAGACAGATTCCCAGTTTGGCAATTGGCAGGGTGGGGTTCAATTTCATACCAAAAATCATTCTCGTATTCTCTTAAATTGATGTCATTCTCGTTTGAACCTCCCTCTATATATATGTATGTTTATTATTAAATGATTGATATATTTGATTTCTGATAATTAATGTAGTGACAATTTCACATTAATTTCTACATTACCTTATTTTTATTTTTTTGATTGTAATGTCATGATGAACACAAATTAAATGCTAAATGGTAGAAACAACACAAATATTTTTTAATTTAATGTAGAAAGGCCAAGAGCCAGTTGTTCTAATCACATACATGCTCAATTTCTAACCATATATGATTAGTCAACAGTATCCACAAATTTGACTTCAATACTCATTATTAGAACTCGGTCTTGTTTCCATCCAAAACACTTTGGCCCGATTAAGTCTTACAAACCCCAATTACGAGAACCACTGTATTAGTGGTTGGGCCTAAATCAGGCTCGCTTATTTTATTTTAGTTTGCTTTTTTAATAATTACTTTTAATATCTACAAAATATTTATTCTAAGAATTTGATCAATTATATGATGCACGGATAAATGTGTTTTATTGTATTTGGGTCACTTAAATATACTAGAAAATACGATTTTGTTATAAAAATTTGGTTAATCATTCATACTTTAAAATATTTAATTTGCTCAATCACATACAGTAAAAATACATATTTATTATCACATGTGCTAGGAAGATTTCTGGTTAACTCGATAGATTCAATGATCCAACAAAATGTTGAACCAAAATTGATTCTGATTTGCCTTGATCCATTCCAAAGAAAAGTGAAACACAATAGGAACAAAACCACCCTTATTTTGATATCACCGACTACACCCAAATTTCATGCATCGTTTATCTCGTGAATCTCTGATAATATATGAGTTAACATATGAATATATGATGAAAATGTTTAAAAATGTTAACATGAATTGATATCACCGACTACACCCAAAGATGTTAACATCGTTTATTTCATTCACTTTATGCTGCCGATAACTCTTAGGGGTGTTTACTTTGCAGAATGAATTTTAATAAAATTGGTTGATAAGAATTGAATTCCTTCACTTAAGTAAAGGAATGATGAATTCTTTATAATTGATACTTAATATTAATTATTAGTGTTATAATTGAAAAAGCCCTCGGTACTGAAATTAAATCATCTATCTCCCACCATCATGAAGGGACAAATTGGAAGTTGAATGAAATCAATATTCCACCATCTAAAAGCATTTTTTAAATACTTGAAGCAACCTTGCAACCACATATATAGGTAATGGTCCACTTGGCATGTTTGTATAAACAAACATCTGATCACCCAAAACCCAACGGGGCAGCCTACCAATTAAGGCTTGTGGAAGGTGTAACAACCAACCCAAGTTCAAATTTGGGGGTGAGCAACCAGGGGCCACTGAGTATTAATTCCAGGGAAGCATGTCTAGCTCTCTATAAAAATTGCCATGGATGTAGTCTGGCCAAAGTCTAGGTGAACCTTCCCAAAAAAAATGCCATCTGATAACCCAAACCCGAAAAGAATTTCTTCTGCCAAAAACCGCCACCACCATATGTCGAAAAGGCTCAAGAACACGGTCAATGAGGTCTTCATGTTCAATCGGTTTACCGAGAGAAGCAAGATTGTTTGCACATGCTTTAAGAGACTGCATGTAGTCGGTGATGGTACGACTCCCTTTCGTGATTTTGTTAAATTGGTCTTTGAGTTGTTTGATATGGCTGCGACTTGGTTTAGCGTAGGTTTGAGCAAGAATATCCCACATTTCTTTGATGGTGGTGGCTCGAGAAACAAGAGGGACGAGGTTGGGGATAGAGTGCCAACAAGAGCACCGACTAGCAATTTGTCTTGGCGGACCTAGAAGTTGTAGGATGGATTTGGTGTGGTAACATTGTTAGCAACAATGGTTTTGGAAGGAGGATTGATGGAGCCATCAAGATATCCATACCGATCGTGTCCAATAAAAATGGATTCAATCTGCATTTTCCAAAGATAAATAATTGGTGGGAGTAAATTTTATGGAGTTGGAAATGTGAACCGCTGTGAATGGCTTAGAAGAATCAATGTTGTTGGGAATAAGTGAGGAAATTTGGTTGGCCATGGTTAAGAAGATGATGAGCAGTAAGGACAAAAAAAACAGAAAAAGGATCAAGAAAGCTTTGATACCATGACTTAAGATCAAGTGAGATCAAGCTGTTTCTGTGAGACCGCGTGAGACCAATACCTAACGTATGAAACTTCACAAAAAAACAGCGTGAAGGTAAATAAAACTTAAATATGCAGACCTAAAAATCACTTTCGATGTAAAAAAATATCAAAAACAAGCTAAAAAACGAAACCTTCACAGCTCAAATCCTGTGAAGGTTGCATATATATAATGCAAACCTTCACAACGGAAAATGTTGTGAAGGTTTCGTTTTTTAACTTTTTTTGAGAATTTTTTTCTTCGATAGTGTTTTTTAGTATTTTTTTTAACGATGAATGTTCAATTTTGTTTACCTTCACAAATGTTTTGATATAAAGTTTCAAGTAAAATATGTTGATCTTACCGGTTTCACGAAAAAAGCTTGGGATACCATAAAATAGTTTAAAGTTATATTTTCATTAAAAGAAGTGCAACATATATATAGGATTTTACAACAATAGACTAAGGATATATACCTAGACTACCTAGATACAAGGAGGAACAAACTTAGCTTTGACTAGGGATAGCCTTATCACAATTTATTTTGATATTTGGTTAAGTAAAAAGTTTAATTTGTAAGGAAACTACAACTATTTTATTTAAAAATCACAATTTATCCATCATTTTACAATCATATATAAGAAGATTTGTTAATTATTCCACATTCAATAACTAAATACGTACCTTTTAGGTACATCATGAAGCTCCTTAATAATCATAATAACTTTTTAATTTACATGATTTTGTTGCTATTCTTAAAACAAGGTCATTAGTAAATAAGAAAATTAATCTATTATACAACAAAGAATTTTATCGTGAACATATATGAAAAATGATATGTTCAAAGATCGGTTTAATTAATTTCAATAGATTTTCGGATTTGTTTTCTCGATTTAAAAGAATATATATACATAAAAGATTGACTTCTTAAAAAGTTTAAAAAACAAAATTAATTATTAACTAGAAAGTTTTGTGGGCTTTTACTTTATTTACTAGAACTTAATGCCGCCGCCTCCTGCAAACAACTGAAATCGATGGCCGAATTCTTCTTCAGGTAAATCTCTTCCTTCCATATGCTTCTCTTTTTCATATATATATTTGAGTAAATTATGTGATTGGTCCTTGTGGTTTACATAAAATTGTACTGTTAGTCTCTATTTTAGAATAATTATGGATTTGATCTCTGTGGTTTACATTTTATCATGCCTTTGGTACCTCTATCATAACACTGTTAAAATATCAGTTAAATAATTCTATTTAGATTTTAGAGGGGAAATTTAGTCCATTTATGTGGTTCTCTATTTTTTTGTAAAAAAATTTAATATATATATATATATAGGGGTGGGTTCAAATGTGAACCACTTTTTGGTTGTGAACGTGGAGAAAACCGAGAGCGCGACACGTGGCGGATGAATAGGTGCCACGTCAAGTCTACACGGATGACTAGGCGCGATTCATGGGAGGGCATTGAATTAAAGAGGGGGACCACACTCAAAGCGGTCACGTGTCGCGCTCTTTGTTGTCCTCACGTTCACAACCAAAAAGTGGTTCACATTTGAACTTTCCTCTCTCTATATATATATATACATGGAGAATCACAAGACCACCAAATAAAATCTACCAAAACCATTAAAATTATCAAAACCAACATTGAACTATTGAAGTAATCAAAACCATTGTTGAAAACCACATAAAATCCCAAAACCATCATTCTTACCATCATCATCCTTTACAACCCCTAAAACCATAAAGATCCTTCAACTTTTTACTTAATCTTCATCCTCTTTCATTCAAAACCTACATTCATTTGTTCAAATTAAACCCACATTTGGATTACAATCAAAACTAAAACTCATAAAAAAATCAAAGTTATAACCTGGGTTAAAAATATCAATACACAACATCAAATATCAAAGTTGTTTCAATGTTTCGGTAGTGGAGATGGAGAAAAAGAAAAAAAGGTAGGAAAAGGCTATAGATGTGTGTATATGCTTTTGTGGTGGTGGGGGTGGGGGGAGGAAAAGAAGATGTTGCAGGTTTTTGGGTGTGTTTTAGGAAGAGGAAGAAGAAGAAGAAAAGAGGTGTTGGGTGTGGGTGTAGGTGTGGGTGTGTTAAAAGTTTTATTTTTTAATTATATTTCTTGTCCTTGTATTTTATTACAAAATATATAAGTTATAATATGACTAATATACCCTTTAGTAAACATACTTAACAGAAATATGTTAATGATTTTAGGATAGAGGAACCAAAGATGTGAGAAAAGGTAAACCATAGGGACCAAATCCATAATTACTTTAAAAGAGGGACCAACAGTGAAATTAAGTGTAAACCGTGGTGACCAAATCCATAATTACTTTAAAAAGCACTCTAATTTTGCTTGGTTCAGAACCTTAATCGATTCATCGATGGAAGACTTACCAGCAGAGTTGACGATCAATATTCTCTCAAGACTTCCGGTTAAGAACATCATCAACTGCAAGCTTGTTTGCAAGAAGTGGCGGAATTTAGTTTCAAACACTTTTTTTGTTAATCTTCATCTTTCCAAATCACCTACCGGTCTCATCATTCATCATCACCTTGATATTTGTTTGCCTTGGGACTTGATCTTTCCTAATAATCCGGGAGCTTTGAAGTTGGTGGAAATAGAAGACAAAGTTGATCACCATCATTTACACACCGATACTCCCATGAGCCTTGATCTTAATCTGCCTCCCATTCTCCACAACACAATTATAGGGTACATAGGCTCGGTCAATGGTTTGATTTGCCTAAGACATTCTTCTCTTAAACTTACTCTTTATGATACTTACATATGCAATCCGATCACTAGAGAATACATGCTTCTCCCAAGGCAGTGTTCCCAGGCACATAATTTTCTGAGAGATGTTTATGGTTTTGGAGTTAGCTCACTAACGGGGGAATATAAAGTGGTACAAGCTTTCCAAGCGGAAGTAGTACCAAATGGTGGTAAGCCGGCTCGTGTATTAGAAGCGGAGGTATACACCCTTAGCACATGCCAATGGAGAAGACTTGGCCCTGTTCCTGTTACTTATAGGCTTGATGCATTCTACCAATTCTACGGGCTATTTCTGAACAACCATTGTCACTGGATTGTTCTTGACGTGGAGGATACCGATGAAAATATTTTAACTTTTGATTTTGACAAGGAAACATTTCAATCATTTCCATCTCCTCCTTCCGAATTTGTACAACGGAAACGATGCAAGGGCCAAAGTTTGGCAATCCTAAAGGGCTCTCTATGTAAACTTGATACCTACGATTCGGAACTGACGATTTGGGTGATGAAGGAATACGGGATTAAGAACTCTTGGCACAAAGAGTTGGTCATCACACGAGAAATTTGCGTTGATCTAAAATGGCCGTCATATAAACCCATACATCTGATTGCGGGTTTAAAGGATGGAAGGTTTTTTATGTTCTTTGATAACAAAGTGTGTGTATTTGATCCTCGAAGTCAAACAATTGAAGACGCAAAAATGTGTAAAGGTAAATCACATGGACTGGCTTATCGCCCTAGCTTTCTTAAACTTCAGAATTTTGGATCACAGAGGGTTCACATGTTCTAAATGTCAACAAAAACTCTACCACTTTCGTATCAAATAATCTTTTTGATTCCGGTATGAAACAAATACTTTTACCTTCCATTTGGGTTGGTCTTGCTGATTTTAATTGTCTTTTATAGTATATTTCGGATCAATAGAACCTATTTTCTGTTCTTAATTATTTCATGTTCTTGGATCTTATACCGTGCAATTTATTTATACGATTCGAATCAATAAAAACCTATTTTCTGTTCTTGGTTATTTCCTGTTCTCAGATCTTATATTGTGCAATTTCCTTATATGAATCATGATCTGAAGAACATAAATTATTGCACCCAACCCATACAAGTTGCTCACATTTGATCTGGTTTCATGCATAATAATGCATTCGGGCACATAATATCTGTATGACCACTGAAGCTTGGTCACTGCCCGTAATAAGTCCTCCAAGATGGAATAAAATGATGGCATAAATTTGAGTAGAATCGGAGATTGCATTCTTAGCTTCTTCATGTAAAGTCTAACACAGCATTAGGCATACCAACATGGAGAAACAGTAGCATTGACTTGATCTCAATTTACTTTGCATTTAAACTTACATATGATGAAAAGGTTTGAAAATGTTAGCATGAATTAAGAGATAATCATCTTGAAACAAATTGATTCACTTTATCCCAACATGTCTTAGGGGATGTTTACCAATAACCAAACGCTTACTCGGGTAAGTGCTTAGTAGTAAAATTCAACACTATCACTTACTACTTACCAGGTATTATTTTAGTCGACGAAAATGGTATCATATGAAACAATTTACCACTCATAGGCGCTAATCGTGGTAAAAGCCTTTGCCTTTGCTTACTAGGTAACACTCTTGATCCTTACCTTAGCTCTTACTTGGTAACATTCTTAGGGGCGCCGTTTACTCATAGCTTACCCGGTAAGTGTTTAAGTAAATGTTTCCTTAGTCCTTGCCATATTCATCTATCTGGGTAACATAAGTTGACTTGGTAAGCACGTATATGGATAAATGTTTGATAAACGGCCCCTTAGTTCATTTTTTCAAATCATTGACAAGTTGAACTCGTGCAATTGCTTTATTTTTGGTTCCCAGACATTCACATTCATGACTCCTTTGTGTCCTATATGTTGCAAGAGAAAGAATCACTAGCTAATTGATAATGGGATCAAACAGTAGAAGAAAATAACAACAATCAAAGGGTATCTTCTTCATCAATAGATTATAAATGTTTGATTTGTAAGGGAAGTACAAATTCATTATTTACAAATCACATATTTATTTATCATTTTACAATCATAAATACCGTATAAGAAGATATTTTAATCATTACCCATTTAATAACTACTCCTGTTTAGATATGAAACTCCTTTCTCTATTCATAAGGCTCAAGAGGAATGCCAATTTCATAATAACTTTTTAATTAACATTATTTTGTTGCTTTTTTTAAACAATGAAAAAATTATTGTGGATAACTATGAAAAATTGATGTTATACTTAAAAATCATTATTTTATATATATTTAGTACCTTTTTATAGAATAAATTATGTTGAAAAAAATGAGTACCAAGTTGTTTCTTAGTATAATCATCAATTAAATATTTATAATTATATAACTATACAATTATTAGGCAACCCGCCCCGTATCCACGTCTCCACCCGACCCGACCCAAACCCGCTTTGCTCCAACCGGTTAATTCATAAATCCAATTCCAATTTTACATATTTGGTCCCTACACTTATAATGTTCATTCACTTTATACCTTTTCTTTTTCAATTTTTCATTTTACGTTTTAGTCATATATCGTGTATTGGCTAAAAGACGTTAAAAAATACGTTTTAATTTTGACAAACTACGTCATTATATTCGTATCGTCGATACGATCAAAATGAGCCTAATATTGAATATTTTTTGATATAGTTATTTTATTATATACTATATATACGCTCCAACCGACCCGAATCTTATACCTATTTTCAAATTTACATATTAGCCCTAAACTTAGAACTTATAAGGTTTATTTACTTTATACCTTTTACTTTTGAATATTTCATTTTACGTTTTAGTCATACATCGTGTATTGGCTAAAAGACGTTAAAAAATACGTTCTAATTTTATCAAATTGTGTCATTATATTTGTATCGTCGATACGATCGAAATGAGCCTAATATTGAATATTTTTGATGTAGTTATTTTATTATATACTATATATACGCTCCAACCGACCCGAATCCGATACCCATTTTCAAATTTATATATTAGCCCCTAAACTTATAGTATTTATTTCACTTTATATCTTTTACTTTTCTATATTTCATTTTACGTTTTACTCATATATCGTATATTGGTTAGAACATGTTAAAAAAGTACGTTTTAATTTTAACAAATTACGCCATTATAATCGATTTGTAGAAACTACATTTTAACCCCTAAACTTATAATATTTATTCATTTTATACTTTTAGTTTTTTATATTTTATTTTATTTTTAGTCATATATCGTATATTGGTTGGAACATATTAAAACACCATTATAATCGTACACTTGATACGTTCTAAATGAGCCTAATATTGAATATTTTTTGATGTAACTATTTTATTATATACCATATATAATACAATTATATGAAGCTAAAACACTATTTATGAACAGTAGCTACCGACAATTGGAGAAATTACATTTTAGCTCTAAAACACTGTTCATGAACATATTTATTCACTTTACACATTTTAGTTTTCTATATTTCATTTTACATTTTAAACATATATCGTATTTTGACCGAAATATATTTTGACTTCCTGGTAATTGTTAGTATTATTAAAATCTCCTAAAATTAAAAATTTTTGATTTTTTAATTTCTTAAATCTTTTCATTTATTGTATTAAACCTTTCGTATGACAATATTTGTACAAACTTTATGTTTCATATAAATTCATGTTACTACTTACAATCAAATCTATCACAGTTTATAACTCGGCGCGAAGCCCGACTCTTAATAGATAACTTTCTTTAAAATATTATTCACAACTACGGGTCTTTACAATATTAACAAAACTCTCCGCAGCGAAGCGCGGACAAACCCCCTCGTTTGATACATTTTAGAAAGTAATCGGATAACAACATTAATAATATGATAATATGGTTAAGATCCATAAAAAGGATAACAACATTCATAATATGATAATATGATAAAAATATTTTCCTATTTTTTTTTTATTATTTATAGTTTTCTTCAAAAAGAAAATCACCCCTTAAATAAAGTAAGGGCAAATTGCCGAAAAAGGTAACATAAATGTCCAAAAAATCCAATCAAGGGAACGAACATTTTTTTTTGCCGAGAAAGGATTATGCATTTGATTTTGTCAAAAAAAAAGTGACCTGATTAACTTGATGGTTCCTTAGTCAGCAGGTATCCTGCTGACGTGTATGTTTAAGTGGCAGTTCAGTCAGCACCATCAAATTGCCGAAAAAGGTAACATAAATATCAAAAAAAAATCTAATCAGGGGAACGTACATTTTTTTTGTCGAGAAAGGACAATGCATTTGATTTTGTCAGAAAAAAAGGAATGTGACATGATTTAACTTGATGGTTGCTTAGTGAGCAGGTAACCAACTGACGTGCTGTCGAAGTGGTAGTCCAGTCAGCACCATCACACCTTTGATCGACGTTGACCGGAGATGACCGCAACCTACTACCACCACCACCCACCGCCACCACCACTCATCGTCACCCACCGCCACGCACCGCCATTGATTGCCACCGCCACTGACTGCCACCCACCACCCATCCCCCCTCTTTCTTAGAATTCAACATCTAGGTGCCTATAGATGAGGTAGGCGAGTCGAACACCACCGCCACCCACGTCCTCTGCCACCGACCGCCACCCACCGCTACTGCCACCCACGACTCCCCGCCACCCGCTGCCACCCACGACTCCCCGCCATCCACTCACTCACTGATTTTACCGGAAAAGGTAACATAAATGTTTAAAAAATTCAATCAAGGAAACCTACATTTTTTTCCGAGAAAGGACTATACATTTGATTTTGTCAAAAAAGGGGGAAGAGTAACTGGTTGTACAAGTTACCGGTTACTCTTCCCCTTTTTTTGACAAAATCAAATGTATAGTCTTTTCTCGACAAAAAAAAATGTACGTTCGCTTGATTGGATTTTTTGGACATTTATGTTACCTTTTTTGGCAATTTGCCCATAAAGGAAACATGAATACCTAAAATAAATAATTCCTCTAATTATTTATGGATAAAGATTGCTAAGAAATAATAATCATTATTATGAAAAAAAATCACTCCCTAATTAACGCGGCCTCCCTCTCTTATATAACCACGGCAGAAGAGAAGAGGAGAATCAACTAAAATCAATAGCTGATTTCGTTCCCCATCTCCCCCTCTGGTAAATCTCTTCTAATGTTCTTATTTTTTACAATCTCAATGATTTATTATTTTAAAAAGAAAAAACTCTAATTTTGTTTGGTTTAGAACATTAATGGATCCATCCATGGAAGAGTTACCTACAGAGTTGACAATGGATATTCTCTCTAGACTTCCAGTGAAGACTATCATCCACTGCAAGCTTGTCTGCAAGAAGTGGCGAAGTTTAGTTTCGGACTCCTCCTTTGTTAACCTCCATCTCTTCAGATCACCTACACCTACGGATTTCAATTTCATCATCCATAATGACGTTTATGCCGATTATAAGAATCCGGGGAAATTGCAGTTGATGGAGATAGAAGACAAAGTAGATCACCATCATTCACATTACCACCATCTCTTCATCCTTGATCTTAATCTGGTACCCATGCTTGAAAAAACTCGAATACGTCACGTGGGCTCGGTCAATGGTTTGATCTGCATATCGCAGCGTTCTCTTAATCTTGATTGTATTTACATATGCAATCTAGTGACTAGAGAATGCATGATTCTCCCTAAACAGCCTTTCTTTAGAGATAGTTTTGCGGGAGTCGTTTTTGGTTTTGGAGTTAGTTCATTAACGGGGGAATACAAGGTGGTACGGGCTTCTCAATGGAAAACACTACCAAATGCTAATAAACCATCTTATCCGAGTCTATTATTAAAAGTCGAGGTATACACCCTTGGCACAGGCCAATGGAGAAGTTGTGACCCTGTTCCTGTTCCTTATTGGCTTCATCCATTCCGTAATTTCAATGGGACATTTCTGAACAACCATTGTCACTGGATTGTTTATGACATGGAGAATACCAATAAAAAGATTGTTGCTTTTGATTTAGACAAGGAAACATTTCAATTGTTTCCATCTCCTCCTTCCGTAAAAGAAAATCAGCACCATCGTCAAAGTTTGGCAATCCTAAGGGGTTGTCTATGTAACCTTGATGCCTGCGATTCTCAATCGACGATTTGGGTGATGAAGGAATACGGTATCAAGAACTCTTGGCACAAAGAAGTGGTGATCGCACAAGAAATTATGGGTGGTTTGGTATGGTCGTTGTTTAAATCCACACATTTGATTGAGGGTTTAAGAGATGGAAGAATTTTGATGGTCTTTCAAAACAGATTGTGTGTATTTGATCCACGAACTCAAACATTTGAAGACCCAAAAATGTTTGAGCCTCACTTGAGCGGTTGGGCTTATCGTCCTAGCTTTATTTTTATTTTTTTTGAACGGCAATTTATTATGAAAACCCGGCCTAGCAAGACGCTAGCCACAAAGAGAGCGGGAAACTAAGTACAAAGGATTACAACACCAGCTTTGCCAAGTTAAACGACTACCCAAGGAGCTTCTACAATCAAGCCAATGATAAGATGTTGATTGAATCAGATTCGCAGTTCTAAGAGGATTAAAAGGAACCTGTTTGAAGATCGCGTCATTCCTTCCAAGCCACATCGTCCAGATATACGCCAGCTTAACGACCGATCTTACCAGATACGTTCGGTCTGTTTGCACAGCCTCCATTCCCCTGTCTATGATGTCGCTTAATAAATTGCAACCATTCGGAAATATGTTCCACCATTTGTTCACAGCTTTCCTGACCTCCTCTGCCTTACAACAACCTACAAACAGATGATCAATTGTTTCTATATGACTTTGGCATAAAACACACCTCTCATCACCCACTGGAACGTTTCTCTTTATGAGATTACTCTTGGTAGGGAGTCTGTTTGCTCGCGCTTTCCACAACAGAATACGGACCTTCCCGGGGACTTCTTTAGTCCATATAGTTCGATGATTGCTGGAACCCAACCTCATATCATCGATGGCTCTCCTGAGTGACGCAACGCTAAAAAGACCCGAAGCTTCGAGTTCCCATATCCATCTATCCTCCCCTGTTCCAAGTCGAGAGCTTTCACATATACTAGCGAGGTTTTCTGCTTCGTCGGTCTCCCGACCGTCTCTAAGGCTACGACGCCAATTACCTCTGAAACTCGCACCATTGGCCGAAATTGCCATTCTTGATGCCACGCTACATTCCTTATCTATGTCAAGAGCGAATAACCTCGGGAATTTATTGGCCAAGGTGTAGTTGCCAATCCACCTGTCATGCCAAAATCGAGTTTTTTCACCGTTCCCCAGCTTTTTCCGACACAAGCTATCGAAATCTAAATTTGCCGAGTCGAACTCTTTGCCTAATTTTGCAATGGTGCCCCATGTACTTCTACAATTATTTCCTTCACTCGCTAAACCCAGCTTTCCGAAGGCGCCATGAAAGGCACAGATAACCCGTCTCCAAAGGGCCGATTCTTCATTCTTGAACCTCCACCACCACTTGGCCAACATCGCTACGTTTTGTGCACTTAAGCTGCCAATGTCCAGCCCACCTTTTGCTTTACTGTTAAGCACAACATCCCACCTAATCCAAGGAATTTTCTTAATACCATCCGACATCCCCCAAAAGAACTTCCGCCGTAATCGTTCGAGTTCCTTTAGCACTCCGGAGGGTGCCTTGAAAAGAGAGAAAAGATAGGTTCCTAAACTTCCCAACACCGTTTTGCAAAGAGTAAGTCTACCACCCGATGAAAGGATTTTGGCTTTCCAATTAGAGAGCTTGTTCCGAAACTTATCGAAAAGGGTCTTCCACGCTCTCTTTTTCTTCATTCGGTCTCCTATCGGGATCCCGAGATACGTGAACGGTAAGTTCCCTACTTTACAACCTAAGGAGTTTGCCACCTCGTTTATTTCGATCGACGGGACACCTATGCCGTGTATCGCGCTTTTTCTCCAATTGACCCTTAACCCCGAAGCTCGATAAAAGCATTGCAGAATTTTGAGGATGTTGCGCAGGTTTCGTTTACTCCATTCGCCCAAGAATAACGCATCATCTGCATAGTGAAGGCTAGACAAAGGATCCCCTTGTCTAACACCCTTCTCAAGAGGGAAATTTTTTGTTGGTGATCCATTGACGAGAACTGAAACCTTCGCCGAGCAAACAACACCTTTCATCCAGTCTAACCATATACTTCCGAAACCCATCTGTTCCATAATTTCCCAAAGGAAATCCCATACAAGATTATCGAACGCCTTTTCCAGATCTACCTTCAATAGAAAGATTTTTTTCTTTACCCGTTTGGCCTATTCAATAGTTTCATTGACTATGAGGGGACCGTCAATGATGTTCCGCCCTTTCACGAAGGCCGATTGTTCGGGACTTATTATTGAGTCTAAGACCGGCTTAAGTCTCTCCGCGAGAACTTTAGAGACGATTTTGCTCACACACCCTGTAAGGTGAATCGGTCTATAGTCATTTAAGGAAAGCGGGTCTGCAGTTTTAGGTACAAGCGTAATAAAAGACTCGTTTCTTCCAAACAAGCACATCGGATTTTTTTCGAAATCTTTAACCGCTGCGACAACATCCGCTCCGATTACCTCCCAGAATCTCTTTAGAAAAGCGAAGGAAAATCCATCGGGACCCGGGCTTTGTCCCCACCACAGCTCCACACGGCTTCCTTAATCTCCTCCGCTGAAAATGGACTGGTCAAGAGAGTTGCTTGCTCCTTTGATATTTTATGGAATTTTTCACTACGAAATGACAGGCGATGCCCTTCTGACTGTTTATACTTGTTACGAAAAAATTAAACACCGCATTTTTAACTTCAGGAGGATCACTTATCCAAGTACCGTTTGAGACTAGACCATGCAAACGATTACTACTTCTTCTCTTTCCCACCATCCCGTGGAAAAAACGGGAGTTTTCATCCCCTCCTTCAACCATCTCACCTTGGCTTTTTGCTTAAGGTCCTCCAAAGCTTTAGCATCCACGTTCCTGATCTGATCCACCAAGTTGATCTTTTCTGCTCTTTCCCCCTCTGAGAGACCCACTGTTTCGTCCAAAACTTCCAATGCATTCAGTTTAACGTTGCACACATCCTTGATGCCGTTTCGTCTAATACTTTCCTCTTTCTTCCACACTTTAATTTCCTCCTTTAGCCGCTTGAGTTTTTTGCACAATCTTGGTAAATTTGCACCATTTTCAAAATCACTCAACTCATAATTCCAGGCGTTAACGACCAGAGGGGCAAGTGAGTCTGATTTCAACCAGGAATTAAAAAATTTAAATGGTGGCGGACCGTAGTCTACGGTATCCAAATCCAAGATAATCGGACAATGATCCGAGTATATTTTTGCAAGAGCGCAGACACTTGTATCTTGGCCGAAGGTTGAGGAATTGCGGGATAGGAGAAACCGATCCAGCTTACTGGCCTTGGTTCCATCAGCACTTGACCAGGTAAATCTTCTTCCCCCCAAATGAGGTTCCCATAGATTTGCAGAATCGATAAAATTATTGAAACCTTCGGCTCCCCTAAAAGAATAGCTCGTCCCTTTCCGTTCCTCTGACCGTCTTACCTCGTTGAAATCTCCGCCAAGTAGGCAACAGTAATTTGGAGAATCCGTAAGCACAGTTAAAAGATTAGACCGGAGAGTCGTCCTTGTTGAAAGCGAATTCGGTGCATAGACGTTTACCAGAAGCACCTTTGTTTTCAGCGGAAGCCAAGTTCCTTTTAAAGCCAAAAAATTTGCCTCTTTAATGACATCTTCTTTGATGAAGAAGTGGGGGTTCCAGATCGTGCAAATTCCCCCAGACCTACCCTCCGAGTTCACAAACTCAAACTCAAAATCGTCCCCTCCCCAGCAGTCACAAACAGTCCCCTTTTCAACAATTGGAAGATGAGTCTCTTGCAAAAAAACCACAGAACTTCTAAATTTTTTCTTCAGAGAGCAAATCCACCTTCTTTTCAACACCTCTCCTAACCCGTTTGAGTTTAAAGAAATTACTTTAACCATTAATCTGATTCTGCACCTTTCCATCACCACTTGTTCCATGCTTTCTCTCGGTATTCACTCCGAATCCAACGCATCGCCCCAACGAATCCGAAACTTCAGATTCAGAAACGTCTCCAAGCTTGAGACCGAAGAGATCTTCCCTATTAGATGAATTTCGAGCGTCCCAGTTCCTTTTGTTAGAAAGCTGAATGTAAAAATCGGAATCCGAGGATTCCTCCATCTGCGTCTGTTGAACGAAAGTCTCTCCCGTAACAGCACCAACTAACGGACGGTGAATGCAAGATCTGAGAAGTCTTCTATTCGATTTGCACTCGCAGGGGTTTGCGATCTTCTTCATCTTCCTGCATTTTTCCTGAATTTGAGGGGGATTCAATGCACTAAAATTTGGGGTCGATACAGAGCGATGAAGGGTTCTCTTCACTTCATTAGAGTTATTTGACTCCTGGGCCATCCCAATCGCCTCTTTTATCTTTATTGGGCTAACAAGAGTCCTCAAATTTTGATCACCCTGGCCCACCTTGGAGTGTGATGGCCCAACTGGAACAATTGGCTCCGACCCTTTATGACCCGATCCATTTAACTTACCCACAGATAAAGGAGTATCTGCGTCCCTGTTCTCGAAAACAACCCCCACGTGCGCCGTATTTTTTACTTCTCTCTCCTGTTCCCAATGCCTAGCTTGAGTGTCCTCCATCCCTATACCAAGCGGCTCTTCGATTTTCTCTCCCCTCTCCGGCGGACGGCAACTGGCGAACGACCCTTGCTCGTTCAAGCTTTCATCGTCGTATCCGACACTGACCGATTTTGAATTCACGCTATCTGAATCCATCTCTGAGAACTCAAAACTGTCTTTGCAATCTTCTATTAGATGAATTGCCGCAGAAGGATCTTCCGCAATCAAAGCGTTAAAGCAATTCCTTCCCACCCATACCGGCACTCGAGAGTGGATCCGACACTCATTGCTCGTAAGAATGATCCATCTTTGTCCTCTCCCTGTGAATCCCCTTCTGGGCAATAATCAAGGACTTTTCCCCACCTGGCACAGAGTTTCTTCCCCAGCTCTTCGTCAAGAAGAAGGTTGGGTAACCCAATAATTGAGACCACCGCAAGACGCTTAGAGAGGCAGACTTTGGAATCCCAACCTCTTAGAGTTTTAAACCAACATGACCAGACGTCTTTGTTGGCCCGGATGAAGTTCTCCGCTTCATTTTTATTGTGGCATTGCAAACCCACCATTAGGCCACCCAAAAAACTGATATCGATATCCCTCCACCCTTCTTCATCAAAGCTCCTTCTAAGGCTACGTAAAAAGAACAAGTCTTTACATTCACCAATAAGGAGTCCGTTAAGTTTCTCCACTATCTCTAACGTAGGGTTGATCCTAACCACCTCCTCCCCGATAATGTTTTGATCAAGATTTCTTTTGCACGACTCCGTTTCTCTCCTTTCAACTATCCTCTTCGTATCTGCGTCACCCGCCAAAACTGCCGCGAAAGACCTGCCGTTTGTGAAACTATTCGGGATCTCCCTGCTGACCACCTGATTACGCCTTTGATTTGTTGAAGCACACCCGCCTTTTTTTCTATCGATTCTAGCAATATTTGCAAGGATTTTATGAGTTCCTATCCAAACCCCGTTCAAAGCTTGAACTAATTTAAATCAGAGATGGTTCATTTGTTCTAAAGGTCCACAAAAACTCTACCACTTTTGTATCAAACAATCCGTTTAATTCTCGTATGTTACTATTTGCTTTCAGCTCTAATGAATTGATTTGCTGCAAGGCTCTAAAACGTTATAAATGGATCTTCCAGTGATTTTTTTTTTATACAATGCATATATAAGGTTTATTTTAAGATGATAAATATGTATTTACAGAATTGATTTCCTACTGCTATTGCCATTGGATTTACTAATGTGATTTCGTACAAGTTTTCAAAAATATTTCAATTGTTTCCTATCGCATATTTTCAATCAATTGAATCTATTTTATGTTCTTGGTTATTTCCTGTTCTCGGAACTTATCACGAGTTCTAGGAAGATTTTGGGTTGACCGGATATGATTCAGTGATTCCTCAAAATATTGAACCAAAATGGATTCTTATTTCTCTTTATCCATTTCAAAGCAAAGTGACACAAACTAGGTACAAAACCACCCTTTTTCATAAGAACATCAACCAAATAACTATTTAAATCGGGTTGAACCGTAACCGGTGGAGAGGCCGATCCCAATTAAGCATGGACGGACCTAGCTACCTTAGAGGCCATGGTGGAACGGGCTACAGTATTATTTGTGCATCAAAGGATAAAACTTTCAAAATTTATGGAGATGCAGCCGTATTATTTTGAAGGGTGCCACCATATCGTCTTTGAAACTTCAAGGTGTGCATCTAAAAACGAAATACTTCTATCGGAATCAACCAAAACACCAAATATTTTTTTTTCAGATTAACCAAAAAATCTAAAAATTCTCTCAAAATCAATAAAAAAACCTACAAATTCTCTCAAAATCAACTAAAAACTGAAAAATTCTCTCATAGTCAGTCGAACAACCCAAAAAATCTCTTCATTCAACAAAAAAAAATTAAAGAACCCATCGAAATCAACAAAAAGATAGAAAAAAATCTCTCGAAATCAACCAAACACTTAATTTTGTGGTGCCAACGTTTGAAAATTATCCTAGATCTGTCCCAACAATTAAGTCCAGTTTTTTGGTGAGGCCATGTTAATACCTTTGAGTCTATAATCAGCACGCTGTTCGGCGTCTTATGTATGAAGAGAATGAGTATATATAAACACTTCATACAAATTTCTCCATTGAAACATGAACCAATTTCTCAATTTCACCCCTCAAGAATTATGTTTTTGTTAAATTCTCTTTGAAAAAACATCAACCAAATATCCATGTTAATCCCTTTGAGTCCAAAAAACCGGACTTAATTGGACCGACCTCTCCACCGGTTCCCGATTCGACCAGACTTAAATGGTTATTTGGTTGATGTCCTTATGAAAAAGGTTTGGTATCCACAACAATAATTTAATCTAATTTAAAATAATGAAGAATTGATAAAAAATGTTATTTGAGTAAATATGATGTTTTTATAAATTAGGAAGGAGATATATGATATTTGTAGATTAGACTTAATTAAAAGTGTATACTAGTCATTTAACTATTTTTTTAATTATTAAGTTTGATTTAAAATGATTAAAATTTGATATTTAGATAAATATGATATATTTTTTTTTGATAAAAAAAATGACATATATGATATTTGTAGTTTAGGTTAGATAAATAGGATATTTTGAGTTTTAATAAGGGCATATAAAAAATTAACCCTTTAAACGAATAAATCAATTACACGTAAATAATTTTAGGTACAAAAATGCTTATATAACAAAGGAATTATATATCTATAACCAAGGTTCCAAATAGCGCGAGGCGTGGCGTGGCGGCAAGGCCAAACCTCAAGCCTTGGAAGCCACGGTGTTTTTCAAGGCGTGACTTATGGCGGCAAATCTTTATATAATATATAATGTTATGCACATTAACATGCGTTCTCCTACTATTATTTAATGAATAAATTATAATAAACAGTTTAAAGTGAGTTATATATATCATAAAGTAACAAATAAGACATTAACAAGATAAGTTACATCAAAATATTGTGTTACAAAAACCGCACATTATCCCATGGCGTGCCTCAGGCATAACGTGGCGTGAGACACAAGCCTTAAGCCACGGCACGCCATGGCGGCCGTTGCGGCAGGGGTGGAACTATTCATAGTTCAGGGGTAGCCCTCGCGACCCCTGAACTTTTACCCGGTAGTGGATTTTTTTTTTTTTTTTTTTTACGTTTTTCGTTCTACGCGACCCCTGACATGTATTTTTCGCGACCCCTAAGATTATTTTTCGCGACCCCTAAGATTATTTTTCCTTTATTATAGTGTTTTTTTTCTTTTATTTATATAATTGCACGTTAAAAAAAATTACGCGACCCCTGAATTTGATGTCTGGTTCCGCCCCTGCGTTGCGGCGAGCTTTTTCGAACATTGTCTATAACATTTATTAGGAACTCCAAACACTTTTCATTGAACAGTGCTCAACTTATAAAATTTCAAATTTAGCCCCTGAATTTGTAATACATTTTCACTTTATAGCTTTTAGTTTTTTATATTTCATTTTACGTTTTAGTCATATATCGTATATTGGCTGAAATATGTAATAAAGTACGTTTTAATTTTAACAACTTACGTCATTATTATCGTATCGTCAATACGTTCGAAATGAGCCTAATATTGAATATATTTTGATGTGATTATTTTATTTTATACTATATATAGTACGATTATATATCTAAAAACATTACATTTTAGCCCTTAACTTATAATATTTATTCAATTTATACTTTTTAGTTTTCTATATTTCATTTTTGTTTTAGTCATATATCGTATGTTGGCTGAAATATGTTAAAAAGAATACGTTTTAATTTTAACAAGTTACCTCATTATAATCGTATTGCCGATACGTTCGAAATGAGCCTAATATTGAATATTTTTTTATTAATTGTTTTATTATATAGGGTTTACTTCATAAAAGTGTATCCAACTTGTCAAGAAAAGTTATTGTATGTACTGTACTTACGTTTTTACCTTTTGACGTATCAATACTTTCAAAAATTGACATTTTAATGTATCCAACTTGATATAGCAGGTTAACGCTGATGTGGCACCGGTTTTGATGATGTGGCTGCTTATGTGGAGGCTGATATGGATATTTTGTGTTTTAAAATAATTACAAAGAAATAAATTTAAAAAAAAATAAAAAAATCCAAGCATGCTTCTTCTTCATACGATTTCCAGAAACAAACCCTACCACCACCATCTCCATCACCTGCAAGATGAATCCCTCCCACCTCCCACCTTCGTTCGATTTCTCCGACGCCACCATCAGCCAAATCCGGCGAGTTTGCCGGCGCCACCATCTCCCACATCCGTCGATTTCGCCGGCGCCACCATCTCCCACCTCCGTTGATTTCACCGGCGCCACCATCTGCCACATCCGGCGAGTTCGCCGGCGCCACCACTTGACAACCTTCGTTGGAAAATAGACGTCGGCATCCCCTTCTCCTTCGACGGGTCACGGTTGTAGATCCGATTTTCAAGCAAACACAAAATCAAAGGTCTTTTTTCCTCTCTTTATGTATGAAGGTCTGATTTCCTCTCTTTCCATATTCTAGGGATTTCATTTTCATCTTTATTTGAGAGATTTAGGGTTCTAACAGAAAACCCCCAAATCTGGGTTTGTTAGGTGTTAGGGTTTTGTTCTTGGTGATGAACATGAACCAATTAGGATTTTGATTTCATCTTTGTTTTGATTCATCAAGGTTTTGGTTCATCTTCGTTTTGATTAATCAAGGTTTTAGGGTTTGATTTGTGTTAGATTGTTTGGTTTTCAACATCAAGTCCAGATTTAGGGTTCATGTTCATCATCATCATCATTAATTACTGATGTGTTTGATTTTGATTTGTTTTGTTTCATTTAGATTGTTTGTTTTGATTTGTATTAGATTGCTTTGTGTTGATTTGCTTCTCATCTTTGCTTCTGATATGGGTTCATATTCTTCATCATCATTTTCATGTTAAAGAGGTTCATGTTCTTCATCATCATCTTCATCATCATAAGTTAATTAATGATGTGTATTTCAAAAAAAAAATTATAAAATTTACCGGTTACCTGTTGAGCAGGTAACCAGATACATCAAAATGTCAATTTTGAAAGTATTGATACGTCAAAAGGTAAAAACGTAAGTACAGTACATACAATAACTTTTCTTGACAAGTTGGATACACTTTTATGAAGTAAACCCTATTATATATTATATATATATAGTACGATTATATATTTAGGAATACAAAACATTGTTCGTCAATATATCCACATCAATTGCACCATATACCACTTTTCTATTATAACCATATAGTTAAATATCCAACACAATTTATGAAGTTCGTTATACTAACTTTTCGTATAAAAACATATGTACAAGCTTTGTGTATCATATAAATGATAAAATCTATCACATCTTATAACCCGGCGCGAGACCCGGGCTCTTAATAACCAGTTAATTATTATAGAGATGACCATGAAAAATGATATGCTTAATAAATTAAAAATATTATTATATTCATACTTTTTGTAACTTTTCATAACTTATTTCAAAAAACTGAGTACCAATGAGTTCCTCGCTATAATCATCAACTGAATATCACAATTTGATTTGCTTAATAAAATAATACAATGATAAGATTGATAATATCCATAAAAAAGGATAGATCGATCGCATCTAGTATACATTTTAATATTTTATTGGAGTCTTTGTTTTAAATTTTTCATCACTAATAGCATTCTATAATCAAAACTATCTAAGTTCAAACCCTGTAGAGAGCATATGGTGATATCCAGATCATGGGTCCGCCGTATAATGGTAATTTTATTGGGCTGAGTCGTGATCGACTGAGATACCCGGAAACATGTGTGTGTACTTATCATTAAAAAAAATTAATTACATTCTATACTTTTATTATTCTAATATAACATAAGAAAGTTAATCTGATATAATGTTATATATAAACAAATGCATTTTTATCATAATGTGTTAATCAGATATACTAAAGAAAATATATTTTTAACCCAAACAAATGAAATCATTGGCTGACGAATTCTTTCCCCATCTCCGCAGTAAACGTAAATCTCTTACCGGTTTTCGGTTTTTCAAATTCCTAATTTCCAGTTCTGATTTCAAACCGGGTTCGGTCCAGTTCTGGCCGGTTCGGGCCCAATGCTCACCCCTATTTTATTTTAGTTATCAATCAAATGCATACAAAAGTTTACCTAAAAAAAAACTAAAATAAAAAACTGAGCTAGTGTAATTACCATTTACCGGTCCCTAGGCCCAAACTTGCTTTTGATTGAATATTAACTGATCAATGGTTTGATCTGTCTACGGGAGTACAGTTATAAAGCTGATAATACTTACATATGCAATCCGGTCACTAAAGAATACATGATTCTCCCAAGGCAGCGTTTCCAAAAAGATGGTTTTGAGGAAGCCGTTTATGGTTTTGGAGTGACTTCACTGACGGGGGAATACAAAGTGATACGGGCTTTTCAACGAGAAATACTACCAATTCCTAATAAACCATCTTTGGAAGCGGAGGTATACACCCTTGGCACAGGCCAGTGGAGAAGTCTTGGCCATGTTCCTGTTAATACATTCCAAGGATTCGACGTGCCATTTCTCAACAACCGTTGTCATTGGATTGTTTCTGATAATGAGGATGCTCATGGCCAGATTTGTACTTTTGACCTAGACAAGGAAACTTTTCAATTACTTCCATCTCCTCCTCCTCCTCCGGTAAAAGAAAATCGGTCGTATCGCCAAAGTTTGACGGTCCTAAAGGGTTTTCTATGAAAACTTGATAGCTACAATTCTGAAGTGAGGATTTGGGTAATGAAGGAATACGGGATCAAGAACTCATGGCACAAAGAGGCGGTGATCACAAGCATTCATCTAAAGTGGCCGTCGTTTAGACCCATATATTTACATCTGATTGCGGGTTTAAAGGATGGAAGTATTTTGATGGTGTTTGAAAAGAAACTCTGGGTATTTGATCCACGAAGTCAAACAACTGAAGACACAAAAATATTTTTTAAACGTTTCATGAGAGGTTGGGCTTATCGTCCTAGCTTTCTTAAACTCCAGAATTTTGAATCACAGATAGTTCATATGTTCTAAAGGTCCACAAAAACTCTACCGCCTTTATATAAAACAATCCCTTTGATTCTGGTATGTTACTATTGCTTTCAAATGTACTGAATTGATATTAAAAAGTTGATGCATTTCATTTTCAAGTGATTGTTTGATACAATGCATAAGGTTTGTTTTAAGAAGATAAATACATGAAGAAATTATTGGATATTTACTGAACTGATTTTGTATTGCTATTGCCGTTGAATTTACTAAAGTGATTTTCTATTGCTAGAAATATTTCAATTGTTTCTTATAGCATCTTTTCAATCAATAACACTAGGTATGCCAACATGGAGAAGCAGCTGTAGTGGCTTGGTCTTAATTTACTTTGCAGTCGTACCTACATAGAATGAAAAGGTTTAAGAATGTTGACGTGAGTTAAGAGATAATTGAGTTATCCTGAAACACATTGATTAACTTTGTCTCTACAACTCATTAGGGGTAGTTCATCAAACGATTACAGGAGTTGTGTAAGTGCTTACCGGTAAAATTCAAGCGCTAATTGTGGCAATAGTCTTTGCCCTCATTTCTTTTTTGAAAAGCAGTCTTTGCCCTCATTTACCGGGTAAGACTCTCGGTCCTTGCCATAACTCTTACCAGGTAAGATTTTTAAGCGCCATGTACCAAACACTTGTTGGGTAACTGCTTACCGATAAGAATATTACCCTCTCGCTTACCTTGGTACAAGTCAATGGAGAAGTCTTGGCCGTGTTCCTTACTGACTTCATGTTTCCTACCAACCATTACTAAATGGCCATAGCCAATATCCGTTGGCGTGTTAAGGATGAGGATACCCCTAAAAAGCTTTGTAGTAAGGAGACGTATGACAATCTTAAAGGGTTGTTTATTGACCGATGATCATCTGTGTGAAGTTGTCCATGATTTTAAGTTCACAATTTTGGTGATGAGGGAATATGGGATTTAAATTTTTTGGCATAAAGAGGTGGTGGTCAAGCAAGGAATGAGCTCTAATGTAGATTGGCTGGTTTGGCAACCTATATATATCCGATTGAGTATTTAAAGATGAAAGTATTTTGATTGTCTGTGGTGAAGATAAATTGGTTGCATATTTTCCTCAGAGTAAAATGATCAAAGATACTAAACTTTTCAACCGCTACTTCACCGGAATGACTTATTATTCTAGCATTATTGAATTCTGGAACTTCGAATCCGAAAGAGGTCATACCTTCTAAAGTTCACCAAAATTTCTACCTTTTTTTATGTCAAGCAATCATTGTAAGTACACATGTGCTAGGAAGATTTACGGTTAACTCGATATGTTAAACCAAAATTGTGAAACACAATTTGATACTGATTCCCGTTTACCCATTCCAAAGCAAAGTAAATCACAATAGGAACAAAACCACCCTTAGTTTATTGGCACCAACTACACCCAAATTTCATGCATATCTCGTGCTTAATCTCTCGTAATATATGAGTTAACATATGATGGAAATGTTTAAGAATGTTAACATGAATTGAGAGAAAATTGAGTTGGCTTGAAACAAATGGATTCACTTTATGCCCATAACCTTTTGGGGTGTTTGGTTTGCAGAAAGAAATTTGGTAGAATTGGAATTCTTCGAAGGATTGAAATGGAATTTGACTACGTGTTTGGTTGGTAAGAATTGAATTCCTTCTCTTAAGTCAAGATATGATGAATTCTTTATAATTCATATTTTTAAAATTTAATACTAATCTATATATATATAAAAAGCTCAAACATGGCATTGCCATGTGGCACTCTCTCATTTTTTCTACATTTTTTCAATTTTTAATTTTATTTTAATTTAATGTTAATCAATATTAGAATTCATTTACATTAATTAGAAAACTTTTCATCTTATGTAACGTCATCTTCATTATTAGAGGAGAAACCACACCCTCTATATTAGAATTCATTTGCATTAAATTGAAAACTTTTCATCTTATGTAACGTCATCTTCATTATTAAAGGAGAAACCACACCTCTATATAAAGTCCCCACCTTCTTGCTTGGTGATTTCCGAAATCAGGTTTTCAATAATATAATGTGAGTTGCAACAAAAAGATAGCATCAAGTCAAGCCTTGAGTGTAAAAATCAATTCAACTATATGTTGGCTTATGGTTTTTCAACTTTTATCTTCTACATTTCAGGTTTTTTTATGCTTCTATTGTTCCTTTCTAGAGCATGTCGGGATTGTAGTAGCCATCATCAAACAACCTACGCTTGAGAGGTAAAAATCTACAAAATCTACATTTTTTCTACAAAGCGATTGTTTGGTTGGTTTATTTAGTTTCTTTTCTTTCCAATTTGGTTTTTCATCTAATATGTTTTAATCGACTTTTACAGGTTGACCACAAACTCTTAAAGTGATAAACAATCAATGGTTGCTAGAATTTGAAGATATAGCCATACGTGTACATCGTGCTTTTGTGGCATTATTTATCTCAATTCGCATTCCGAATAATTGTTAGTAGAAAACGTTATTGTTATGTAGATTATGTGGATCTGTTTTTTGTTGGTTTATATAGGTTTTAGTTAGTGTTTGTTTTATCTCGAGCATGAATACATAATATTACAAACTTCTAAAATACTTCTCAGTTCAATATGTTGCATTTTGAAATTTCTATTTTATATGCATGTGTGTTGTTACTATCTCAAAGTATAAAATTGGCTAGAAACTCATATTTACAAGGTTTCTATTTGATAATTCATAGATGTAAGTACATCTCAATTAGGGGTTTGACATTTTTTCATAACAAAACGTCAAAATGTTTCTTGTAGAAAAACTCCATAACTCTGGTTTGTAATGAGTTCGGGAAAAAAATTACGTATACTTCTCATTTATTATATGTGTTGTTTATTTATAATTTTTTTAAGAATAGTAGTTTTTATTTGTAATTTTATTTAAGAAAAGACAATAGTCCATTTGTAAAGGGTGATAAAAATTATTAGTATTTCGTCAATGTATTTGTAGCTTATTTTGTTAGGTTAACCATCAATATACTTAAAATTTTTTTGCTTTATTTACTATTAATTTTTATTTTCACACCTAATGATACAACAACATTAGTTTTTAGTTTTTTAAGTCTATATATCACATTAATAGATGAAATATATTTCATTATTATTTTAATTATTATAAATTAATATATTCCTTATTAACTAATTTAATCTTTCATATTCTTATGTTAAACGTTATTATTTGATATATACATATATGAAATATTTATGATAATTTAATATATTTAAATATGTGTGATAAAAAATTAATGAGAAACTTAAATTGTTGATACTATATTTTGAGAGAATTTAAAATAGTATTTATTATTTTCTTTGGAAATAATTTCAAAATAACATCTCATTTAGTGTATGTACCTTTCAATTTCTAAATGTTACACATTAATTACTGAATATATATTTTATTTTTTATTTACCTAACAATCAATATGAATAAAATTATATTGTCTTTTCTTAGTTTCACATTTAATGTTTATTTACCATTATTTCTTATTAAAATAATCTGTATATTTAAAAATAATTTTGTTACCAACCGATACATTATTATCAATATATAGTATTGTAAAATGGATTAAAGAACGGAGGTTGATATTTTGCAAACGATTGAAAGATTGTTTTATTATTTATCCATTATTTAGTTTTTTATATTTCTCTAAACAAAATTTCATTAATATTTATAATTTTTATAAATTAATATAATACCATTAATTAACGTAACCTTTCATATTCTTCTTTATTATTATCAATTAATATACATAAATGAAATTTTTGTGACAGTTTAATACATTTAAATCTACATGATAAAACATTAATCAGAATATTAATCATATTTATATATTTGTTTCTCTCACTTTGATTTATGTTCAATCTAAAGTCAAACACATTAATTTTTTATTATTGTTTTCTGTGTAAGGATTAATAACTGAAAATTTTCATATTAAATGTTTTGATTGACAACAATTGAATATATAGTGTTTCAAAACTTTAATATATAGTTTAAAATTTTTTTTGGTGATAATTGGTCTTTTGCGCTAATGCATGAGGTATGTTTGAGAGTAGGCTAAAAATTTATAGCAAGGAGTGTGTTTGTTCTCGAAAAAATTTGTTGATAAAAAGCAATGTTAAGTCAATTGATAATCTAAGTCGCCTAATAAAAATTTATGATTTTACGTGTAGATGACTGGATTTAAAAATAAAGTGGTATTTGTTTAGAGAATTATCCAGTCAAACTATGTTTTTGAAATACATGTATTTAACTTGAGGATGCTTATTTTTATTTTGTAATTCTCTTTTTTTGTTGAATTAAAAGAATTATATCCTTTAAGATCTTTCATCGAAACACTAATTTGTTTAATAAAAGAAATAAAAGAATTTACCAAATTTTTAATAAGATTATAATGAATGATATAAAAATTTTGTACTTATTTATATATTCTTTCAACAAACAAAGTTAATATTATGATCAAGATTAAATCCATGAACAAGGAATGTTAGTTGTTTAAACAAATAAAAAAAAAACAGCCGTTCAAAAAAAAAACAATAAATTTTACATTTAAAATTTTAATCACTAAAATCACTTTATATAAATTTCTTTTAGTACATTTATTCTTTTTTATATTATATATATATATATATATATATTTCAACATATCTTTAATATAAAAATGTTGGAAATGTTGGCAATAAAAATGAGTATATAAAGGATAACGTAGTAGCTTGAACGTTCATTCAAATTTTGATCCAATAATAGATTGAATAGTTATTGGTTATATTTAAAAAAATCATGTAATAGTTAAACCTTTATTTTTGAACTAATTTTATTTGAAAAATCTTGAATTACTTTAATAATATGCAAACAACCAATCAATATATTAATAGAAAAAACTAAGAAAGATGACACGACGCAATAAGATTCAAGTATTGATCAAATGTTAATTTCTTGATTATCCCACATTAATGTGTAAAAGAAAAATGTTGAAATCGAAAATGAATATATAAAGAATAATGTAGTAGCTTGAATGTTCATCAAAATTTGGATACATTTTTTGTTGAATACTAAGTTTTATTTATTTGAAAAAAATATTTCATGCAGTTTCTAAACATTTTATTTTTTTCGTTTTATATAAACCAATATTATATAAAAGCATCCTGATTTTGTAACAATGGCTTAGGACAAATGTAACCAAATAACAATCTAAATATTATTACAAAGTTACTTGCACTACCGCGCAACGCGTGGTTCTGACACTAGTTAGTGTTATAATTGGAAAAACTCTCTTCAGTGCCAAAATCTATCTCCCACCATCATGAAGGGACAAATTAGAATTGATTGAAATCAATATTTTCTTTTTGGAAGGGTGTCTGGCCCAAAGCCCGACTAAGCCCCGGCAATTTTAGGAGCTAAACATGGCCCATGCCAGTTAAATGTCCCCAGGCATGCGCATGGAAAGATTCGCACTCGGTTAAGGCTCTATGAATCCCCCGAGCGATAACCATCCGCCACAGTACCGGAAGACGATTGAAATTAATATTCCACCACCTAAGATTATTTTTTGTATACTTGAAGCAACCTTGCAACCACATAGGTGATGGTCCATCGTCTCGATAGAATCCCTTACACAATGGACCAAACATCAAGCTTATATTGCTGAGTTCTTGATGGCAATTTGTTACATGTCTGTATAAACATCTGAAAACCCAAACCCGAAAAGAATTTCTTCTACTAATAACCGCCACCATCATATGTCGAAAAGACTCGATTTGTTTGATATTTGGTTAAGTAAAATGTTTGATTTGTAAGGAAACTAAAAATATTTTATTTAGAAATCACAATTTATCCATCATTTTACAATCATAAATACTAATATTTATTCCCCATTCAATAACCCGTTTCAATCATAAGAGGAATACAAATTTCATAATAACTTTTCAATTTACATGATTTTGTTGCTATTCTTAAAACAAAATGAATAGTTCATAAGTATAGAAATGATATATAACAAAGAAAAATTTATTGTGAACAAAATGAAAAATGATATGTTCAAAGATCTATTCATTTAATTTCAATAAATTCAAGGACTTTTTTTTTCCGATTTAAAAGAATATAAAGATTTACTTTTTAAAAAAAGTTTAAAAGACTAAAAATATGAAACTTTTGTGGGCTTTACTTTATTTACTAAAAGGGTCGACCAGTTAACTCAGGGGAAAGATGGCAGAGGAATTGAAATCAGTGGCCGAATTGTTTCTCAGGTAAATCTCTTCCATTTGCTTCTCTTAAAGGGAGGGAAAGAAAAGAATGGAATGGAAAGGAGAAGAAAAAATAATTTTATTTGTGTTCTTGAGATTGAAAAGAAAGAAGGGAAAAAAAGGAAAATAAAATAAAATTTCATGTTCTTGAGTAGGAGAGAAAAGAAAGGAAATATGCTATTATTACGGATATACCCTTATTTATTTTGCAATGTAATTGATAGATATATGTGTAAATTTATTAATTCTTTTAAATTTTCTAATTAATTTTTTATCCTCTCATTTCCTTTCTTTCATTTTCCTCCCACATTTGGAAGGAAAGGTTTGGAAGGAAAATCAACCTTATTTTCCCTTCCATTCCTTTCCTTTCCCTCCTTAAAAAAACTAGAGAACACAACATTTTTTTTTCTTTCCCTCCTACTTTCCTTCCCTTTCCCTCCCTAAAAAAAACTCGAGAACACAGCGTTAATTTTTCATATATGTATTCCTTTTACATTGCCATTGAATTTAAGAAGAAAAAAAATACCCTTATTTTGTTTGGTTCAGAACATTAATCGATCCATCCATGGAAGACTTACCAGCAGAGTTGACGATCAAAATACTTTCAAGACTTCCAGTGAAGACGATCGTCCAGTGCAAATGTGTGTGCAAGAAGTGGCGGAATTTAATTTCAGACTCTTTGTTTGTTAATATTCATCTCTCCATATCCCCTACAGGTCTCATCATTAAGCATCACCTTTGTGTATATAGGACTGACTACCGGCTTTCTCCTAGTGATCCGGGAACTAGGAAGTGGGTGCAAATAGAAGACAAAGTTGATCACCGGCATTTACACCATGACCCTCTCATGAGCCTTAATCTTAATCTGGATCCCATTCTTAAAAACACGTGGAAACGATACATGGGGTTGGTCAATGGTTTGATCTGCCTACGACACTCTTCTCTTGAACCTAATCTTGATGATATTTACATATGCAATTCGGTCACTAGAGAATACATGAGTCTCCCAAGGCAGTGTTACCAGAGAGATTGTTTTCCGGGAGTCGTTTATGGTTTTGGAGTGAGTTCACTAATGGGGGAATACAAAGTGGTACAAGCTTTCCAAGAAAAGACATTTGAACAAAATGGTGATAAACCAGCCTGGGCGAGTGTATTAGAAGCCGACGTATACACCCTTGGAACACGCCAGTGAAGAAGTCTTGCGGTAACACCCGTTTTAAATTTCCTTTATTTGGTTTCCACAGTTTAAGTAATCAATTGTCATGTTTTAGGAGTCGGAGGGCTGTAGTGTATATTTCGGAAGTGCAAGGGATGAGGGTGGTGTATATAGAAAAGAAAAACCCTCAAATCCTCTAGGCAGTTTCCAGAGAACGTACGAGAGGAGAAAAAGAGGCGATTTGGGATTTGAGGCAAGGGGTTTCAAGTGGGGATTTGTAGTGGTCGATTGCGTAATTGATCACGTTGCTTACATTGAGGGTAAGAACTTTTAGTTGTTTTTGCCTTGTTTTCAATGTTTTGGAGTAGTAGTTTGGATTTGTATTGTAATGGAAATTGATGATCGTTTGATCATCAATTGGAGTGTAATCGACGGAATTGGATGTTTATTTATGCTAGATATCGATCGTAGATGTTGTATAATTGTGCAATTGAGTTGTTTTAGCTAAATTGGGGATTTGGGGTTGAAATCCCGGCTGCAGTCGCATCCTGCGACTTAGGATTTTGGGTCTGCAGGTAACCGCGGGTCAATCCGCGGGTGGTGACCCTCCGTTTATCGGCGGGTCAAGCCGCGGGTGGTGACCCTCGGGACGACCCGCCGTTTGTGCTGTCCAGATTTTTGAGTTTTCCGTTTCGGGCTCGTTTGGGGTTCTTTGGCTTGTGGACCCCTAGGGGCTTATGTAACTTGATGTTAGGTGAAGTTTCGGGGAAATTGGTCGAGGTTAGCTTGACCATTTCACGTTAGGGAGTCGGGTTTGAGTTAAGTACCCATTTTGGGCATTGTTTAATATATATGTGCATGTGTTATGATTAGGTGCTACGAAGTGATTGTCGTACTAGTTAAGGGAGCTTACTAATCAACGTGTCAGGTGAGTACCTCACTTAACCTTTATTGTTATGTGTACATGGTTATGTTTGCATGTGTGATTATGTGATGTGTTCCTTCGGGGACTTGGGAGAGTACCTATGATGGTAGTAATACCCCTAGGGAATTTGGAGAGGCCTGGTACCAGTGTCATTTATCTTCCTTGACAGAATTGAACTGTAAGGAAGGTCGGAGATTTGCATGTTGTGATTACTATGTGATGTGATTGTGTAGCATGATAGTAATGGTTGTGTGTGTGTGCTCACTAAGCTTTATGCTTACCCCGTTGTTGTTTAATCTTTTCAGTGTCAGGTACTTCCCGTAAAGGGAAAGAGAAGGCCACCGTATGAGGCTCCGGGCAGGGCCGGCCCTAGCCCATGGCTATCATGGCAACCGCCATGGGCATCAAAGGCCATAGGGCATCTATCTTCAACCTACATGGTACCTTTACTAGGCTCAGTTTTTGGATCGTTCCTACAACCCTTCTTTAACTCTCGATCTGTGCTTCTATTGTCCCTTTAATTCCCCTCAACTCTCAATCCCAATCAACGATTAAGTGATTCTAGGGGCACGATTACATGAAACAATTAACTTCATAGAACCGGATCAACTCAATCTGATTTTGGAATCAAAGGAGGAGTGACTGAGCAGAGTTAGCAACCAATTCTAGACATCAAGTAAAATTCCAATGCTTTTGTCCTTTGTAGATCAAGGATGTTCTCTTTTTTAGACATTAGATTAGGTTTATTTGGTTACTATTTAGATTAAGTCTATGTATTTATCATTTGTTGTTTAGATATATATTAAGTTTATGTGATCTAAAAATCACATTTGTGTTTATGTGGTTGACCATGGCTATAGGACTAGGTTTTTGTTATGTTTTCAAGTGCATTTGCATAAGTTGTTTACACTTTTCTTGGTATTTCTTCTCCATAATATTACTCTCCAAAGTTTGATTCTTGCTACTACATAGTTTGATTCTTGATAGGCAGGTTGTAAACACTGCATGATGGATCTTATATATCCCATGGAAGCTCTAATATGAAGTTTCAACCTCGATGATTAATTTGTTAAAGAAAACACGTGGGCAAACCTTCGTTATATAACAAAGACTAGTGTGAGAATAACTTGACTAGGTTCCAAAACCCTTACTTTGTTTTATATGTATTATAAAGGGGATTATTTTGGGGATTTCGCCATGGGCATCCAAAACCTCAGGATCGGCCCTGGCTCCGGGGTGCTAGTTCAGTCTGGATGTTGAAAGGAAATGCTCGCTATTATGTCAACTCTTTTGTGTTTTGAACATGATTACTATCGTTTTTGTAAACTTTTAAGTCTAGATGTGGGTTAAGTTTTTAACTTGTTGGTTTCCAAACATTGTTGGACAAGCTTCCGCTCGTGTATGGATTTTTGGCTACTTTATGTTTAAATTATCGTTTTAGAAAATGGGATGTTACACTTGCCTTGTTCCTGTTACTTACGAGCTTAAAACATCCCACCAAATCTATCGGGCGCCATTCCTGAACAACCATTGTCATTGGATTGTTTCTGATAGCAAGGATGCCCATTACAAGATTGCTACCTTTGATTTAGACAAGGAAACATTTCAATTGTTTACATCTCCTCCCGAATCTGTACAAGGGAAACGGTGCTATGGCCAAAGTTTGGGAATCCTAAAGGGTTGTCTATGTAAACTCGATACCTACCATTATGAACTGAACATTTGGGTGATGAAGGAATACGGGATCAACAACTCTTGGCACAAACAGGTGGTGAACCGAACTACACAATGGCCATTGTATCAACCCTTATACCTGATTGCGGGTTTAAAAGATGGAAGTATTTTGATGGTCTTTGAAAACCAAAACCAACTGTTTGTATTTGATCCTCAAAGTCAAACAATTGAAGACCCCAAAATGTTTGACTGTGGGTCACATGTACTGGTTAACTGGTTTATCGTCCTAGCTTTCTTAAACTCCGGAATTTTGGATCAGAGAGGGTTCATATATTCTAAACATCAACAAAAACTCTACCACGACTTTCGTATCAAACAATCATTTTGATTCTGGTATGGAACAAATATTTTTACCTTCCATTTTGCTTGGTCTTGCTTATTTTAATTGATTTTATAGTATATTTCGGAATTCGGATCAATAGAACCTATTTTCTGTTTTTGGTTATTTCCTCTTCTCAGATCTTATACCGTGCACTTTCTTAATATGGATCACGATCTGAAAAAACATAAATTATTGCACCCCACCCATACAAGTTGCTCACACTCGATCTGGTTTCATGTATAATAATGCATCCTGAAACATAATATCTGTACGGCATATACAAGTGCAAAGAATAAGACCTGATGGTCGTAATTCCTCCAAGATGGAATAAAATGATGTCATAAATTTGAGTAGAATCGAAGTCGGCATTCTTATCTTCTTCATAGATTTATATTACAGTCCAACATACATTAGGCAGTAGGCATATACCCGGGTAACAATTTTGTAACAAACTAAACCAACCAATATGTCTACCAATTGTACCAATTTAATCGGTACCGCGATTACAATCGGTTGGTAATACCGTACCAAGTATGGAAACTCCGTTTTATTGGCTTGCTACCGAGAGTTGTTAACATATGGAAATAAAAATGACATTTTTTTTTATTTTATAAGGTGTAAAAATTTATTCATTCAGAAAAGATATTCAAAGACTTAATCGTTAACTTCGTTCGGCTTGTTTTCTCTGGTTATTAGTAGTTTCAAAGATTTGTTTATTTAATCTCAATAAGTTTAAGGATTCATTACTTCAATTTATAAAAATATAAAAAATCACTTAGTCAAACAGAAAAAAAGGTTTAAAAAACAATAAATAACTCAAAATACGGAGGTTTTCTTCTTTTTAGTTTATCTACCAATTACCATGCAGCCTAGGGTAAACGACGGCTGAACGTAAACAGCTGAAATCAATGGCGGATTTCGTTCCCCATCTCCGCCTCAGGTAAATATCTTCTAATTTTCATATTTCTTTTTTACAATCTCAATGATTTTTTTAAAAACTAATTTTGTTTGGTTTAGAACATTAATGAATCGATCCATGGAAGCCTTACCAGCAGAGTTGACGATCGATATTCTCTCAAGACTTCCCGTGAAGACCATCATCCACTCCAAGCTTGTTTGCAAAAAGTGGCAGAATTTAGTTTCGGACTCTTCCTTTCATGGACGGATTTGAAGAGGGGCACACGGTGGCACGGGCCACCGTCAAATTCCTCCGTCGTAGTGTAAAAAATTACGGTGCCACCGTATCAATTTGTCGTGTGCCACCATATATATTTTGAAAATACAATAAAAACAAAAGTTTTCTTTGGTTGATTTGGCTAGTTACTTGCCTTGTAACCATGAGGTCATGGGTTCAAGTCCTATTAGAGACATTTTTTTTAGATTTTTGCTTTTAATTTCATATTTAGTGTTTATATAAAAAATTGCTTGTACCAAGAATTGAACTTGAGACTTTACCTTTGAAAGTCAATGAACAAACCAATAGACCAATAAAGATTTTTTGAAAATTTTCTTTAAATATGTTCTTTATAGTTAAACGGTGCCACCGTCTGAAAAAAGCTCTAGATCCGTCCCTGCTTCCTTTGTTGATCTTCACCTCTCGAGATCACCTTCAGGTCTCATCATTCATGATTTACGTGATGACACAGTCACAGACCCTGGAGTTTTCAGGTGGGTGGAAATCGAAGACGAAGTTGATCACCACTATTTACACCACGACCCTCTCATGAGCCTTGATCTTAATATGGTACCCGTTTTTCAAAACTCTCAAATATCTCAAAAAGGCTCTGTCAACGGTTTGATCTGCCTATGCCAGTATTCTCTTCGGCCTAAAGTCGATAATACTTACATATGCAATCCAATCACTAGTGAATACATGATCCTCCCTAGGCAGCAACACTGTATAGAAGATAGTTACCGTTATGGTTTTGGAGTGAGTTCACGTACACAGGAGTACAAAGTGGTACGAACTTTCCAAAAAACTCTCAGGCCGAATGTAGTAGAAGCCGAGATATACACCCTTGGCATAGGCCAATGGAGGAGTCTTGGTCGTGTTCCTTACTTGTTGTACGAATACGGGAGATTTCTAAACGGCCATTGTCATTGGATTGTTCGTAATCCGGAAGATGCCCGAGATGCCCCTCTAAAGATTTGTACTTTTGATTTAGACAAGGAAACATTTCAACTGTTTCCTTCTCCTCCTACCGAATCTGTACAAGAGAATCGGATCGATTTCCAACGTTTGGCAGTCTTAAAGGGTTTCCTATATGAAATTGATACCTATTATTCTCAAGTGATAATTTGGGTGATGAAAGAATACGGGATTAAGAAATCTTGGCATAAAGAGGTGGTGATCACACAAGAAACTAACATTGATATAGATTGGCCGTTGTGGGTGCCCATGACTCTGATTGAGGTTTTAAAAGATGGAAGTATGTTGATTGTGTCGGAAGACGACGAACTGTTGGCATTTCATCCTCGAAGTGGTACAATTGAAGACACAGACATGTTTGGCGTTGACTCGAGCGGAATGACTTATCGTCCTAGCTTTCTTAAACTCCATAATTTCGAATCAGAGAGTGTTCACATGTTTTAAAGGTAAAACAAAAGTTCTACTACTTCTGTATGAAACAATCCTTTTGAGTCTGCTGGTATGTTACTATTGCTTTCAAGTTAACTGAATTGGGTTCTAAAAAGTGATCAATTTGATCTTCAAGTGTCAACTAGCAGGCAGTTGACAAATATATATATGTTTTTTTGAAGATACATACATATATTTAAGATGAAAAACATATGGAACTTGAATTTGGAAAGTACAACGGGTTTCCATTGATCATGATGAAAAACATATTGAACTTGAATTTGGAAAGTACAACGGGGTTTCCATTCCCGCTGATATATGATGGGACTAGGGACGGCCTTGAGTAGTACCATTTTCCCGAACCTAACCGCTTCCAGTTTCAATGCCGAGTATTCGACAAAAATTGTATCCGGGATTCGTTATTCGAGGAAAATCCCGAAACCGAACTGGAATATTTAGAGACAATATATTTTTTAAAGTTCTTAGGTAAGCATATCATCTCCTAAATAAACTAATCTTATATTTTTCTAATCGAGATATATATCATCTTCTAAACTACCCCAAACATTCTCCATTCTCCATAAGTATCTGAAAAGTGGTACTCCTACATAACCATCAAAAAGTCGGTACCCGAATATACATTTGATTATTGAACTTTTGATTTTTTTGGATTGGTTTTGAATGAATTTGAATCTTTATGAATATATCTTAATTTGCAATTGATTGTTTACCGAATTTGCAATCCCGAAACCAAACCGATACATGTACATACGGTTCAGTTTGTGGTCCTATATTTTAGTCCCACATGGGTACCAACCGGTTCGTTCCCGATCTCATCCCTAGATGAGACAATTAAGGGGTTGGTTACCAACCGCTTACCCGCAAAAGTCAGCATTTTCAATTTTCACTTTTCACTTACCTTATCGGGTAACATACTCGGCCTTTAAAATATAACGACAACTTATAATTTACTCATTTATATAAAGATTTAGCATATAAGATTTAGATATTAAGATCATCATTATAAGATAAGAACAGCATCTAGATGTTGGGTTGCTTAAAAAACTAATAGTAGAAGGAACAAAATATAGTCCTTATTTACCAGAAAATTTAATCAATCCATCCATGGAGGATTTACCATGAGATGTCATGCCCGAAATACTCACAAGATTTCTGATCAAAGAGAATCATCCACTGCAACTGTGTATGCAAGAATTGGCAAAATTAATCTAGTTTTGGACTCTTACTTAAGTTCACTATGTTACTATTGCGTTTAGATTTACTCAACTGATTTCTTACGGGGTTTAATTTAAGAAGTGATGTATTTCATCTTTAAGTGTCAACTCAAAAGATTTTACGTATTTTCGTCTATTGATAAAATATTCTTCAAGTGATTATCGCTATTCCGCATGGCTTGTCACGGCAGCGACCGTGGCGCAACGCTTGTCGTTGATGCCGGCCAAGTCATGCCGTGGTCTTGTAATTCATTACGGTCTTCTTTTACCTATAAGTGTTTGATTTTTAGGTTTTAGTATGTTAGATTAGATTGATAGTAGACAGAATTTGTGAGGTGCCGAGAAACAATGTAGACCAAAATACTATAAACATAGCATATGATTTAGAGTTTACAAGACAAAATATTACAGTATATAACTGGGACAAAGACACAAGTTGAATCCCTTGACAAGATTTATTTAGTTTTTTAACTTAACCAATTTATTTATATCAATTTTTAAATGATATTTTACACTATTCTTATAAAGACCCTTGATAAGATTTTTTTTTAATCAATTCTCGTCAAATAGTACATTACAAGTTCACTTTGTGTCTGATGTGGGATATAATCCACGTCAAAACTACGTAGTTTTGATTAAATTTCTAATAAAAAAAAGAAAAAATATTTAAAAAAAAATATTTTTAGGCTCCTCAAACATAATGGACAGTAGCTCTAACAATCCAAAGTCGACCAATTCCAATATCGACAAATCAAAATTTTGATGAAATCCATCTGATTAGTTTTCACCATCTAATTTGATTACAATCAGACAAATCGATTTCAAATGCAAATTCGATTTCCAACCAAATCAACCAATTCTAATTCCAAAATCCAATCGATTGCCATCTGAATTCAAGAAACAGAAGAGAAGCATGGCAACAAGCAAACTGAAGTCACAAAGAAGAGCCATAATAGTTTGCCATACAAATCAAGGGCAGAAATGGAAAAGAAAAAGGAGAAAAAAGATAGCCATGGAAGTGTGTCTTCTAACTGGTCTAGCAGCACTCGGAAAAGATAGCCATGGAATATATGGTTTTTGAAATTCATGGACTAAAAAACCTCCCAAACAAGACTTTACTCTCAGAAACTAAAAACCTAATCTTGGTGGAAATCAGAGATGGCAATCGAGATGGATTTCAATCGAAATTTTGATTTGTCGATTGGATTTTGGAATTGGTGGAAATTGTGATTTGTCGATTAGAGCTATTGTCCACTAGGTTGGAAGAGGGTAAAATTATTTATTATTTGTTTTATTAGAAATTTAATCAAAACTACGTAGTTTTGATGTGGATTGTACCTAACCTTAGGTACATGACAGCCACACATTCCCTTTTCCCTTTTTGTATTTTTTAAGATCTATAATTTGAATAACATGTGAGTAGTTACGTTCATCCATTTGTCGAAGTTAAAGAAGGAAGTTTAGGACCATGAGTCTTAAAGCTTTGTCTATATCAATCTGATAGCTATGATTTTAAATTTACCATTTTGATGATAAAGTTACGAGATCATAAGCATTATCACTTGAAGCTAAATTGTGTACAATGATGGATATGCAAAACCTATACATTGATATTTTAAGATGAAACTAGAAATCACTTGTATTTAAACGGAATAGTAACATATTGGACTACAAAATGGTAGTGGGTGTTCATGTTGAAGTTTCTTTGACCTTTAGAACATATGAACGCTCTCTGATTTAAAGTTCCGGAATTTAAGAAAGCTAGGACGATAAGTCATTCCTGATAAGTAGCAGTCGAAAATTTTCGTGTCTTCAACTGTTTACTCTTAGGACAATATGCCAATAGTGAGTCTATATACCAGATCATCAAGACACTTCCATCTTTTAAACCCTCAATTAGATACATGGGTTCCCACATCAGCCAATCCAGATCAGGGCTAATAGCTTGCTTAATCACCGCCTCTTTATGCCAAGATTTCTTGATCCCGTATTTCTTCATCACCCATATCGTGAATTGAGAATCATAGGTATAAGATTGACATAAACAGCCCTTTAGGACCGCCAAACATATAATTTGGATTTGACTTTCTTCTATAACTTCAGTAGGAGGAGAGGGGAATAATTGAAAGGTTTCCTTGTCTAAATCAAAAGTACAAATCCTTTCCGGGGCCTCATCCCTAGCACAAACAATCCAATGAAAATGGCCATTCAGAAATGGCCCATAGAATCCATGAAGCCAGTAAGGGACATGACCAAGACTTCTCCATTGACATGTTCCAAGGGTGCAAACCTCCGCTTCTAATAGACTCGGTCGAGATGACCCTGAAGGATGTGGCGGTATATCCCCTTGGAAAATCCGCATCACTTTGTATTCCCCTGTTAGTGAACTAACTCCAAAACCATACACGATTATCGCATAACATTCTCTATAGTATCGTTGTCTAGGGAGGATCATGTATTCTCTGGTGATTGGATTGCATATGTAAGTATTATCGACTTTAGGACGAAATTGCCATAAGCAGATCAACCCGTTGACCGAGCCCACTGGGAGTAAATCAGTGTTCGAGAAACTAGGTGCAAGATTGAGATCAAGACTCGTGACAGGGTCGTGGTGCAGTTGGTGGTGATCGAGTTCGTCTTAGATTTCCACCCACTTCAAAATCCCCGGTTTGTAGCAACCTCGTATCTCTATTTCGGAGTTGTGATGAATGATGAGGCCTGTCGGTGATCTGGAGAGGTGAAGATTCACAAAGTAAGAGTCTAGAACCAGATTCCGCCACTTCTTGCATACACATGTGAAGTTGATGATCGTCTTGACCGGAAACTTTGCGATAATATCAGTCAAGACATCTGGTGGCAAGTCTTCTATGGATGAATTGACTGTAGACGTAATTTTCTAGTAAATCAAAACTAGATTTTGGTGGTGGTTGTTGTTAGTTGTGCGTATATGCAGGAGTTCTCTATTCATACTCCCTTGGATGGATATAAGTAGGTGCATGCATCTGGAGGGACGTCAAGAGGATATGAGGTATGGATTAATGTGAGTAAATAGTAGGAATAGCAATCCTATATATATATATGTTGTATCATAAAGAAGTTTGTAGGTATCTATATATATATATATATATATAGGTGAAAGTTCAAATACAAACCACTTTTTCATTGTGAACGTGAGGACAACCTAGAGCGCGACACGTGGCAACAAATTTTCACACACGTGCGACCTTCCTCGCGACCTAGTGTTATTCAGTCTGAATAACAGTGTTATTCAGACTTAATAACACTAGGTCGCGGGGAAGGTCGCGCATGTCACTGATTTTTGGCGATTTTTAGTGTTATTCATACTGAATAACGCTTTATTCAGTCTGAATAAAGCGTTATTCAGTATGAATAACACTAAGTTGCGAAAATTCAGAGTGACACGTGGCGCGCTCTCGGTTGTCCTCACGTTCACAACGAAAAAGTGGTTTGTATTTGAACCCACCCCTATATATATATATATATATATATAGGGTCAGGTTAAAATATGAACTCAATTTTGGTCGTGAACATGAAGACGAATCTTAGCCACACATCTTTGGTTAAGGTGGACGCAATTATGGAGGATTGACGCGATTCATAGGAGGGTGGAGATTATTAAAGGAGAGGACCCGGTCAAATCCGCCTTTATCAACCAAATGAGTGGCTGAGATTCGTTTTCATGTTCACAACCAAAATTAACTTTACATTTGAACTTTCCTCTATATATATATATATATATATAGGGAGGTTCAAATGAGAAGTGATAAAAAAAACTATGAAGTGGAGAAGTGATCATAGCCTTCCATTTATTTGATCAATGGTTATTAATTAATTGATGCAGCAGATTATTAAAAGGAGTACCGTAAGTTTTGTGGAATAGCGGAAGAGTATTTTGGTAATTATTCCAATTGTTCATATATGAATCATTCTAATTATTCATATATGAATCATTATAATATGAAGATTCATATCTGAATGTTCATATAACAACCTTTATATAACAAAGCTTAATATTACAAAGATTCATATATAAATCTTCAATTCACAAAGATTCATATATGAAACTTCATATATAAACCTTCATATAAAGAATGTTCATATAACAAAGATTCAGATAATAATTATTATATGAATTTTCACACTACAATGATTCATATATGAATAATACAAATGATTCGTATATGAACAATTGGAATAATTACCAAAATACCCTTCCCTGTTCCAAAAAATGGAAGGCTATGATCACTTCTCTATTTCATAGTTTTTTATCACTTCTCATTTGAACCTAATACTATATATATGTATATATATATATATAGAGAGAGAGAGAGGAAAATTCAAATGTGAACCACTTTTTAGTTGTGAACGTGAGGACAGCCAAGAGCGCGATACGTGGCGACTTTGAGTGTGGTCCCCCTCTTTAATTCAACGCCCTCCCATGAATCACGCCTAGTCATCCGCCGTGGATCTGACGTGGCGCCTAGTCATCCACCACGTGTCGCGCTCTCGGCCGTTCTCAAGTTCACAACCGAAAAGTGATTCACATTTGAACCCACCCCTATATATATATATATATTATATTTGTGGTGTTATCATAGAAAAGTATATACGTGGAAGAAAAGAAAAGAAAAGTTGGGTGTTTGGTCAAAAAAGGCTTCACCGACTTTGACCGAGTGGCAGGCAAAGCTCCTCGAAGGAGGGCGGGATGGTAATTAGTCAATTAGAAGGTATTTAAGGCCCGTTTATATACTTTTCCTCTAGAAATATATCCAAGGACTAGGGCTAATTATTTCTAGCAAACTAAATGGAATTAAATCAACCAACATGTGTTTTAATTCTATATTGTATATCATTCAGATTGGTATCAATGCAGGTAATATCAATTACAATCGGTCGGTGTAGCACCATACCAAGTATGAAGACCTCTATTAGTGCATGTGCAATCATAAATCTCCTATGAGATTCATGACTTTGTCGCATCTTTTTTTGCCATGTCAATTTTCTCTTTCTAACACATTCTAGAAACCTTTCATTCCTAATAATAAGCTTTAGAGGTCGAGTTTTTGACCAAATGGGTGTTTTTAAAAAACATATTTACCAAATGGGTGTTGTTTTAAACATATTTACCATTTAGGTGTAGTTTTCTATTTAATGGACTTTTAATGCCTAAACATATTTACCATTTAGGTGTAGTTTTCTATTTAATGGGCTTTTAATGCATTTTCCCTACTTTTCTTTACTATTTTTTATTATTTTTTTGTTGTTGATTTTTTTTAATGTTTTTTAAAGATCATATAAATAAAAAACTTATGTACGGTTAAGTTAAAAAATATATAAAACAATAATACGGTTCTGAAAAAATCATATAAAAACAAACCCGTCCGAAAACCCGAACATTAAAAATGGTATAAAAATGGTGAGGAGTTTGGGTTCAGTTTGGGTTGGCATTTTCAGAACCAAACTTACCGAAAAACCCGAACATTTTAAATATATTTTTATTAAAGTGAGTATTAATATATACTATTAATATTTCCGAAAAAAATATATTGAAAAAAAATCTCAAGTACGGTTAAATTTTTATTGAAAAAACAACAAAAAACTCAAGTATAGTTCAGGTTTACGTACGATTCAAGTTTTCGGTTAATGTTTTCAAGTACGGTTAATGTTTTTATAAAACTCAATTAAATTAGGTTTTCGGGTCTTGGTTTCAAAGTTTAAGTACGATTCAAGTTTCAAACGGGTAGTTTGGGTTAGACAGGTTTTACTCACCCAAAAACATTAACCGAAAACCTGAATCGTACTTAAACTTTAATAAAAACATTAACTGTACTTGAGTTTTATTGTTGTTTTTTCAATAAAAACTTAACCATACTTGAGACTTTTTTTTCAATATATTTTTTTCGAAACATATTAATAGTATATATTAATACTCACATTAATAAAAAAATATCTAAAATGTTCGGGTTTTTCGATAGGTTTGGTTCTGAAAATGCCAACCCAAACTCCTCACCATTTTTATACCATTTTTAATTTTCGGGTTTTCGGACGGGTTTGTTTTTATATGATTTTTTTCAGAACTGTATTATTGTTTTATATATATATATTTTTTTTACTTAACCGTACATAAGCTTTTTATTTATATGATCTTTAAAAAACATTAAAAAAATCAGCAACAAAAAAATAATAAAAAATAGTAAAGAAAAGTAGGAAAAAGACATTAAAAGCCCATTAAATAGAAAACTACACCTAAATGGTAAATATTTTTAGGCATTAAAAGTCCATTAAATAGAAACTACACCTAAATGGTAAATATGTTTAGGCATTAAAAGTCCATTAAATAGAAAACTACACCTAAATGGTAAATATGTTTAAAACAACACCCATTTGGTAAATATGTTTTTTAAAAACACCCATTTGGTCAAAAACTCTTAGAGGTCCATCATTTATATAATTAAAAACTACAATAACTAAAAGTTGTTTGTTTAACTAAAATACCATAATTATAATGTTAAAATAATGAACATTTACAATAGTTTAAAATAAAATAAAATTTTAAAATCATAATAATTCTATTTTTCCTAGTTTTTTTATTGAATTAGACTAAGGGGCTGTTTACCAAATTTTTCATTAAGCTCTGTATGGATAAATTTGTCTGTCTGCATTAATTCGTCTGTTTGGATAAATTAGTATTGTTGTTTACTTTTTTATCTGAATCAAACGTCTGAATGATACAAATGACCAATCTACCCCAAGTATGAATTATAAACCAACAAATGACCAATCTATCCCGAGTATGAATTATAAACCAACAAAAGCTACTTTGCAATCAACCAACAAAGGTTTATATAATCAATATAAAATTAAACAAATAGAAATCTATCTGTTGATATAATCAATGAAAATTGCAATCTGCTACCTGTAACTATATAGTAAAAGAAAAAATATACAAAGTCCTGGTAGTCAATTTTTGTTCTTCTCCAACTGGGGGATGAGGTAGCATCGAACAAGAAATATACAAAAGAGATGAGTAGGAGGAGCAAATATCCAACTGGTACTCCAACTGGAGAAAAAATCACTGAAATCGAACCCGTGCAACATTTACCGGAGATGAGTAGAAGCGGCGGTGCACCGTTCTTCGTCGGAGATAAGTAGTAGCAGCGGTGCAGCATTCATCACCGGATATAAGTAGTAGCGGCGGTGCAGTGCTCGTCGCCAGAGATGAGTAGCAGCATCGGTGCACCGTTCTTCGCCGGAGATAAGTAGCAACAGCGATACAACGTTCGTCGCCGGAGAGAGTAGCAGCGTCAGTGCACCGTTCGTAGCCGGCGATTGGGACGACCGATGAAGAAGACGGCGATTGTAGTTAGGGTTTGAAGAAGTAAGGAAGGAGGCGCAGGCGTGAATTTTTTTTAAAAGAACAACCCTTTTTAACAGGGGTATAATTGTAAAAAAATCAGCTTAATGGGGACAACAGCCCCCTTGCTGCTGTGCGAATAAGCTGACTGATTAATCAATAAGTCACAGGTAAACACAATAAATGGCTGTGCGAATAAGCCATCTCAGCCATTAAGCTCATTAAGTTATAAGTAAACACACCTTAACTCATTTAATAAATATGAATTTGGTTTGATGAATTAAAAGAAATTAAGAAAAGCCAATCTCCTATTTTCTAATTGTTTTTAGTTAGTGGACCCCACTATTTTTATAGGAAGAATCGTTCCATGTACAAGAATCGATTATCCTTAGGTGCCAAAGTCACTTTACTACAAATTTTTATACATAGAAAGATAAATTACATCTTATTTTGTTTTATAAGATGTGAGAATTTATTCCTTCAAAAAAAATATCCTAGCTAGGATTTAGCCGTTAAGTTCATTGCCTTTCTTTGTCCGAGTATTCTTAAGTTCAAAGATTTATATTTTAATTTCTAAGTCTAAAGATTAATTTTTTCAATTTAAAAAATATAAAGATTTATTTGTACAAAACATGTTCAAACAAACTTAACATGACCACAAATACGAAAGATTTGTGGAATTGCTTTTGGAGTATTCTCTTTTCTTGGCCTCTCCACTTGTCTTTGGCATTTTCCCTTTTCTTGGGCCATATTTACCGGCCTATTTTATTTTTTTTTAAATAGCAGAAAATATACACACCCAACTAAGTTACTCTTAAAATCTACACCATCGTTCATGACGGGACTCGAACCCATAACTATAAGGGAGGGAGACACGTTAAGCCTGTTGGCTCACTAGCCTGTTTATATTCTTATTGAAGTCTTCGAAGGTTATTTGTTTATTTTTTAATAATTTTATTAATAAGCAGTTTCTAAATTAGTAAAAGGTAAATCTTGTTTTGAAAAAAAGTTGTCTTTTAATGATTTTTTCTATCTTGTATCTCTCTTAAGTATTTAGCACCATGATTTCATTCTCAACAATTAGGGAAATTGACTTAATTATATGACCGAAATACAAGTTCAAATTGATTTCCTAACCATTTTTACTCAATTTTACTCGCATGTCACTACGCCCGCAATGTATAGAACCACAATGTTGCAGACCTAACTAATAAACACACAAAGGAAAAAAAAACAAATAGCTAGACTTATACATTGTGAACATAGTGGTTTTTAAATAAAAGTGGAAGAAAAACAATTAGGAGATCAATTGTGTCGTTTGCTTTTACTATTTAAGACGATGTTAATTTAAATATGGTTTTATTCCCTATTCAAATGAAGTTAGATTGTAACTGTAAAAACTATGTTCACAATTTAAATATGGTTTAATTCCATGTACAAAAAAAAAAAACCTGCCCTATATAATATGGTGAAGGCCGGCCAAAGAGGATGAATTGAAATGCCTCCTCCCAACAGAAATCAATAGGTAAATCTCTTCCATATTTGTCTACTTATTGATTTAATTTTTACAATTTCAAATTCTTTTATTTAAAGAAAATCCTAACTTTGTTGGTCCAGAACCATAATCGATCCAGCTATGGAGGACTTACCGGCAGAGCTGATGATCGATATTCTCTCAAGACTTCCGGTCAAGACCATCATCCACTGCAAGTTTGTCTGCAAGAAGTGGCGGAATTTAGTTTTGGACTCTTCCTTTGTTGATCTTCATCTCTTGAGATCACCTACAGGTCTTATCGTTCACAATAAACCTCAAAGGAGTGTGTATGACTACAAGGATATGGGAACTTTGAAGTGGGTGGAAATAGAAGACGAAGATGATCACCTCCATTTACACCACGATCCACTCATGAGCCTTGATCTTAATCTAGTTCCCATTCTCCAATACTCTGTGATATACTTAATGGGCTCAGTTAATGGTTTGATCTGCCTACGGCATCACAGTCCTATGGTTGATAATACTTACATATGCAATCCAGTCACCAGAGAATACGTGATCCTCCCTAGGCAACAACACTGTAGAGAAGGTAGTGTGGTCACCGCTTATGGTTTTGGAGTGAGTTCACGTTCAGAGGACTACAAAGTGGTACGAGCTACACAACAAACTCCCCGAAAATATGTACTCCTAGTCCCAAATGGTGATGAACCATCTTTGCAGAGCGTGGTAGAAGCCGAGGTATACACCCTTGGCACATGCCAATGGAGAAGTCTTGGTCGCGTTCCTTACTTGTTTAACGGAATCCATGGACCATTTCTGAACGGCCATTGTCATTGGATTGCTAGTGATCAAATGGGTGCCCTTCAAAACATTTGTACTTTTGATTTAGACAATGAAACATTTCAATTATTTCCTTCACCTCCTCATGAATCCACACAACTGAATCCCGGTGACGAAGGTTTGGCAGTTCTAAAGGGTTGTCTATGTAAAATTGATACCTACGATTTTGAAGTGATGATTTGGGTGATGAAAGAATATGGGATTAAGAAATCTTGGCATAAAGAGGTGGTGATCACACAAGAAATTAGCGTTGCTATACAATGGCCATTGCTGGAAGCCATGTCTCCGATTGAGGTTTTAAAACATGGAAGTATTTTGATTGTCTATGAAGACAAACTGTGGGCATTTAATCCTCGAAGTGAAACAATGGAAGACGTAAAAATGTTTGACTCTGACTTGAACGGAATGACTTATCGTCCTAGCTTTATTAAACTCCAGAATTTTGAATCAGAGAGAGTTCAGATCTTCTAAAGATCAACAAAAACTCTTACCACTTTTGTATCAAGCAATCATTTTGAGTCTGGTATGTTACTATTGCTTTCAGGTTTAATGAATTGATTTGCTACAGGCTCTAAAAATGGATGAATTTGATCGTCAAGTGTTAACTAGCACGTTTTACTTACATTCACTGTTTGTTAATGCTCATAACTTAAGCATATATCAAGAATAATGGGACCATATTCATGATAAAAACCATATTGAACTTGAATTTGGAAAGTAAGACGGGCTTTCAAATTCCACTGATGATGTATGATGGAACAATCAAGGGGTTGTTTACCAAACACTTGCGCACAAAAGTCTTCATTTTCACTTATCTTTTCTGGGAACCTTCTCGGCCTTTGAAGCATAACAAAAGTTTATAACTCACCCATTTACATAAAGATTTAGCATATATTCCGTATTAAATTAATCATTATAAGATTACAATAGCATCCAAATGTTGATTTAATATATTTTAGGAAGATATTTTAGTTTGCAATTGGTATTTTATACATTTGATATATTTTCTTATTTGCATACTACTGAATTTCCCGTCCCGGAACCGAACCGATATATGGTTCGGTTTTTGGTCCTACTTTTTAGTCCCACAAAATTTGGCTACCAACCGGTTCATTCGCGATCTTATCCCTAGATGGGACAATTAAGGGGTTGGTTACCAAACGCTTACCCGCAAAAGTCACCATTTTCAATTTGCACTTAACTTATCGAGTAACATTCTCGACCTTTAAAATATAATGAAAGCTTATAACTTACTCATTTATATAAAGATTTAGCATATATTCGATATTAAGATCATCATTATAAGATAAGAATAGCATCCCGATGTTGGTTTAATTAAGAACTTATAATAGTAGAAAGAACAAATTCTGTCTTCAATTAATTAGTTGATTAGTAGCACTATTAGCACACTTTAGAGAATCTAATTCTCTTCCAAGAAAATGACTTTTTTCCATTATAAGAACACACAACAACAAAATACGACATACCCATAACCAAACCACCAAAATCTAGTCCTTACTTAATTATTTTAATCCGTCCATCCATGGACGATTTACCACGAGATGTCATGGCCGATATACTCACGAGACTTCCGATCATGACGATCATCTCCTGCAAGTGTGTATGCAAGAAGTGGCAAAATCTAGTTTTGGACTCTTACTTTGTTAATCTTCACCTCTCCAGATCACCTCCAAGCCTCATCGTTCGTTGTATCTCGAGATTAGATATGAGATATCCCTATAAACCAGGAACCTTGAAGTGGGTGGAAATCGAAGACAAACCTAATCGTCACCATTTACACCATGACCCCGTCATGAGCCTTGATCTTAATCTTTCATCCATTCTACAAAACTCTAAAGTCATACTAAGGGGGTCCGTGAATGGTTTGCTCTGCCTATCGCAATCAGTTGGCCATGGAGGTGACAACGCTTGCATATGCAATCCAATCACCAAAGAATACATGATCCTTCATCAAAGAGAAGATACTTGGACATTCATTTGTGGTTTTGGAGTCGTTTCTACGACGGGGGAATACAAAGTGATAAGGACGTTTCAAGATTCTAACCCAACATCTCTACCGAGGGAATTAGAAGCTGAGGTTTACACCCTTGGCACGGGCCAATGGAGAAACATTGGCCATGTCCCTTACTCGTTTGATCATTCCGACCAACCATTTCTGAACGACCATATTCATTGGCGTGTTGATGATGAAGATTCCCCTGAAAGTCTTTGTAGCTTTGACTTAGACAAGGAAACATTCCAGTTATTTCCATCTCCTCCTTCTGAAGCTATAGAAGAAAGCTACATGCATTTCCAAAGTTTAGCAATCCTAAAGGGTTGTTTATGTAAGTCTGATACCTACGATTCTCAATACACGATTTGGGTGATGAAGGAATACGGGATCAAGGAATCTTGGCATAAAGAGGTGGTGGTCAAGCTAGGAATAATCCCCGACCTAGATTGGCTGATATGGGAACCCATGTTTCTAATCGAGGGTTTAAAAGATGGGAGTATTTTGATGGATTATCGTCATGAAAGACTATTTGTATATTGTCCTCAGAGTAAAACAATCGAACACACAGAAATATTCGACCCTTACTTCACTGGACTGGCTTATCGTCCTAGCTTTCTTAAACTCCGAGACTTCATATCAGAAAGAGTTTATATGTTCTAAAGATCAACATAATTCAACCATGAATAAAATCCCCCACCTTTGTATCAAACACTCCTTTGAGATTGCTATGTTATTGTTGCCTTCAGATTTACTCAAGCAATTCTGTTACAAATCGAATTCTCAAGCTACCGGTTAAGGCTTGGTGTTGGAGAAAATCCCACCCAAGTTCGAATCCGGGGGTGAGCAACCAGGGGCCACTGAGTGTTAATCCCAGGGGAGCATGCTTTAGCTCTCGGTAAAAATTGCCAAGGATGTAGTCTGGCCAAAGTCCAGGTGAACCTTTCCAAAAAAAAACAAACTGCTCAAAAAGAGAAATAAGCCGATTGTTTAGGGACGAAATCTGTAAAAACAACCAAACCAAGAGGACCCAATCCGTAATTGACTCATCTATTTAATGGTCTATTTTAAGACATATAAACGTTAGCGAGCCCCCCTAGGGTTTACAATCGTTCATTGCTGTCAGTCGTGGAGGAAAAATTGGAATAATCGATGGTAAGAAATCATATGATTTACATCTATAATTTGTATATGGAAGTGATTCAGATGATGATTTTGCAGATTAAAGAGAAGTTGGTTTAGTAGGTAATAGTATGTTGATGATTTTATCTACATTGTGAAATTGGTTTATAATTATATTGCTTTTGATTGAAATCCTTATCTGTAAAAATTGGTATTTCTTTACATGTTACTTAGAGAAGTAGAATTGTGAATGAACATGTTACATGTTAAGAAAGGCAGTCTTTGAGTGTTGCGGTGGAGTGGATAAGTCTTGAGGGTTCATGGTTCCTAGCCCGGGTTCGAATCCCTCCATGCGCAACCTATGGACATTTACAAAGGGGCATGCTTTAGCCCTGATCTTGCCGGGATTAGTTGGACCATAGGCTCGGACACCCTTCCAAAAAAAAGAAATGTTAAAGAAAGGCAGGCTGCTGTCTGCAGATTTGAATAATATGTTTGCATCAGTGGATGTTCTTAGTTATTGAACTTACTTGACTGACTAGGTGTTTAGCAAACACATCTTGTTTGACTAAAATGAGAAATAGAAAACAGCGACAGATAGGGATGTAAATGAGCCGAGCTACTCGAGCCCAGATCGTTAAAAGCACTAAACAAGCCGAGCCTTAACGAGCTCGAGCCTAGATTAAAGCTCATTTAATAAACGAGCCGAGCTCGAGCTCAAAAGAGTGGGCTCGTTTAAGCTCGCGAGCCTAAACGAGCTTAATATATAATATAATATATATTTTATATATTTAATTATATATATATCGTTTTAATAAAAATATCAAAATAATACCTGAGCTTAAACGAGCCGAGCCCAAGCTTCATAAATCTTAAACGAGCCGAGCTCGAACTCAAGATCACAAGCTCTAAACGAGCCAAGCTTAAGCTCAAAAACGCCTAAACGAGCCCGGCTCAATAAGTGTCCGGCTCGGATCTGCTCGTTTACATCCCTAGTAAGAGACTTTGCAAGAGAATTAAATAAACAACAACACACTTAACTTACTATATGGGTTTCTGTTAGAATTCTGTTTTCTCAACTGCAGAAATCTCTCTGGGTTCACATAAACAATTGTTAGTTCATATGCCTATAGTCACCTTGGTTAAATACTTAAGGCTAAGCAACTTGACGTTGAGCTGTTGGGTATCCCCCATCTCACTGTCTGGCTAATTACTTAGACCCATCATGATTTGATGTTGTCGATGGGGTTTTACTATTAGACACCATTCTTTCAAGATTTGATTGCCGAAATATCAGAATGTGGCTTGACTCCCAAGACTTTTATCAGGCCATTGACAAGGAGGGTAATAGTTAAATCTTGCATTCAATTGATGAATTCGTCCCATATTGGTTCAAGAAGCAATTTTCCTCCCAGCTTAATGATCTAGCCAGCGCCTTGAGGACAACTTCATTAATCAACTCTATTTTGGAGCTATATCCATCAAGAACCTCCCCTGAGACATCACAATGGATTAATAGTTCAGTCTTAAATCAACATTTCAAGCCAACTCTTACAGGTACAGAGTTGGCTGCTATAAGGCCCAGCTGGGCTTACAAAGAAAAGTCATGTATCAGTCGATTAAAGATTCTATATTTCCTATTATATAATGTGTGGAACTGTGGATTGTTTAATCTTCTAGATTCTTTTTATAATTTTTAGTACAAGACATGGCAAAGAGCTTATGTTGCTGAATCCGTATTGCATCCACTGATTGAAGCAAAGCGGATGAACTGATTACACCCCACATATACACACACATGCAAAAAACCAAATGAAAACCTTCGCGGGCGGGCGATGTTAGGGCATTTCCAACCAGCCATTAAAAAAACATACGAAAATTGTGTTTAAAGCAATGGATGGAGCTATCGACAAGACTGTTACAATTGTAGAGTCGATAAAAAGGTTTCCATGTTCCTTCTCTCTTTTTCCTTAGTTTTGCTCACACTTTGGCACAACCTCCCCCTCCCCGGGGGAGACCGGGTCCCCACTCTAGAGATACTCGGATTGTTTGGTTTTGTATTGAGTTTTTGCTGAGTAGTATTACAATATTAATAGATAAATAAAAAGATAAAATCTATCCTGTGTTTAAATTGAGCTAATTTTACTTCTTAATATAATAAAATCAATAGTTAATTATACTTGTCAATTTACCACTTTGCAGGTTTTGAAGTCGTGATATATCTTGAAATGTCGCCTCCCACCATGGCAGGGAAGGAGATGATGGTGTCATCAGCAAACAACCGAAATCGATAACTTCATCTCCGGTAAATCTCTTCTTGTTAATTTAGTTTTTACAATTTCAATTTCTCTTACTTAAGAAAATCCTAATTTTGTTTGGTTCAGAACATTAACCATGGAAGACTTACTAACAGAGTTGACGATCGATATTCTCTCAAGACTTCCGGTCAAGACCATCATCTGTTGCAAGCTTGTCTGCAGGAAGTGGCGGAACTTAGTTTTGGATTCTTCCTTTGTTGATCTTCACCACTCGAGATCACCTACAAGTCTCATCATTCATGATTTACGTGATGATAGAGACCCGGGAATTTTCAGGTTGGTGGAAATTGAAGATGAAGTTGATCACCACCATTTACATGATGACCCTCTCATGAGCCTTGATCTTAACATGGTACCCATTTTCCAGAACTCTAAAATATCTCTTAAGGGCTCGGTCAATGGTTTGATCTGCCTACACCAGTATGCTCGTAGTCGTAAAGTCAATAATACATACATATGCAATCCAATCACTAGAGAATACATGATCCTCCCTAGGCAGCAACGCTATACAAACGGTAGCACGGAAATCGTTTATGGTTTTGGAGTGAGTTCACAAAGGGAGTACAAAGTGGTACGAACTTTCCAAAAAACTCTAAAGCCGAGTGTAGTAGAAGCCGAGATGTACACCCTTGGCACAGGCCAATGGAGAAGTCTTGGTCGTGTTCCTTACTTGTTGTACGGACTCTACGGGCGATTTCTAAACGGCCATTGTCATTGGACTGCTAGTGATCCGGAAGATGCCCGAGATGCCCCTCTAAAGATTTGTACTTTTGATTTAGACAAGGAAACATTTCAATTGTTTCCTTCTCCTCCTATCGAATCTGTACAAGAGGATCAGATTAATTTCCAAAATTTGGCAGTCTTAAAGGGTTTCCTATATGAAATTGATACCTACTCTTCTCGAGTGATAATTTGGGTGATGAAAGAATATGGGATCAAGAAATCTTGGCATAAAGAGGTGGTGATCCCACAAGTAACTATCGATGATATAGAATGGCCGTTGTGGGCGCCCATATCTCCTATTGAGGTTTTTAAAGATGGAAGTATTTTGATTGTGTTTGAGGATGAACTGTGGGAATTTTATCCTCAAAGTGGAGCAGTTGAAGACACAGAAATGTTTGACCTTGACTCGAGCGGAATGGCTTATCGTCCTAGCTTTCTTAAACTCCAGAATTTTGAATCAGAGAGAGTTCTAATGCTCTAAAGGTCAACTTAAACTCTATCGCTTTTGGGCCAGACAATCCTTTTGATTTTGGTATGTTACCATTGCTTTCAGAATTACTGAATTGGGTTCTCAGAAGTGATCAATTTGATCTTCAAGTGTCAACTAGCAGGCAGTAGGCAGTTGACTAATATATATATATATATATTTTTTTTGTTGAAGATACACATATATATTTAAGACATGTTAACTCATATAATTAACAATATATAAAAAATAATGGTAGCATTTTCATGATGAAAAACATATTGAACTTGAATTTGAAAAATGTATTGGACAGATACCTATGATACTCAATACACAATTTTGGTAATGAAGGAATACGGGGTTCAAGGAATCTGGGCATAAAGAGATGGTGGTCAAGCTAGGAATAATACCTGATCTCGATTGGCTGATATGGGAACCCATGTTTCTAATCGAGGGTTTACAAATGGGAGTTTTTGATGATTTGTTGTGAAGACATACTATTGGTATATTGTCCTCAGAGTAAAACCGCAAACAGAAATATTCGACCTATACTTCACCGGACTGCCTTATCGTCCTAGCTTGGTGTTGATTTACTTTACTAGAAACCACGTATGCCAATTTTGCAGGTTTGCAAATTGCACCAACACTGGACAAGATAACCTAGAATCCATAGACATTCAAACCTATATGCATGATTAACGACCTACCTTCTATTTTCATGACCTCCCCATAACGAGAAACCTTGTGAGTCATAAGACACGATAACACATAACGAGATGATTATTGCAAATTTCAACAAGCTAAGAAGTTTTAGTAACAACAAGGCTTCATAGTTGCTTAAGCATCTGAGCTTGGTTCGGAATCCAAACATTCGACAAAAGTGTTCATGTTCGTCTTTGGAATCATTAGATACGAATTTGAAACCGATGGACACATCTTAAACTGCATATTGTTACAAGTACATTTTAGACCTCATATTTTTCAAGACATCAACAAAAGAAAATGGATAAACAGACATGTGAATGAGAGGTGTAGTTTGATGGGTTTACAAAAGAAGATAATTGAAAGAGGGTTTGATTCCAACTTTAAAAGTGAATTGGAATTAAATATTTGGCTTTGAATTCTTGGTTTCTTTCTCTTCTTTTTCTTATGTTTACCTTCTGTCTCTTGTTTTCTTGTTTTTGTTTATTCTATAACCTCATTTACATTTGACAACTCTTCGTATTTATCTTTTCTATTGTTTATTTATGTTGAATTATATAATTATCTTTGATATTTTTTTATTATTATTGTGATTATTTCCATTATATTTTACATTTTCTGTAGGTTTGGAATTTAATTTTTAGAAAGATTTTAGAGGGTTGTTCATCAAGACGAAACTAGAACCAAAAAACTCAAAACATAAACCATTTGATGCACACTTCTGTTATACATGCTACTTTATCTTGTTGCAATGGAGTGATTGTTGATCATGTGTGAAAGCATCTATGGATTCGCTTGATGACAGAATTAGCTTATTTCAGACTCAGAATATGGTCATTGCTAAACCGAACATGAACCAAATATAGATATAAGCTCGGTGTTTTTAATTTGTAACTTATGAATTTATGACAATGTTATATTAGGAAAATCAAAAAGGATTTATAATATATGTCTTATATAATCAATAAAAGCCATTTAAAATTTGTGATAAAAATATTAAATAAATAGTTAATTAAATATAGAGTAAACTACAATTTTCGTCCAGTGGTTTGGTGTTTATGTTGATTTTCGTCCCTGTGGTTTTAAAATTGCTTTTATCATCCCTATGGTTTTCATTTGCTTCTATTTTCGTCCTTAGGCCTAACAACATTAAAAACAGCCGTTAAACCCCCCCTCCCACGTGGCCCTTATGTCAGGGGCAAATGTGTCTTTTTCTATTTCCTCTTTATTTTAAGTTTTAACCAATTTAAGATCTAACCCCATCTGGAAAACCTTAACAATTCCCTTCTTTTAACAGTCGGAACTTTCTCATGCCCTATACAACTGCCAGTGACCTTCTCATTCTACAATGGACGAAACCACAGGGTTGATGGCTACTTGTGACTCCAATGGCCGTCATCATCGTTTCTTATCCCCCACCCCAAATTGCACTAAACAACCACGTTGATGTGGCAGTTCCCCTCCCTGTGGTTTTTCAACCGATATGTGAAGAAATTAGGTTTATTGATATATAGTTTAAATACAACCATCTAGCTTTGTGTTTTTTAGGGGAAGAAATTTATTTCAAGTTGCAGAAGTGGTTTGGGGATGGAACCACATGGGTGGTGTGGAGGTGGAGAGAGCCACGTGGGGGTGGCTGGGGGTATTAGAACAAATGTTTTAATAAATTGTAATTTTATATAACAATATGTTATTTTATAAAATAATTTAAAAAAAAGATTAAAAAGACTAAATTACCCTTAGTCTAACGGGCTATTTCTAACAGAGTTAGTCTTAAGGACGAAAATAGAAGCAAATGGAAACCATAGGGATGATAAAAGCAATTTTAAAACCACAGGGACGAAAATCGTTATAAACACTAAACCACATGGACGAAAATCGTAGTTTACTCTTGAATATATTAAGTGATTCTAGAAAAAGAGCATGTGAATCTATATAGAAGGCATTTTGTCCCATGGACTTTGTGGACCTTTAAATCTATTCACTTGTGTAAGTGAAAGCAACCTCACCATGCTCTCTTTTTTTTTCTTTTTGGTTGGATGTTAACCAACATTATTCATTATGTTTCTCAATTACAACCATTTCATTTTGTCCTAGATTTAATGTCATGTGGCTTAACATAATTGAATTTAGACACTTTGAAGTCGCACTTGCCAAACTCTATATTTCTTTTTAAGTCTTGGTTAAAACTTTACCACATAGTTAAGGCTGGAACTAGAAACGTTTTTGAAGACGGTAGTTTTTTAAATGTCAAAATTTTAAATAATGCTTGCATAAATCATGCAACTAAAACAACTTATGTCGAAAAAATAGCCAGAGAAGTATCGAGTGGTCTTGCAAGACTCGAACCCATGACTTATGAGGAGGATCCCCAAGGCCATCCCCCTAACTGGTGTGTGTAAGAGCTACTCTAAGGGGTTCTTCAAAATGGAGAAATAAAAATAAAAATCTCTAAAAAAAATACTTTCATCTCGAACAAGTTTTTTATTTTGGAGATCACACAAGTAATTATATCATTAAATATTCAACACCAACTAATAAAATATTATTTTCTCTCCTAAATATTTAAGTTCTAGCATTTTCATTGGTAGAATACATAAAAAGTCATTTATCTCACATCGGCAATCAGTTTTGAAGAAATTTTCAAATTATTAAAATTTTCATTCTCTTTCTCATGCTTTCACCGTTTTGAAGAAGGTTTTGGAGAATTTGTTGGAGTAAAAAGAAACTCCAAAATCTCCATTATTTTAGAGAAATAGTTGGATGGTAGCAAATGCAAGATTTTTGTCTAGTAGAGGCACCTTTCCGGTAAATTAAAAGTCATCAAAGTCGACCGATGTGCTTTTAACTAATTCCATCTTTTCGAAAGATTTTTTAAGTTTTTGGTTGATTTCAAGGGATGTTTAAGTTCTTTTAGTTGATTTTGAGGGACTTTTTGGTTGATTTCATGAGACTTTTTTGGCTTTTTGTTTGATTTCTAAAGTATTATTTTTTTCTTGTTTGGTGGGGGCACATAAACTAATTTACTGGGGGGATCTATAGAAGAAAGTTAAAAAAAAGTTGGTTTTTAAACTAAAAAGGTGAGAGAATTGTCTTTTCCAATGGGGGCGTTTTCCCCCACCCTCAATGCATTAGATCCGCCCATGTTTATGGATGGTAACTTTGTCGTTATGATCGTTGGTTCCATCTCCTAATATTTGGCGATTCTGAAAGGTTGTCTATGTAAATTTAGTACCCACGATTCTCAATTAATGATTTGGGTGATGATGAAAGAATAAGGGATCAAGAAATCTTGGCATAAAAAGATGGTCATCGACCTATGTATCTATCTGATTGTGAGTTTAAGAGATGGAACAATTTGATGGTATATGAAGACAAACTGTTGGCATGTTTTTTTGCAACATTAGTTATGGAAGTTAAGTCGAGCTCGCGGTTAAGGATTTCTAATTAACTGCTTAAATCTGCTGCTTTGATTGTATTTCTTGAATCATAAGCATTAAAACTTGAAGCTAAACTGTGTACATTGATACATGTGAAACTTGTACATTAATATTTTAAGATGAAACTAGGAATCATTAGTATAAATTTAAATGGAATGGTAACATATTGGACTACAAAATGGAGTAGGTGTTCATGGTGGAATTTCTTTGACCTTTAGAACATATGAACAATCTCAGATTCAAACTTTTGGAGTTTAAGAAAGCTAGGCCGATAAGGCAATCCTGAAAAGTAGCGGTCGAATATTTCAGTGTCTTCGACTGTTTTACTCTTAGGACAATATGCTAACAATTTGTCTTCATAATAGATCATCAAGACACTTCCATCTTTTAAACCCTCAATTAGGTACATGGGTTCCCACATGAGCCAATCCAGATCAGGGCTAATAGCTTGCTTGATCACCACCTCTTTATGCCAAGATTTCTTGATCCCATATTCCTTCATCACCCATATCGTGAATTGAGAATCATAGGTATCAGATTGACATAGACAACCGTTTAGGACCGCCAAACATTGGAAATGGATTTGACTTTCTTCTATAACTTCAATAGGAGGAGATGGAAATAACTGAAACGTCTCCTTGTCTAAATCAAAAGTACAAATCCTTTCAGGGGCCTCATCCCTAGCACAAACAATCCAATGAAAATAGCCGTTCAGAAATGGCCCATAGAATCCATGAAGCCAATAAGCGACATGACCAAGACTTCTCCATTGACCTGTACCAAGGGTGTAAACCTCGGCTTCTAATAGACTCGGTCGTGATTTTACATAAGGATCGGGCGGTATATCCCCTTGGAAAATCCGCATCACTTTGTATTCCCCACTCAATGAACTCACTCCAAAACCGTACACGATTATCGCGTAGCCTTCTCTGTAGTATCGTTGTCTAGGGAGGATCATATATTCTCTAGTGATTGGATTGCATATGTAGGTGTTATCACTTTGAGGACCAAATTGCCATAAGCAGATCAACCCGTTGACGGAGCCAATGGGGAGTATTTGAGTGTTTTGAATAGTGGGTGCAAGATTAAGATCAAGACTCATGACGGGGTCGTGGTGTAGATGGTGGTGATCCAGTTCGTCTTCGATCTCCACCCACTTCAAAATTCCCGGTTTGTGGTAACCTGTCGAGTCTTTTTCAGAGTTGTGGTGGATGATGAGGCCTCGAGGTGATCTAGAGAGATGAAGATTAACAAAGTAAGAGTCTGAAACTAGATTCCGCCACTTCTTGCATACGCACGTGCAGTGAATGATCGTCTTCACCGGAAGTCTTGTGAAAATATCGGTCATGACATCCCGCGGCAAGGCTTCCATAGATGATTGATTGAAGACAAAAATTTTGTGGTAGTAAAAACAAGATGATTGTTTTCTGATTTGGTGGTGGTGGTTAACTGATTATTATATGTTTATATATAAATATATAACTATAATTTTTTTTTGTGTGGTGTGTGATAGAAAAGTCTATATACGTGGAAGAGAAGAAAAGTTGGTGTGTGGTCAAATAAGGTGTCACCGGCTTTGAACGAGTGGCAGTCAAAGCTCTGGATGGAGGGAGGAGGGGTGGTAATCTGAATCTGAACACTGAAGTCTGAACATACAAATTCTTAGGCCCAATAAGATATGTGGGTTGGCCCATATAAAGTTTTACTAATTAAAGGAGCAAGGCCATTTTAGAGTTCAGATGTTTCACATTCTAGGGACTCTTTAGACTTTAGAGTTTAGATGTTTCACATTTTCAATATTTTATGTTTTTACAGCATCTCCTTGCATCTCAATTAGAGGTGCACAAAAAAACCGATTAATCGAAAACCGAAAAAAATAACCGAAACTGATTTTTTTTTTAACCGGTTGAGAAAAAAACCGGATCGATTTTAACCGGTTCAATAACCGGCTTTAACCGGTTTTTATCCGAACCGGTTTTAAACCGGTTTTTTTAAAGGCAAGTTCTTTCAGAATATTTCAGACCGTTGGGTTCTAGGAAGGAATGTAGCAAACACCGGTAATGAACCGGTAATAAACCGAACCGGTAATAAACTGAACCGGTTTTTTAAAAAACCGGTTAAGAAAAAACCGATTTTTAAAAAACCGGTTTTGTGCACCTCTAATCTCAATATGGATATTTAGGGTTGATTTATGTTTCAACAACTTTTCCAATCTTATCTTTAAAATAAAGTTAGAGAGAGAATTTTTTTTTTCTTTATATTTGGAGATTACTCAAAAAATGATTATTATATGGAAGATCTAATAGAAATTCTTGAAAAGTAATAATTTGGAGAGATAAATAACTTTATAATAGATTGATGAAATATTTTAATATTAAAATCAATGTTAAAACCTCCAAAATAGGGAAGGTGTTGGAGATGGATGCAGTTTTTTTTAGAGATTTTGGTTTTTAGGCCATCCGCAGCCGTGCAGGTGATACCACCTGCATAGGCTGCCACCTCAGCGCCACATCAGTTTTACCACTACCTTACCATTACCATACCATTCACCCACATCCGTACAGGTCATACCACCTGTATAGTTTTTTTTAAATAAAATTAACAATTAACAATTAACAATTCATTTTAAAATTTAAATTTAAATTAACAATTAAAATTAACAATTAAAATTAAAATTTTCAATTAAAATTAAAAATAACAATAAAAAAAATTACATTAAATTAAAAATAAAAAACTATTCGAAAGGAGGCCAATCGTATTGAGCGCGCAACCGCGCCTTCTCTTGCAACGTGGTCTCCAAAATGGGACCCGAGAGATGGTTGTACGGTGATGTGTAGAATTGGAGGTGTGTCATCCTTTGTTTTTCTTTAAGTATATCCATAAGCCCGGTGATACCATGTGTGAGAGCGCCTACTTGGGTTGATATACCCGTGTTGGTATCGGTTGTCGAAGACGAAGACCCCGCACGTCTCGCCGCGTTCCGACCCATTGGTCGTGGCCGTTCGGTTTGTGAGCGTTGCTCATCATCCCCGAGGTTCATGTAAGTACGAGCATCAGAATCGCCGGGGGAGTCCGTTTGGGTTTCGGACGTTTTCGACCGTTTGTTTGTAGGCGCGCGGATGTCCGATGGGTTCATCATTTCCACCGGGTTGTACTTCGGGCATTCGATGAGAACTCTCCAAGCGGATTGGTGAGGGAATGTTCGATTATACTCACGTCGGTATCGCTCGTTAGCTCGTTCCAAGATATTAACGTCGGATTCGCCGCTAATTCGCGAATTCAATGTGTTGTTGTAGATACAAGCAAATTTCGAGACCCCCGATAGAAGCAATCTCACTTTGGTTTACACGGAGTCGGTTGAGCGGACGTTGGGGCCGTACCCCATGTGTATGTCTAACGACCTTTTAACGGCCATCCAAAAATTGTCTACTTCAAAAATTAAAAAATTAAAAACACATTAGCGAATACTTAAGTACGTTAAAAAAACGGTTTTTTATTTACCTCTCGTTCGATAGTTACCTATTGTTGGATCCTCTGAGGTTTCGGCCCACGCTTTCGCCAACTCGACCTCCTCCTCACTCGACCATGGTTTAGGAGGCGCTTTAGTTTTGATCGGGTTCGCACTCGAGCTCGCTTCTACGTTCTTACCCTTCCCACGTTTTTTACCTTTGGGTTGTGGCGGCGGTGGCGGTGGCGGCGACTCCGGTTGGGTCTCGGGTACCTCCTCGTCATCTCCCCACGATTGCGGTGACAAGTTGGTTCCATCTCGTGGTTCCCACACTTGTGACGGCGGGGGTTGCATGGTGGTTTGCGTCGTCGGTTGTTGGGTTTGCGTCGTCGGTTGTTGGAGGTGCATGATGTACGTCATCATAGGGGTATTCGCGATCATATTCGCATACGCCCAACTGTTGTCGACCATTGGGGTTTGCGGCCAACCTGATGGAGGCAACCAACTTCCAAACCCCATAGGGTTCGTCATTGCGGGGCGATAGACACCCGACGGTGGAGGCGTTTGGGATGCCGAGTTAGGACGTCGGGAACCGGAAGGGGTACCGTGTGAATCCATGAAAGTGTTTAAGAGGTGAGGAATAGATAAGTGTTAAGAGGTGAGATGAAATTGTTTAAGAGATGAAGAAGAGATGAGATGAAATTGTTGAGGAAGAGATAAGTGTTAAGGTGAGATCGAGATGTGGTAAAAAAATTGAATAGATTTATATATATATATATGTAAAAAGTAAAAAAAAAAGTAAAAAAATAAATAAATAAAAAGAGCCGTTGAGAGAGACATTGGAGAGAAAGAAAAAAGAAAAAAAAAATAAGCAACGGCATTCACTCACCGCCCACCCTCCATACCGCTCCCATACCGGCACACCTCGGCGGTGTTACCGCCGGTATGGGAGCTGCACAGCTCCTTCACAGCTTGCGCAGCAGATGGCCTTAGTTCTCGATTTTAAACAAAATTTGGAAAAGATGTTGGAGATGCTCTTAATTGTGTTTATCAGTTGTTGCAATTACTATATATCTATGATTCTATCTATTTTAAAAATAGTTTCCAGTACAACTTATTGACTTGTTTATGAATTATTATATACATTTTAATTAGATTTTTAGTTAATGAATACATAGGGATGCACATGAGGTTTTCAATGTTATGTGTAAAAAAGTTTAAAAGGCACCCCTTTGTCAATTCTTTTAGCAAACACAACATTATATTTAAGAGGTCTAACGGTCTAACATCTAGTTAAAGTAGTTAGCTCACCCTCATACTATTTTTATTTAAAAAAATAAAATGATATAACTAAAAGGGGATATAAATGAAACTTTGAATAACAAATATATGCATCCCTTAAAAAGATGTATTTGTGTACTTCTTTGAAACAACTTATCAAATTTATGTTCATTTTAGTACATGAAACTTGAAAGAAATAAAAATAAAAAATTAGTTTCAATTGAAATAATAAAGTCACATATAGGCATATAGCTAGTGTCATACAAGTTGAGAATAATAGGGTTAACTTCATATATGCCCTTGTTAAAGTTTAAAATATCATATTTACTTATTTATCCAACCCAACCTAATCTATAAATTTGAAACCCATTGAAACGAAATAAATTAGATATTGTTAAAAGTACAATAGGGGACTCATTTTTTTCAATCCATCAACAAAAGAAAATGGATAAAGAAGACATATGTGATTGAGAGGTCTTCTTTGATGTTTTCCAAAAGATAATGGAAAGAGGGTTTGATTCCAATTTCAAAGTGCATTGGAGTTAAATATTTGGCTTTGAATTCTTGGTTTCTTTCTCTTCTTTTCCTTTCATTTACCTTTTGTCTCTTGTTTTCTTCTTTTTGTTTACTTCATATCCCTCATTGACATTTGACAACTCTTGACAACTCTCTTTTTTGTTTTCAATTTTTCTTGAATTGTATAAATCTTTGACTTTTTTATTATTGATTTTTTCCTTTGCATTTTATATTTTCTCTAGGTTTGAGATGTTTTAAATGATTGTTCATTAGGAAGAAATTGGAACCAAAAACTCAAAACGTAAATCATCCTAGTTAGTTTGTTTTTGACTTAGAAGTTGGGTATTTTTTAACCGAACAACGACTCAGATATAAAATTGAGTGTTTTTAGCTTAAATTTATGAATTTATAACAAACATTATTAAAAAGAGAACCGAAAGATTTAAGCAGTGTTTGAGAAACTAGGCAGTTATAAGCTAGCTGTCGACTAATTGGCTAGCTTATGAATAAATCATGTTTGGCAAAAACTAACGTATGAGTATGTAAAATGACCAAAACAAGTTTATTGGGATACAATAATTAATATTAATAGGGGTATATTTGGAAAAAAAGCTACAAAAAACTTTTGAAAGAAATACCATTCCAAGTAGCGTTTCAATAAGCTAGCTTATGATCCATCCAAACATGTAGTAGCTTATAAGCTAGCTTATTTTTATCAAACACAACCATTATACCATATGATTTATATAACTAATAAACGGCATTTGCAATTTGTGTTAAAAATATTAAATAAATAGTTGAATTATTTCATGAAATTCTAGAAAAAGCAAGTGATTCCAGCAAAAGAGAATGTGGATATATATAGAAGGCATTTTGTCCCATGGGATTTTGTGGGACCTTTGAATCTATTCACTTGTGAAGTGAAAGCAACTTCACAATGCTCTCGTTTCTTTTCTTTTTGGTTGGATGTTAACCAACATTATTCCCTTATGTCTCTCAATTACAATTTACAACCATTTCTTTTTATTCTTAGATCATATAAAGTTATTTGGTTTCGTTCGACCGTTTTATTTAAGTGAAACTTCAATGAATTTCGACTTTTTTGAACCTGCTTTAGCCAAACACTACAATTCTTTTCAAGTATTGGTTAGGATTTTACGATAAAGATGGGGCTAGAGTTAGATATTTTTCTTCAAGGTGGTTCTTTTTTAAAATGTCAAGAGTATTAAATAATACTTATAGAAATCATGGATTCAATACAATGTATGCCCAAAAAAAAATCCACGAAGTTTGCTAATTGCCTTGCAAGACTTGAATGGTGATCTTTGAGGAGGATCCTCAAAGGCCGAAGCTTCATTGGCAGTTTATAATCAAATGCTTGATTACACATAATTTGACGAAATGACAAAAACACAAGATTACTTGTGATTACACTCATCCCCTCATCCACCCCACCCTACCAACATCGCCACCATGCCACTATTGTTCATTGCCATAACTTCCACCCATTACCCACCTACCTCACCCTACCTCCACCCCGACCACGCTATTACCCTTACAATGCCTCTATTGTGATAAAGGGATATTTTGGTTAACAAAAATTATTTCATTCCAACTCTAAAGCTATATTTGTCAAACAAACATGAAGATTTCAATTATTTGGAGAGATTTCATTCCAATTCCTACCAACTAAATATTCGGTCAAATTCCATTTGAATTCCTTCAAAATCAAATAACTAGATGGATTACGATTCCTACAAATTCCATTACGTGAATCAAACACCTCCTAATATTTTGGATCTTGGTAAGATAGGAACAATGTTAGAATGTCTCAGTGAGGAATCCTAAGGGGGTATGGTTAGGTGAATTATATTACTAAGGGGTTGTTTACCAAATGTTTATTGTATAAGTTCTTATCAACAGTAGTAGTCGCCATCCTCTCTTATGTTATCGGGTAAAATTCTCAGCCATGAATAGGGGTGAGCTGGAAAAAACCGAACCGAAAAAACCAAACCGAAAAAACCGAACCAATACCAAAACCATTGGTTTTGGTTTTTAAAATTTCAAAAACCGACTTTTTCGGTTTGGCTCGGTTTTATGATTCAAAACCAAACCGAAAAAACCGAACTGAATAAATACTTCTTTTAGTTTTACCCTAGTTATTTAGTAAATACTGGAAGATTTTGTTGAGTTCTTATTTATCTCCAGTTCTCTGATATTTTTCTTGTTTATGAGTTCTTATTATCTTCAGTGCTCTGCTAATTTTCTTTTAGTTTTCGACGAATTAATAATTTTACCCTTTGCATTCTTCTTCTTATAATTACATGAGTCCATGAATGACTTGACATCACATAGAAAACATTTATATTAAAAAATGATGAAACAAATAATAAATTGAAGTCATTCTATGATGATGATAACGATTAATAATGTAAACTAGTCAATATTAAGTTGAAGTCATAGTTCTATAAAACACCAACTCTATCTTTTAAACATTCACATGCGATAAACAGGAATTGATGATCTTGGATTTTGATTTTTGGACAAAAAAATTGAAATCCGAAAACCAAAAACCAAAAACCGAATTAGAAACCGAAAACCGAACCAAAAACCGAACTTAAAACCGAAAACCAAAAACTGAAAAACCGATTGGTTTTGGTTTTGTTTTTCTAAAAACCGAAATTTTCGGTTTGGTTTCGGTTTTACCTCAAAACCGAACCAAACCGAACCATGCACACCCCTAGCCATGGTATTGAATTGATTTCAAGTGTCTCTTACCTTTTAAGCGTTAACTGAATAAGAGTCTTTGTTCCTTACTTATTGGTAAGAAATCAGTTGTTGTGAATTGTAATCCTTCTTATCGAATAAGATTATCGGTCTTTGCAATGCTCATCAAGAAAAACTAGTGATCAAGTAAGCACTTAATAACCTAGTAAGCGTTTGATCCTAAAAGGCTACTAAAATCATATAATCTAGTAAAGTTAAATTGCAAAAACAACGGTAAAATAGTATAACATATAATCACTCATATATCCTGATTTTGTGTGAACGATTTTCACCCAACGGATCAATTGAAAACCTAAAGAAATATCCATGAAAAACAACAACAAAAAAACAATACTTTCCCTTTCCCAATAATAAGCAAAGAAATTGATTGTTTTCTTTTATTTTAATAGTCTATCTATTTCAAACTTTATTATTTATGAGGTTGACATATCCGATATAAAACAATTTTTTATATTCTCTATTGAATAATGAGTTATTCGTTTTCTCATTAAATCATGTTTACTTTTGTTTACACGTTAAACAATAAGTTAACTAATATCTTTTATCCATGTTCAATAATTTTATTTCAAAATAATTTTAATAAAATTAAAAACAAACAAAAAATAGTAAATTCCATAACATAAATACATTTTTATTAATGTATTTTTATCTTAAGCTAAATGTAAATCATTTCTCTTTGGTCGTTTTTACTCTTTTACGGTTTTACCCACTATTTGATTTCGTTTGCAATTCTTTTCTCTTCCTTACACACGTAAAATACTAAAATAGTAGTTTAATTCTTTTAAACACAAAAATAAATAGATGATTATAATTTATAAGCAGTAAAATACATATCTTTTTAACAAATATTGTAATTTGTATTTTCTTTTGGTTTTTATTCGATCCATATAAATAAAATAAAACAGATAATTTTTTTTTAATCCTTATAAAAAGTTTATTGCAAAAAAAAAAACCCCATGATATGCAACAATACTTGATTTTTTTTCTTTCACTAACTAAAGTTAAATTCCGTCTGTTAGAGCCCTTATGTGCTTTGCACATTAAGGTAAAGTAGTCCCTTTATCTCTATCTCTGAATATGAGGGTAAATAAAAAAAATCATTTCAATACATTTTTTGAAATAAATTACTAATTTACCCTTACATGTAACGCCATCAGGTGGGAGACAAGAAGGGAGGAAGGGACTAAAACCATGCATTTTACCATACCATGAGATTTTTTCTTGCAATAAACATTTTGCAACAACAAAAACCAATAGAACAACAAACGATATATATATAAATGTTAAAAATTAAACATATAAAATATATATCATATTATATATTTAGCTCGTTTAGGTTCGTGAGTTTAAACGATCCCACTCTTTGGAGCTCGAGCTCGCCTCATTTATTAAATGAGCTTTAATCTCAACTCGAGCTCGCCTCATTTATTAAATGAGCTTTAATCTCAACTCGAGCTTGTTAAGGCTCGACCAATTTTAACAAACTGAGTGCGTATTTTACATCCCTAGTTTTAACGGACCTAACGTGTATTTTACAAAAATGAGGAAGAAAACGAGCAAAGGAATCAATTGGGTGTCTAGTTTTGGTCACCCGAACCAATTTCCCTATTTAGTTACTCATGTATTTATGTCAAAACAATATTTACAAAAAACACCCTCCACTTGTGTCTCCTTCCACTTACACCCCCTTAAAATTCTATAGCTTATCACACCACCTTAAACCCTCCTCCCCCTCCTCCTACAAATACCCACCACCACCCACCACCTCTCACATATCAAAAAAATTCACATTTCTTCAAAAATCAAATAAATCATCAATTTTGTTCAATGTTACATATTGATGATATTAATGGCAATTTACATAGAAACCCCAAGAAACCCAACCACAATTTCTGCATAAACGATCACATGGACTTATTAATCGAAGTCCTGCAGCGCCTCGACGGCCGCTCGCTCGCAGCGGCCGCGTGCGTCTGCCGGCAATGGTGCTCCGTCGTCCGCAACGACTCCCTATGGGAGCACCTCTGCTTCCGCCACGTGTCCCCGCCGCCGTCCGTCGGAGTCAGGTCGGTGGTCCTCGCCCTCGGCGGCTACCGGCGGCTCTACATGGTGTGCGTCAGGCCAGTGGCGACTCAGCTCAAGGGCCGGAGGACCGCCGCCGTCCGCGGCGGCGCCGGTGCCGGTGCCGGCGCCGTCGAGCCGGAGGTGGTGCGGCGGGTGTGGAACCGGCATGAGGTGGAGCTGTCGTTGTCTTTGTTTTGCGTGGAGTATTATGAGAGGTTGTTGGGTGGTGGCGGCGGCGGTGCTGCGGTGGCCGGCGGTGGCGGAGGGTCGCCGGCGACGTCGCTCAAGTTTTTATGCAAGGCCGTGAACGTTAGCATCTGAGAGTGGGTGAAGAGAAGAAGTTAGTGAGAAAATGACAAAAAACGATGTCGTTGGGTTTTTAATTTTTAATTTTTTGTTTGGATTTATAATAATTTGGCACACTCTGTTGGCTAGAAAATACAAACATTTTATTTATTATGATTTTGTGATATGATTTTATTGATTTTTATTTGTAGTATCCTGATGTTAGAAAGAAATGCACTTTCTTTGGTTTTTATTTTTTTGGTATTGTACTTTAATGTTGATTTATAAATATGTAGGTTTAGTTTTAGGCTACCGGTACCTCATGCGGTACCTCTTTGGGCTCGCATGTGGGTTATAATGTGTAATCGCAGGCTAGCCCGAGTGGGTTTTTATGGCAGGTTCAGATGAAGGCTTCTAAGCCTGATGCTACCCGATTGATTTCTCTCTCTCTATCTTTCCTTTCTCTCTCTTAATAAAATAAAAAAGAAAAGATTAAGGGAATGAGGGTAATGGGGGTAGTGGTATTGAGGGTAAGGTAAGGGTATCAGGATAAAACTGATGTGTCGCCGATGTTGCAGTGGTGATAGTTAAGGCTTGTGGGTAGCGGTACCAATAGCCTTAGGGGATAATTGAAATGATAAGATTAAATATGGTGATAAGGCCCTCGACTATGGTGCCAATGAACCCAAACTGTCACATGAACGTCACGTTAGCTTTCCATTATCTTACCTAAACCATCCACTATGGTTTATCCAATCTTACCCACACATTAAATAATTAAATAAAAAAAAGAAAATAAGAGAGAAAAAGAAGAGAGCGAGAGAGAGAGAGAGAGAGAGTTAGAGACAAACAAGAGACAGAAAATGGGTTGAGGGGGTGGGGGTGAGGTGTCTCTCGGCTCGGAGGAGATGTCCATACCGATCCACATGCGGCGGTGTTGCCGACGGACCCGAAGGCCTTGCCGAAGCCTTCGGGTGAACCATAGCGCATGGTCCAAGAACAAGGTCATTGATAATATAATCAAAGAAAAAGTAACAAGCACAAATATAGCCTTTTGTCACCCATGTAACCATGTTTAGTAAATTTTTAACAAGTGCTTACCAGTAAAAGATAAATATTTATACACCTTATTGTTTTACATTCTTGGTTATGAAATTAGATTGTTGATAAGCATTTTAAATCCAGTAAGCAATTATAGCATAGAGTTGTCTCCCGTACTTACTGGGTAAGCATTTTTCTTAATGAAGGCTACTCATACCATCCTAGAAAAATTAAACTTTTGGCAATTCAATGATTTGTAACAAATCTCTTACCAAACTTGAAGAATTGAAATCTTTGCAACCTAATACAGTTGCAAATACATATCTATAATAGGGGAGGTTTCGAAATCTTTGCAACCTAATACGTATACAGGGAGGGGATATGATCAAAATCATGAAACAGGTACATAATATAAACATCCCCCTACCTTACAGGCTTACAAAAATCATCTTTTTCTTATAAAAATTATAACCACAGAATCCCAAAAAGAAAAATCGAACAATTTTGAATACATTGACAAGTTAAATAGTTTATGACTTTATGAAAAATTTACATGTATAACCATGAAAAACCAAAAGAGAAAATAAGAAATTGAGAACAATAGAGGTTATGAAATTGAGAGAAGAACAGAGAGGATTCAAAGATGGTAGTAAAAAAAAAACTCCACACATGATATAGTATATATTTTCATACATGGACCAAAGTTAATTGACAAGTTAAGAGCTGCTATAGAACTCTATGTAGTATTACCGTTGACTAACCAAAAGTAGTTAATTGATTAATAACTCTACAATGGCATTGACTATATCATATAGACAAAAAGTAATTAAAAAAACACGGTTTTCAATGTGTCTTCATCTTTTAATCAACTTTGAATATCGTTCAATATGTTTTTAGTCTAATTCCATCGTTTCAAGAGATTTTTAAAGATTTCTTACTTTATTTGAAGAGATTTTAAAGTTTTTTTCTCATCGATTTCAAAGGACTTTTTCAGTATTTATGGTTGATTTCAAGAGTTCTTTCCAATTGTTTTGGTTGATTTCAGTTCTTATTTGTGTTTTTAGTTGATTATAAGGTACGGTTGCATTTCTTTGAACTTTTGGATATCATACTGCAACACTTTCAAAAACGATACAGTTACACCTTTAATAAACGTATAAGTTTTAACACTTCAACAGAGACAAAATACACTGACACGTTCCACGATATGCTCTTCTATGGATCCATTCATTCATGTGACTAATAATAACCTCCTTTTTGCAAGTCCCATGTAATATCTCAACATCAATGATATGAATATAAAAATAAAAAATTATGTATGAAGAACTACTAAATTGCCATTTCAGACAACTTTAAATATTAGAATCTTAGTTCTTGTACAAGAACTCCAAACTAGTTATGCTAGAAAAATTTAGCCATATGACCTAAAAAGCCATTTCAAAGGGTCGTTATTGAGTAAAAGCTACTAAAAAGCTTATTGAAATGATACTTAAAGATAAACAATCTCCTTTGAGGATTTGCGTACTTAGCTTTAGAACACACCAACTCTCTTTGAATCAATGTTCTGAAGTTTGATAAAGCTAGGACGATGAGTCAATACGATTAACCAACCACCGAGAATTGCAATTTCTTCGATTGTTTGTCTCTTAGGACAGTATGCCAACACTTTGTCATCATGGACCACCAAAATACTTCCATCTTGTAAACCCCCAAACACACACATGGTTTTCTTCATCGGCCAATCTAGACCGGCACAGATAGCTTGGGTGATCATCAGCTCTTTATGCCAAGATTCCTTGATGGCGTATTGCTTCATCACCCATATCGTGAATTGAAAATCATAAGCATCTGATCTACATAGACAACCCTTGAAGACTCCCAAATTTGTTGTACCTAAATTCTCTGCTTCAAATGGAGGAGGCGGCGATGGAAATAACTGAAACGTCTCCTTGTCTAAATCAAAAGTAAAAATCCCTTCAGGGCCATCTATGTCATAAACAGTCCAATGAAAATTGCCGTTCAAAAATGGCCCAGCAAATCCACCAAACAGGTAAGGGATTTGGCCAAGGTTTCTCCATTGGCTTGTACCAAGAGTGTAAACTTTCGCTTCAAACAAACTCGGCCCTTCTGATATACAAGGACATAGCGGTCGGTTCCCCTTAAAAATCCGTAACACTTTGTATTCCCCTGACAGTGAATTGACTCCAAAATTATAAAGGATAAGCCCACAACCATCTTTGTAGTTTTGTTGCCTAGGGAGGGTCAGGTATTCTCTGGTGATTGGATTACATATGTAAATGTTATCAACTTTAACACCACGCTGCCATATGCAGATTAAACCATTGACTGAACCGATTGAAATCAATGCGGCATTCGGAGTGGGTGCACCAAGATATCCATTCAGATCAAAGTTTATCACAGGATCATGGTGTAAACGGTGGTGATCAAGTTTGTCTTCGATTTCCACCCATTTCAAGATTCCGGGTGTACCATCACTAGGTATATTTGCATCATGCTGCACCATAAAGCCGGTAGATGATTTGGCGAGGTGAAGATTAATAAAGTACGAGTTGTTAACTAGGTTCCGCCACTTCTTGCATACACACTTGCAGTGGATGATCGTCTTCACTGGAAGTCTTGAGAGAATATCGACCATAACCTCCGATGGTAAGTTTTCCATGGATGGATTCATTTTTGGTAAATAGGAGCCAGATTTTGAAAACTGAACAAATAAGACAAAGTTAGAGAGAAGAGTGACAAATAAATAATTTAGCCAACACCAATTTAAACAATGCACTTTCAGCCATGAATACGAAGGAAATAAAAAACATTACGATACAAAAATAATATATAATAATTACTTTGACCTTACCAACTCAATATAGAAGAATAAGTATTTAGATAATGAATCCATTGCCTTTTCTTTTCAAAAACTCCAATAAATACAAACAAACAAATACATTATTGTTGCAAGAATAGCTCCCATCAAAATTCACCATGACGCTTTGGAGACATTAGAAATCATATCTTTGATATAACTATTGGTATAAATAATTACGGTTAAGAAGCAAGTGTGCTGTATTATAGGAGTTTATATACATTGATAAGTGCACCCCCTACATAGTATTTTACCCCACACATCAACACACAACATTGAAACCTGTTTTTTACATTTTCAATACATGACTTGACCTGATTCTGTCATTCTGACATCTAACGGGAAAACCAACAGCATTCCCACTATTATAGGTATATGCATTATACAACCATACTGTTCAGGTAACGTCTTGTGCCAAAGTCACAATCAGATTAAAAATAGGCACCATAGTCGCTTTACTAGAGGTTCAAAATCTGCCCTTGTTCAAGTTAAGTTAAAGCATGTTCTCACGATTTTCAGAGCAACCTCACCGTTCTTTAGATAGAAAAAGGTTACGATTTTCACGATTTTAGCTGGATATCGGAACATCTATTCTCAAAAGTAGCTAAAAAAATCATTTGTATGCCATTTTCAATGAAGTTGTAATCCATAATCATTAACTTTTGTTTTACTAAAGGGTTTGGATCATTACACCCCCCTCTATTCTATGATTTGATATTTTACCAATTTTTTAGACAGTTGTTATTATAAATAAAGTTGACTTTTTTATTATAAAATAACATTTCCAAACTTCTAGATATTGGTAACAACACCCTTTACTTAATATTTAGTTGTCACTCACAATTTCATGCAGTAAGGCCAAAATTGCAATTATGTCTTTGGAAGTTCAATCATATATTTATATTCAAATATTCCAATTATGTCTTTGAATCCATACTCATTATCAACAAGATTTAAGGCCAATTTTCATTCTACAGTCTCTTATCCGATTTCTAGATAATCAATCATATACATATAAAAAAAAACACAAAATCATAGAAATGAATCATGTAATAAATAATCGATAGAAGATTAAGTTACTTACGTAGATCAAAAACGATTATGATGCATAAAATAAAATTAGGGGAAATCCATGAGATCATAAACCCTAGCTCAACTCGGATAGACCTCCGTGAGCAAGGGCGGAGCCACTTGATCACTAGGGTTAGCAGCTGCTAACCCTCTAATTTTGTCACTTTTTATATATAAAAATAATGTGTATCAATAAGGGATAAAGCAAGACTTAATATACATACAACATATATATATATATTGTTTATGAGGGAGGTTCAAATGAGAAGTGATAAAAAACTATGAAGTAGAGAAGTGATCATAGCCTTCTATTTATTTGATCAATGGTTATTAAATTAAGTGGTGCAACAGATTATTAAAGGAGTACCTTAAGTTTTGTGGAATACGAAAGGGTATATTGGTAATTATTCGCATAATTTATATATGAACCATTTCAATTATTCATATATGAATCATTGTAGTGTGAAGATTCATATATGAATGTTCACACTACAATGATTCATATATGAATAATTGGAATGGTTCATATATGAATTATGCGAATAATTACCAAAATACCCTTCCATATTCCACAAAATAGAAGGCTATGATCACTTCTCTACTTCTCATTTATTTAGCACTTCTCATTTGAACCTAATACTATTGTTTATAAAAGCACAAATTTGATTTACATCCCCCACCTCTTTGTTGTTTTGCTTTTTAAGTTTTTTATTTAAATTTATCATCAAATATTAATTCGTTAGTCTCGTAATTAATATTCATGGATAAATATTTAATAAAGAGAAGGATAATGTGTGAGTTGTCATCAAGATCGTATAAATAGTTAAGTTAATGATGAGAAGTCGATCCTAATTATTGATCACTTTTAATCTTATACCCTGCTGTGAGTTATGCTTTGAAAGGGAATTGATCTCGGTGCATTAGGATGTGTATTCATTTTGCATTCAACGGTTGCTAACCGCTTATCACGTTTTCCCATGGTAATCTTAACATCTTATCGGAATTCAACTCTTGTCATATCTATACTGGATAAGAATAATAGTATGATACTTTAACAGTCATGATTTTGTTGAGATAGATTATGAAGACATTATGGATAAGTTTTAGAAAATGAAAAATTGTCGAGGTCACAAATGAAATTGTATAAGTTTGTGTTTCAAGGATATAATATTATTGTTTTTGTTCTTTTAACTTAATATTTACTTCTTTTCAAAAAAAAAATTTCATTCATAATTGATCGATGCTCCCCCTATACTGAGATCCTGGCTCCGCCACTGTCCGTGAGACGTGTTTGAGTGATGATGTGGCTTTTTGTTGTTTAATATATTTATTGGTAATTAGAATTTGGGCCTAGTTTTAGTTCAATCTTGGCCTCCAACCTTTTAGGCTTGATTGAAATAATATGATTATGACCCATAAATGAGTTTCGGATCGGGCCTAAATCGGTTTCTGTCTCGCAATCAAAATACGTTGGTCTCAGTTAAACTTTAAAAGGTCTGGTTATAAGAATTGGTTACGATCCCTAAGCCAGGGTCAAACCCGTCTCATTTTTTTATTTTTGTAAAATTATTTTTTTAACATATAAAAAACATATTTTTGAATAATTTGATCAATGACACTTAGCAGGCGAAAGTGCCAAGCAACTATGGCATGGTCGCTATCCTCTACCACAATCGCTGATGAACACGTAGGGATTTTATAGGCACGTTCAACATTTTAGACAGAAACCTCATTTCCAGTTTTGTGTGGCGTCTACATCTAAGGTTTTTACTATTATATGAAAAATGATGAGTTCTATTTTATGTGTTTATCAAATGAAGCTTTGTATTCATATTTATGGTAGAACACTTGGATAATCCATTTTAGACACATTTATGATTTTTATTATGTAGAGAAATTTATTAGGTGGAAAGTAGGTTATTGAAAGAAATGAATGGATTATTGCTTGTATAGACTATGAGTATTGTAACTTTTATAAACTCTTTAGAACCTATTTTGGAAACATTTTATGTTGGAAATTGTCATTTGCTAGACTTTTACATGGATTTGATTTCATATTGTATTATTTATGCAAGGTAAACTACATGTATGATTTTAGTTTTTATCACAAGTCCCTCTGCAAGGTAAACTCCTTGGAATTGTAGTTATTATAAGTTGCTACAAGTTTTGCTTATAAGAACCTTCCTATAGAGATCCCATCCCATAGACTTTTTATTGGTTGAACTAGTTGATAGGTAATGAACTAACTAAGAAACTAGTGATGCTTGGAAAATATGAGCCATATATTGGATGACAATCGGAGTAAAAGCTATAATATAAGTGCTTACTAAAACGATACTTAACACAATCTAGATAAACAATGTTCTTTGAAGATTAACGTACTTAGCATTTGAATGTATGAACTCTCTCTGAATCAATGTCCTTGAGTTTAATAAAGCTAGGACGATGAGTCATTACGACAAACCAGTTGTTGGGTAATGAAAGGTCTTCAAATGTATTATTCTTAGGACAATATGCCAACATTTCGTAGCCAACGACCACCAAAATAGTTCCATCTTGTAAACCCCCATACACATAAATTGTATCCTTTAACACCCAATCTAGACCGGCACAAATAGCTTGCGTGATCACCAACTCTTTATGCCAAGATTCCTTTATCCCGTATTGCTTCATCACCCATATCGTTAATTGAAAATCGTAAGTACCTAGTCTACATAGACAACCCTTAAAAACTCCCAAATTTCCTGTATTTTCTTGCATGGCTCCAGGTTGAGTAGGAGGCGATGGAAATAACTGAAACGTTTCCTTGTCTAAATCAAAAGTAAAAATACTTCCAGGGGCATCATCATGATTTACTTCCCAATGAAAACAAGAATTCAGAAATGGCCCGTGAAATCCACCAATCCGATAAGGGACTTGACCAAGGCTTCTCCATTGGCTTGTACCAAGAGTGTAAACTTCAGCTTCTAATATACGACGATATGGTGGTAAACCCACTCGAAAAAACCGTAACACTTTGTATTCCCTTGACGGTGAATTGATTCCAAAATTATAAATGTTGACCGCATAACCATCTATATGGTTTTGCTGCCTAGGGAGAGTCAAGTATTCTCTGGTGATTGGATTGCATATGTAAATGTTATCGACATTAAACCCAAACTGCCATATGCAGATTAAACCGTTGACTGAGCCGACTGGGACCATTACAGTGAACGGAATAGGTTCAACAAGATATCCATTTAGATCAAAGTCTATAATGGGTTCATGGAGTAAAGAGTGGCGATCAAGTCCGTCTTCAATTTCTACCCATTTCAAGATTCTTGATGTAGCACCATCAAGTATATGTTGATCATGATAAACGATAAAACCTCCAGGTGATCTATAGAGGTGAAGATTAATAAAGTATGAGTCGTTAACCAGGTTACGCCACTTCTTGCATACACACTTGCAGTGGATGGTTGTCTTCACTGGAAGTCTTGTGAGAATATCGACCGTAACCTCTTCTGGTAAGTTTTCCACGGATGGATTGATTGGAGGCATAATTTTCCAGCAAATAGGGTCTAGATTTTGAAAAACTAACCATATAAGACAAAGTTAGAGAGAAGTGATAAATAAGCTACAATCCACAATCATAAAACCTTTACAATTTAGCCAACACCAAATAACATAATGAACTTTCAGCCACGAATATGAAAAAGAAAGCTATACATTATAGCCTACAAAAACTAAACATATAATAAAAAAAATGGAAGGGTGTCTGGGCCAAAGCCCGACTAATCCGCGGCAATTTTGGGGCTAAACGTGGTCCCACTTAAATGTCCTCAGTCATGTGTACGGGAAGACTCGAACTCGGTTAGGGTGCTATGAACCCCCGAACGATAAACATATAATAATTACTTTGACATATTTGAGAAACTCCAATTAATTATTCACCATGACTCTTTGGAGATATTGGAAACCATATAATTCCTATATGAATAACTATTTGTATATTACCTAATAAGATCGAGAAGGATTATGAAGAATAAAATTAGGTGAAAACCATGCGTCTTGTAAGATGAGAGAAACCCTAGCTGTAACTAAATTCTCATATTTGAGTTATGAAATCGCAAACCCAAATAATTGGGCTTTTATTGTTTCCATCCCTTTTTAGTCTCCGACCCTTTTGGGCTTGCTGATTGAAGTTGAGATGGCTAAAAGTTAGGAGCCTGGTTCCATGTACCCTTTGGGCATGTTGATTGTTGTTCGGTTCAATGGGCTGAGGAGTCCGGTTACATGTACCCGCATGGAAACCGAAAAGGGCGTATCCCATGCCCGCCGAGCCCACGGCTTGAAACCCACAAGCCCATTAGGGCCCAAGTCGGTTCCAATTCCGACAAAAATATATTGGTCCAGTTAAACTTTATAGGGTATGGTATGGTTATAATAACCGGTTATGTATTTTTCAAAAAATTTATTATTGTAAAATTAATTTTAAATATATAAAGACATTATTTTGCATGATTCAGTCAATGGTACATAGCATGAGAGAGTGCCAAGCGATGTGGCTAGGTCACTCTCGTCTGGCACAATCGTAGATGAACATGGAGGGATTTTACAGACATATTCAACTTTTTAGATATAAACCGCATTTCCAACTGTGCGGTGTGGTTTTTCTATGCATCTAAGATTCTAAGGTAATTCTCTCATCTTTTTCATATCTCTTCATTTTACGTTTACTTGAATTCAACAAATGAGTATTTATTGTTCATCTCTAGTATTTTATTGAGTAAGAAGGGTTTAGAGTTATCATCCGCTTTCTAGGGTTTTTCTTTGGTTTTAGGTTCGTAACCAAAAACTAAGCTTGGAGAGTCCATCCTACATCTTTCAAACTTTATACATGTTAAAACCTTGCTATTTTAATCTCTAAAGTTTTTAATTTCTTTTTCCATTTCATGGGTTTTGACCTAACCTGAGGATTTTGGGAAGTTTTAAGGTTTTTACTATTTTATGGAAAATAATGGTTTGTTTTATGCGTTTATGAAATAAAGTTTTGTATACATATTTATGGTAGAACACATGGCTAATCCATTTTAGACACATTTAAGATATTTATTATGTAGAGAATTTATTTGGTGGAAATGAGTCTTGAAAAGAAATGAATGGATTGTTGCTTGCATAGACTATGAGTATTTTAAAATCTATAGACTCATGAGTAGAGGCGCACAAAAATTCCGATTATCTGATTTTTTGCAAAAACTATCCGAAACCAGTTTTTTCGTAACCGGATTTTTTTCAATCCGGATCGGATTTTATTGGAACCGGATATCTGATCGGATTACAGATTTTTAATGGACCGGTTTTTTTCCCGGATTTTAATCCGGTTTGGAACCCCTCTTGTGCACCTTTACTCATGAGAAACTATTTTGAAAACATTTTATGTTGGGAATGGAAACAGTCATTTGTTAGACTTTTACATGGATTTCATTTCATAGGGTGTTATTTATGCAAGGTAAAGCATCTCATGGGATTGTTTGGTAAATGAGATATATATATATATATCCTCTATATATATATATATATATAATAGTTTTATCATAATGTGGATGTGACAAGTCTTAAACTAATAGTAATGAAGCCATAGCTATAGGTGTCCGTTTATTTGATTTAGGATGATTCCCATTTGTAACTAGTTGGGATACTGGTCACTGAAGGCAATTTGGTACGGTTATGTGGAGATTATGAAAACCAAAGAGAAAATAAGAAAATCTGACCAACAAAGATTATTAAATTGTGAGACGAATAAAGGGGGAGTTGGAGTCGTTAGGGATAACCCTATTAAAGGTTGATTTGAGGAGTTATTTAAGGTTGTTTTGGTTGATTTCAGGAGTTCTTATTTGTTTTTTTAGTTGATTATAAGATATGTTGCATCTTTTTGAGCTTTTGGATATCCTACGGTGGCACTTTAAAAAACAATACAACTACACCCTTTGTAAACATATAAGTTTTAACCCTTCTACGATGACATAATACGGTAGCACATTCCACGATATGCTCTTCTATGGGTCCATCCATGTGATTAATAATAACCTGCTTTTGCAAGTCCCATATAATATCTCAACATCAATGATATGATATGAACATAAAAATCAAAAACTATAGATGAAGAATTAATAAATTGTCATTTCAGACAATCTTAAATATTAGAATTTAAGTTCTTGTACAAGAACTCCAAACTAGTTATGCTATGAAAAATTAGGCATAAAACCAAAAAAGCCATTTAAAAGGGTCGTGATTGAGTAAAAGCTACTAAAAGCTTATTGAAACGATACTTAAAATAATCCCGATAAACAGGATCCTTTGAAGATTAAGGTACATTGCTTTAGAACATGTGAACTCTCTCGACATCAACGTTCCGAAGTTGGATAAAGCTAGGACGATGAGTCAGTATGATGCACCACCGACCAACAATTACAATTTCTTCAATAGTTTTTCTTTTAGGACAATATGCCAACACTTTGTCATCATGGACCACCAAAATACTTCCATTCTGTAAACCCCCAAACACATACATGGTTTTCTTCATCGGCCAATCTAGACCGGCACAATTAGCTTGTGTGATTACCAACTCTTTATGCCAAGATTCCTTAATAGCATACTGCTTCATCACCCATATCGTGAATTGAAAATCATAAGTATCTGATCTACATAGACAACCCTTAAAGACTCCCAAATTTGCCGTACATTCTTACATTGCTTCAAATGCAAGAGGAGGAGATGGAAATAACTGAAAAGTCTCCTTGTCTAAATCAAAAGTAAAAATGCCTTCCGGGGAATCTTGATCATAAACGATCCAATGAAAATTGCCGTTCAGAAATGGCCCAAAAAATCCACCGAACCCGTAAGGGATTTGGCCAAGGCTTCTCCATTGGCTTGTACCAAGAGTGTAAACTTCCGCTTCGAACAGAAGTCACCCACCAAATATACAAGGATAAGGCGGTAGATCCCCTTGAAAAATCCGTAACACTTTGTATTCCCCAGTCAATGAATTGACTCCAAAATTATAAAGGATGATCCCATGACCATTTTTATAGTTTTGTTGCCTAGGGAGGGTTAGGTATTCTCTGGTGATTGGATTACATATGTAAATGTTATCAACTTTAACACCATGCTGCCAAATGCAGATTAAACCGTTGACTGAACCGACTAAAATCAATGCGGCATACGAAGTGGGTGGAGCAAGATATCCATTCAGATCAAAGTTTATAAAGGGATCATGGTGTAAACGGTGGTGATCAAGTTTGTCTTCGATTTCCACCCATTCAAGATTCCGGGTGTACCACCATCAGGTATATTGGTATCATGTTGAACCATAAAGCCGGTAGGTGATTTGGAGAGTTGAAGATTAATAAAGTACGGGTTGTTAACTAGGTTACGCCACTTCTTGCATACGCACTTGCGATGGATGATCGTCTTCATTGGAAGTCTAGAGAGAATATCTACCATAACCTTTGACGGTAAGTTTTCCATGGATGGATTCATTTTTGGTAAATAGATGCTGGATTTTGAAACCTGACCAAATAAGACAAAGTTAGAGAGAAGTGACGAATATATATTTAGCCTACACCAATTTACACAAGGCACTTTCATCCACGAATACCAACGAAATAAATAAATAAATAAAAACATTACCATATAACCTACAAAAATAGTATATAATAATTACTTTGACCTTACCAAGTCAGTATAGAAGATTAAAGTAATTAGAAAATGAAGCCATTGCTTTTTTTCCAATAAATACAGACAAAGAAATACATTATTGTTACAAGAATTGCTCCCATCAAAATTCACCATGACTCTTTGGAGATATTGGAAATCATATCTCTTATAAAACTTTTTGTACAAATATTTTACGATTAAGAAGCAAGTGTCTTGTATATCAGTTACTAAACATTGCTAAGTGCACCCCCTAACATGGTACTTTACCCCCACACACATCAACACACAACATTAAAGCCTGTTTTTTTTACATTTTCAATAAATGACTTGACCTGGTTCTGACATCAAACGGAAAGCCAACAACATTCCCAGTATTATTTGTATATGCATTTTACAATTAAAAAGCAAGTGTCTCGACCATACTGTTCAGGTAGCGTCTAGTGCCAAAGTCCCAATCGGATCCGAAATAGGTACTGTAGTGGCTTTACTAGAGGTTCATAATCTCTACCCTTATGTAAGTTAAGTTAAAGCATGTTCTCAGGATTTTAGAGCAACCTCAACGTTCTGTAGATAGAGAAGATTACGATTTTCACGATTTTAACCCCGGGTATCAGAACATCTATTGTCAAAAGTAGCTAAAAATATCATTTGTATATCATTAAACTTTTGTTTTACTAATTATTTAGTTGTCACTCACAATTTCATGCCTGCCTCTAATCAGCAAGGCCAAAATTCCAGTTATGTCTTGAAGGTTCAAGGCCAAAATTCCAGTTATGTCTTGAAGGTTCAATAATATATTTATATTCAAAATTTCCGTTAATTTTAGCAACAATGTTCCCTATTTGGCCCTCCCCGAAAATTAGGGTTTCAATTATCCATTTTTGTTGTTTTCATCATTAAGGCATTGTTTGGTAAAAATAAGCTAGCTTATAAGCTAGTTTATAAGTCAGCTTACAAGTCAAGTACATGTTTGGATGAACCATAAGCTAGCTTATATGTCAGCTTATAAGCTAGATTTTTTAATAGCTACTTTGAGTAGCGTTTTGATGACTTATTGTAATTATGAGACTTTTTATTTTTTTATTCCAAATATACCCTTTTACTTTTTACATTACTAATTTTTAAACATGTCTTTTTTTGTCATTTTACAGTCATACGCTACTTTATCAGCTAGTTTTTGCCAAACGCATCTTATTTATCAGCTAGCTTATCAGTCATCAGCTAGCTTATAAGCTAGTTTTTCAAACATAGCCTAAATACTAGTATTGTTACACTACTTGAATTCACCACCACCAAATCGTCCACAAGTCGTTTGAATCCATACTCATTAAGACCAATTTTCATTATACAACCTCTTATACGATTTCTAGATAATCAATCATATACATAAAAACACAAAATCATAGAAATGAATCATGTAATAAACTTCGTGATTAATTTAGCTACAGAGGAAAACAGATTAACTTACTTAAACAGATCCAGAACAATCATGATGAAGAAAATTAGAGGAAATCCATGAGATGAGAAACCCTAGCTTGCTGTAACCCCCAATTCATATAGACTTCTGTGACTGTTTGAGGGGCTTTTTAGTAATTTAGTATATTTGTTATTTGAGTTTGGGCTATTTTTATTTTGGGCTTGTTGATTGTAAAATTAAATTTTAACATATAAGGCCATGCGTAGTGGAACCCTGGGATGCAACGGGTATGGTGGGCTGTTGGGGTTGGGTAGGCTTCGATACGCCTTCTGGCGGGTTGGCGAGCTGCGGTTAAGGCGGTGTGCCAACATCGATGTATCCGCTCTCTCCCTCTCTTACATTCTCTTTTTCTATTTTTCTTTTTAATTGGATTGAGTATCTGGTTTGGGAGGATTCGGATACTAACAGAGACGGCTCTAGGAGGTTTATGAAAAAGCGGATGTGGCAGTTGGGCTCAGAGGGCTCGGGGACTGATGGCCTAAAAACATTATTTTGAATAATTTGGTCAACAGTACATGGCGGGAGAGAGTGCCAAGCGATGTGGCCAGGTCACTATCGTCTAGCACAATCGCGGATGAACAGGTAAGGATTTTATAGACAGGTTCAACTTTTTACACGGAAACTTCATTTGCAGTTCTGTATGGTGTGGTTTTTCTTCACATCTAAGGTAATTCTCTCATCCTTTCCATATTTCTCCATTTTACGTTTACTTGAGTCCAACAAATGAGTATTTATTGTTCATCTCTAGGGTTTGCTTAGCATTAAGTAAGAAGGGTTTCAAAGTCTCAACAAAAAGCTCTAAGAGTTATCAACAACTTTTTAGGGGGTTTTTTGGTTTTAGGTTCGTAACCAAAAACTAAGTTAGGCGAGTTCATCTTACATCTTTCAAACTTTGTATATGTTAAAACTTTGCTATTTTAATCTCTAAACTTCTTATGTTCTTTTCCCATTTCATAGGTTTTGACCAGCTTGAGGATTTTGGGAAGTTTTAAGGTTTTTACTCTTTTTATGGGAAGTGATGGTTTTCTTTTATGGGTTTATGAAATAAAGTTTTGTATAAATATTTACGGTAGAACACATGGCTACTCCATTTTAGACACATTTATGATATTTGTTATGTAGAGAAATTTATTTGGTGGAATGGGTCTTGGAAAGAAATGAATGGATTGTTGCTTGCATAGACTACTGAGTATCAGGGGCGAACCTACCTTAGAGGTACCAGTGGCATGTGTCACCGGTCTATTCCTCCGTCGTAGTGTAAAAAATTAAGAGTCACGAGAGGTGCCACGATATTAATTTGTTGTGTGCCACCATGAAGAAGTTGGCAAGTTCCCTTGGTAGAGTTGGTAAGTTCCTTGCCTTTATGATGGAGGTCTTGGGTTCAAACCTTGTTAGAGTTATTTTTAGTAGATTTTTAGCTTTAATTTCATATTTATTGTGTTTATAATGGGTTAATTTCATGTATGCCCTTATTAAAACTCAAAATATCATATTTACCTAACCTAAACTATAAATATCATATATGCCCTTATTAATATATCAAAATATCATATTTACCCAAATAATAACTTTTATTAATTTTTAATTATTTTAAATTAGATTTAATCATTTATAATTATAATTGTTAAGGAATGGACATTTTTACCCTTATTTAAATAGGGTTTTTCATTAAAAATAAAAGGTCAAAATAAATGGAAGTGATAAAGCCACCTGCAACTACTGGAAAAGACTTCCACCATAGAATAAGATGAAGATGAACATCAAATCCCTAAAACTTCTCATCTTTCTATTTATCCTCAATTCCATAACCGATCTCTACTTCTCTTCTCATCCTGATTACTTCTGCCGTTCTCCTCCTTAAACCCCCAAACCCTCACCACCCTTTCGATCATCCTTCCCCCATTACACAGCTCTCGTCGTTTCCCTCTCCAATTCTAACAAGCCATGGCCGATCCTGCCATCTTACCTCCCGTGGTCGGTAACCCCTAACATCGGATTCACATTGTGTGAGGCCTATTTTGGCAATGATTTCACTTGCGTTGTGCTTCTCCTCAAGCCGTCGCCGGAGATTCGCCGGAGATCCGGTAACGGCGGAGGAGGCTGGTTTATTCGGTAGATTGGTGGCATGGTTGTGGGTGGTGTTGGATGGTGGATGTGGACAGTGAATAAATTATTCGGTAGATTGGTGGCCGATGGGTGGTGATAGATGGTCGTGGCCGGTGGGTATTTGGCGGTGGTGGTGGAAGTGGCGATGAATAGGTTTTCCGACAGTTGATGGTCATGGTGGTCTGGTGGGTGTTTTGATGCTGGTGGGTGTTTAAACACAAACATATTCGGTCCCTGAAATCACAAATAACATATTCGGTCCCTGAAATCACAACTAACATACTTGGTCCCTGTAATGTAAAATGACTAAATTGCCCATCATGTGACATGCACATGATGTGCCTAACGGCTCTTATATTGACGGCGTGACCCAGAGGGACCAAACGCGTTATAAAACGCATACCACAGGGACCCAAGCCATAATTATTTCAATTTAGGGACCCAGAGTGTTAAAACCACCAAACCACAGGGACCAAATGATTAGGTGTTTTTTATAATTAGGTGTTTTTTTATAGCAGACGTTGAATGGTTCTATATATGAAGTCGGGAGGATTCAGATGCATCCTGACTTCCAAATGATTGATATATGTGGAGAGAGATTGGAGAGTGTGATTGGGAGGAAGGGTTGCTGGAGTTTGATTTCAGAGCATTCCATTTGGAAGTTGGTGAGAGGTCTTAATTCTTAAACCATTTCTTATTCAATTTTTAGACGAACACACAAAAAGAAAAGAGGGGATTTGTTTTTCTTTGTTGTTTTTTCTTCATCTCGCCTAAAAGAAAAAGAAAGAAAAACCATTTGTTTTAATCTTCAAATTCCTCAAGATTCAATGCAGAAGTTGTATTTGGTTTGGTTTCTGTTTTGGATGTATTTGGTAGCTTAGTGAAGTGGTATAAGAGATATTTTAAAAAAGAGTAAATTACATATTTGGTCCCTGTGGTTTGGTGTTTTAACACTTTGGGTCCCTAAATTGAAATAATTATAGCTTGGGTCCCTGTGGTATGCGTTTTATAACGCGTTTGGTCCCTCTGGGTCACGCCGTCAATATAAGAGCCGTTAGGCCCATCATGTGCATGTCACATGATGGGCAATTTAGTCATTTTACATTACAGGGACCAAGTATGTTAGTTGTGATTTCAGGGACCGAATATGTAATTTACTCATAACCCTATAATGTTTTAATAAAAAATAAATAAATAAATAAAAAACAAGATAAAATATCCCACCCATCTTTATCCCTTCCAGTAAATCAACCCTTCTTCTCCAAGTCTCTCCATCACCACCCTCCTCACCACCCATCTTCATCACCACCCTCCTCACCACCACCACCATCGCTGCCGTCTTTGTTCTCCACCACCCATCTTCATCACCACACTCCTCCACCTCTACCAGCACCGTCGTTCGCCAGCACCGTCGTTCACCACCACCATCACCACCCTCCTCCACCACCCATCTTCATCACCAACCTCCTCATCTACCACCATTCACCGGCGTTCACTGCCGCCTGTTCACCGGCGTTCACCGTCTCATGTTCACCGCCTCCTGTTCACCGGCGTTCACCGCCGCCTGTTCACCGGCGTTCACCGCCGCCTATTCACCGGCGGTCGTTTTCCGGCAGCATCTTTCCGGAAGCAACATCTCCTTCCCACTCTCCACCACCGACGACCTCCGGATCGTAAGCCACCACCCCTGGAAAACGTTTTTGATCTCCACAGATCCATCACCACCATAGTTCCGATCGAGCCACCGCAAGTGCGAAAATCCTCCATCTCCAGCGTTCAACCATCGTCTCCGGCGTCCAGCCCACTCCCCCGGCATCGAGCCCTAAATCCTAAATTGATGAACCCTAATCGATTCCAGATCTCCAAAAACCTAAATCGATGAACCCTAAATCGATTCTAGATCAGTGGAAACCCAAAATTGATGAATGTGTTACGATAATCGTTAGGACAAGGAAGACCTCGAGATTTCGCACAACGGTCGAACGAAGTGGCTGAATTGGCAGGAATTTGCGTCGGGATCTGGGTAGGGGAGTTCACTTTCTGTTTGAGGTATGTTTTATGTGTAAAACCTTTGGTGTTGATGGTTGTTGGTGGTGGTGAATGATGGGTGGTTTCGTGCAGTTGGTAGTGGTGTTAATGGTGGAAGTGGTGGTGGTTTTGTGCAGGAGGTGGTGGTGTTAATGGTGGAAGTACAGGAGGTGGTAGAGGTGGTGAATGATGCACGTGAATGGTGGCGGTGGTGGCATGGTTGTGGGTGGTGTTGGATGGTGGATGTGGACAGTGAATAAATTATTCGGTAGATTGGTGGCCGATGGGTGGTGATAGATGGTCGTGGCCGGTGGGTATTTGGCGGTGGTGGTGGAAGTGGCGATGAATAGGTTTTCCGACAGTTGATGGTCATGGTGGTCTGGTGGGTGTTTTGATGCTGGTGGGTGTTTAAACACAAACATATTCGGTCCCTGAAATCACAAATAACATATTCGGTCCCTGAAATCACAACTAACATACTTGGTCCCTGTAATGTAAAATGACTAAATTGCCCATCATGTGACATGCACATGATGTGCCTAACGGCTCTTATATTGACGGCGTGACCCAGAGGGACCAAACGCGTTATAAAACGCATACCACAGGGACCCAAGCCATAATTATTTCAATTTAGGGACCCAGAGTGTTAAAACCACCAAACCACAGGGACCAAATGATTAGGTGTTTTTTATAATTAGGTGTTTTTTATAGCAGACGTTGAATGGTTCTATATATGAAGTCGGGAGGATTCAGATGCATCCTGACTTCCAAATGATTGATATATGTGGAGAGAGATTGGAGAGTGTGATTGGGAGGAAGGGTTGCTGGAGTTTGATTTCAGAGCATTCCATTTGGAAGTTGGTGAGAGGTCTTAATTCTTAAACCATTTCTTATTCAATTTTTAGACGAACACACAAAAAGAAAAGAGGGGATTTGTTTTTCTTTGTTGTTTTTTCTTCATCTCGCCTAAAAGAAAAAGAAAGAAAAACCATTTGTTTTAATCTTCAAATTCCTCAAGATTCAATGCAGAAGTTGTATTTGGTTTGGTTTCTGTTTTGGATGTATTTGGTAGCTTAGTGAAGTGGTATAAGAGATATTTTAAAAAAAGATTTAGAAGAGGGTAAAATAGTCATTTGATTATTTTTGATAATTTAATCTAATTAAAAATAATTAAAAAATGGTAAAAATGGTTATTTGGGTAAATATGATATTTTCCTAGATTAATAAGGGCATATATGATATTTGTAGTTTAGGTTGGGTAAATATGATATTTTGAGTTTTAATAAGGACATACATGAAATTAACCCTTATAATAAAGGGAAAATTGTCATTTTTACCAACATACTATTTACTTTTTTTTTTTATTTTTACCAACAATCTTCAATTTTTCCTTTCAAAAAAAACAATCTTCAATTTTTACCAATTACATCATTAAACTATCAAATTTTTTCCAATAAAACCAAGGTTTAGTTTTTTTTTTCTCAATAGTTTCTACCCCAAATTAAGAGTAAATTACATTTTTGGTCCTTATGGTTAATACTCATTATTAACTTTGGTCCCTCTTTAAAACTAATTATTTTTTTGTAAATCATGGTTACCTGTTTATTTTAGTTTTGGTCCATTTAAATAAATTTAATTATAAATATTAGTTAGTTTAAGGGTATTTCTATACTTTCAACTTTTCTTTTGTCATTTCTCGTTGTTGTGTTATTAGATCATAGAGTAATTTAAATTTCATTAATGAAAATAATTAAAATAATAGGTTAATCTTAAAATAATTGTTAGAGATACTCTAAGTGCAAACCAATACTATATTTTAACATAAAACTCAATGGAGACCAAAAGATTCAGAGAAGTGATTTAAGATACAACTTTAATTTTTTCATAAAATTATTTATAAGCTTCTTCTAGTCAACGGGGTGTGGTTTCTAAACACATATTGGCTCTAAATTGAAGTATATTCAAGCTAAAAATAAAGCGACTTTTATATCGAAATGAACAGGAGATAAATTAATTTATCTTTCAAATTTGTTATATTAGGTAAATATTTGCTTTAATGTATTCTCCAAATTGGAAAAAACCTTAAAAAAGTGGTAACATTTCAAAATGCAAATGATTCCTCAAAAATATTATCATCATGAATGAGAAATAACTTTTTATTATATTCTTTTCTGTAAAAAATCTTAAATTTAAATATTTACAAAAAATAAAGAATAAAGACATAAATTATTATATGTACAAATTATTTAGTGAGTTGATTAATTTGTATTACGAAGGCTAGTAAGCTACTGTGTTTGTCTCTCTTTGTAGTGGGTCGTGCGTTACTGGCTTTGTGTTTTGTTGTGTAAACCTTTATTTGTGGTAATAAAGTTTTGGTTGTTTAAAAAAGATGATATAATTTATTTTATAGTCTCTGAAAATATGAATCCATTAAAGATAAAAGTATTATGGGAAAATTATTATAACCATGATTATCAAAATTGTAATTAGTTTTAAAGAAGGATAAAAAAATGATAATGAGTATTAATCACAAGGGACAAAAATGTAATTTACTCTTACTTTGGGGTAGAAACTATTGAAAAAAAAATCAAACCTTGGCTTTATTGAAAAAAAATTGATAGTTTAATGATGTAATTGGTAAAAATTAAAGAATGTTGATAAAAATAGAAAAAAGTTGTTAGACCCTACTTTGAGGTTGTGAAGAAGTCAAGGGTCTATCCAGTATTTTCTCTATTCTAGTATTTAGCTTTAGTTTATGTTTGCCCTCTTTTGTAAAGAGTCTTAGACTCTAAGGGCTTGTCTTGTAATTTCTCTATACCTAGTGCTATATAAACAATGCTATAGCCTAGGGTTTTGTGTAGATGTTGGTAGCCTACTTTTAATGAGAAGCAATCCCAAGATATTCTCTTGTTCTCCATATTGTCTTCTACATCCTTTTCACCAACATTCTCACCATTATTGTTCTTCATAGCTCTATCATTAGCTTTAGTTTCTCTCCATCTTTCATTCTCACTCCTTTTGGGATTCACATTTGGTATCAGAGCTAAACCTTTGGTGGATTTCTTGGAGATTTTAGCTTATTTGAAATGGTTTGAAAAGTTTTTGAAAAACTTGGTTTTACCAACTTTTGCTCACTTTGAGCCTCAAATCCACTCCTTTCTTATTGTTTTTAAGTGATAAGTGTTTTCAAAAGGTTTTTGCACTTGTTTTACACAAATTGGAACATTTTTCACTGATTCAAAAAGTGGCTTTTGATGATTTTTAGCTGTTTTTCGGAGCTCCTGGTCAGCTTTCCCGAATCGGGTATTTTGAACTGATTCATCCGCTCGAAACCCGAATCGGGTAAGTGTACCATACCCGATCCGGGAATTACACGTTACCCAATCAGGAAAACCTCGGTTTCCCGAATCGGGCAACGGGTTCCCCGAACCGGGTTTTGCTCAAAATAGTCCAATTCGGGTTTTACCAATACCCGAATCGGGACTCCACTGTTCACCCAATTCGGGTTTTCACAATACCCGAATCGGGTTTTGCGGCCAGATCCAAATCGGGAATCTCACGATCCCGAATTGGGTCTCGCACTCTTTGACCCGGAAATTTTCAATTTTCGCGTCAAATCCGATACTTAGCCATTTTACTAAACCGTTAATCTTTCAAGGCTAGTTGTGTCACGAGTGCTCGCCCGAACAGTCTTTTTCGAAAACTTTTCCAAAACCAAGTCATCCACTCGAAGGGGATCTTTATCTGTGAGGATATGATGTCGAGAGAAATCGTCAGCATGGGGTCTGAGTCACGTCCCCCAGTGCTCGTCATGGGAGAATATGCTCAATGGAAGCTTAGGATGATCCATTTTCTCGATCAGCTTGATAGGAACCTGATGAAATCAATCAGGGAAGGTCCAGTAAGACCTACAGTCACTGTTGCAGAAGTACCGGAAACCGACACCTGCCCGCTTCTACCCTCATACACAGTGGAAAAACCGTGTCACTTGTATAACCAAGAACAACGCGCTCGTCATGAGATTGATAAACGTGCAATGTCTCTTCTCATCATGTCTCTCCCAAATGACATGTATTCCCGCGTCGACAGCTTTGACAATGCTAGGGATATCTGGAATGAAATAGAACAGCAAATGCAAGGGGGAGACACTACTTCAGAATTCCAAAAGGAATCTGCCATGAATGTCTACGAAGGGTTTCATGCGAGAGAAGGCGAACAGCTGCACGACTCATACCAACGCTTGAACTCCCTAGTCAACGATCTTCGTCGACTAAAGGTTGAGAAGTCGCGTTACGAGGTGAACGTGAAGTTCTTGAAGAACTTAAACCCTGAATGGCGAAACTTGGCCATTAACATTCAGTTGAGTAGGAACCTTGGACACATGGGACTTCATGACCTGTTCAGTATGATGGTTCAACATGAGGAATACATCACCGGCAACAAACCAAGGAAAGCTATTGACCCTCTTGCACTGGCTGCCGTGCACCATGGAGGATCAAACTTACCGGTGAATCCTTACCCGGAAGAACACTATCAAGACTATCACTATGATATGAGCCAAGACTACTACCAGCACAGTGACAACTTTAATGATCCGACGATCATCACTGTCACTGATGAGGAACTGCATAACATGAATGAGTCCCTTGCACTGATCACACACAAGATGCAACGATTAACTGCTAATCGGGGATTCAACCGTTCAAGCTCTCATGGTGGAAACCGTTTTGGTCCGGGAAGAAATGGACATCAGTCGTTTGATCAAGGAAGAGGTCACTACTCACAAGGAGGGAGATATCAGTCATCTGATCGCGGAAGAGGTGGTCGAGGAAGGTTTGGAAACAACTTCAGGCGTGACAACACGCATTTGGACTACCAAGAAAGCTCGGGAAATGGAAACAACTATCAAGGCAACTATCAGGGATCTGGATACAATCAGCATGGTTCAAACTACAACAGTCAAGGCAGTGGATACGGACAAACCTTCTCTGGGCAAGGTCACGAAGGAAAGAACGGTGCTGGATATGATGATGGAAGGTTTAATCATCATTCAGGAAGCTTTGAACAAGGAAGGATTGGTGGAGCAGATCAACACAATCATGGTGGAAACTTCAGTGGCGGAAGTCACCCCAAGCAACCTCCACATGGCAAAGGTGTTCAAATCAGTGAACAGCAGTCGGGAACAAGCAGTACTCAAGTCCAGAATCCTCAACCCATGTCATCATCTCAAGGGAAGACTAATGGCCACGGGCCTACCTGCTTCAAGTGCGGGACGCCTGGTCATTATGCAAAAGACTGCAAAGCGGTGTACAAGGATGCCGCTTACTTTGAGAAGAAGGCCGCTCTTATGAGAAAGAAAGAGAAGGGTGTGGCCTTGCTGGTTGATGAAGAAAACTGGGTTTGCGAGGAGGAGAGCTCAGATGAGGAGGATCATATGGTCGGTGGACCGTGTTTGATGGCTGACTTCGAGGCGCCGGACAGTAGCAACACCGAAGTGGTCGACTTTGATGCTGAAGCCGGCCTGCAATACAACAACGACGCCTTCGAGGTATCTTCTACTCCCGATATATCTGATTGCACATCCATGTTGGAATCTAAAATTTGTGCACTTGAGAATGAACTCCAAACGGAGAGAATTCTCGTCACGAAATTCAGAACCGACAGTGCGGTGTATAAGAGCTCCTACGAGGACTTGTTAATTAGCTATAATAGTGAAACTCTCGAGTCTAGCATCAAACTGTTGTCCCTTAATACATCTCACGACGAACTGAAAAGTAGTCATGGAGAACTCGAGCTCAAATTTAAATTGCTTTCGGAAGAAAGAACCAAACTGTTTTCAAAAATCAAAGAGCTTGAAGACAACAATCTCAAGAGGGGTCAATCTGAACAGACTCTGCATATTCTCACTGCTCATGCCAATAATAATCCTTTCTATCATGCTAAACCTGGTCTAGGACACTCAGAAAAGAACATCCTAGATAAAGCACCGTCACATCTGTATACCTTTGAGAACATGTCTGCATCCAGGCCCAAACCTGATTTTGTAGGAGGACTCACCACTGAGGAATTTGTTAGACAGTCTGTGACCTTTAGTGAAGTAATTAACGGAGAAGTCATAACTAGGACCACCAGCCTGTCCGACAACACCTCCAACAGTCCTCCCACCAGTCCCACTCCCATAGGACCTATCTTCACTCCAGCTAAGGATCCTAGGAATACCAACTCAGACTGGGAAAGCATCAAAGCCAGAACTCCTAAGGTAGCGATGCCTCCCATAGACTATTCCAACCTGAACTCAAGCTATGACTCTAGGGAGATGAAATTATCAGAGGATGTCTTAGTTATCCCCCCAAAGGATGTTTCCGCAACTAAGAGTCCGGACCTAGTCAAGCTGGAGAAGGAGATTTTTGAGCTTAGGTTGAAGGCCATGGACTTAGATGCCTGTCAACATCAGATTCTGAATCTAAGAGCGATTGTCTCGGAAAAGGACACATTGGTTCTCACACTTGAAAAGGACCTTCTTGAGGCTAATGCCGAAAGAATTAGGCTCTCTTCTGAGTGTGAAACTGCAACCTCTTCTTTTACTATCTTCAAAACGAAGGTTGCAGATCTTCAAACTCGGTAGATCCTCACAGACATTCACCTTGAAATAACAAAAGAACTTTTTCATGATGAGAGGATTAAGTATCGTCAAGCTTTAACCAACCAACTGGTGTCCAATTCCCTTTTGAAAAAGAAAGTCCTTGATTTTGAAAACCTTTGCTCGATAGAATCAGATGATGATGAGACTGTCCTTAGCTCACACCATAGGATCAGTGAACCTAAGACCGTCCAAGACCCCACTGTTGAATATAATCTTAAGATATTCTTGGATGAGGGTGATGATCCTTCCGGATTCGTTCCTAAGAAAAGGGTAAGCGTTCCAACCAAACCCGATGAGTCCACTGTTACACTTGCATCCGGTTCTGAGATAAACAAACCTGCGGGTGAAAAATGTGTTGGTACTGACAAAGGGAAGTCAGTCAAGCCTCACGCACCCAAAGGTCTCCAGAACAAGAATTCCAAGTCTACTGATGCTTGTGTTTCAGCCAAACCCATAAAAAGTCTTGAGCTCAATTCAAGCTCCTTTGAAGTGGGTGAGAACTCTCGGGCCAAACCTAATCAGAAACAACCTTTCAATTCCACAAAACCTAATTTTCAAAAACCGTCATCTGGAAAAGGTGGTAAATCCATTTCACACAAACCGTCCTCTAACTCACACATTGCTTCTAACGCAGTTGGGAGGAAAGAAGATGGTGGACAGAATGTGAAGCCACCAAGAAAGGATCAAGGAAGGAACAACCCCATTTCTGCTTTCCCTAAGAGGCGTGGCCCTGCCCGTGCGGATCTAGGTCATGCCCCACCTAGTGTAGGATTTGATTCAAACTGGTCTGTAACCCGTAATGGGAATTTGAACAATGTTTTTGCTACTTTTAGGAATGACATGTGCACTATGTTTGACAATCTCTTACGCTTTGGTGTGGCTAATTCTTTAAATGCTCATACTTTGAATGCCAAGTCTCATAAGAGACGAAGGAGGCGAAGAGGAAACTCTAAAACCTCCTCCTCAGTACAGTCCCCTATGCCTAAGGAGCAATCCGAAAAGGAGACTGCACCGAGTGTTTTACCTGCTTCTTCTAACCCTAAGGAACCCATTGGGCAATGGGTCCCTAAACAAGCTTAATCCTTTTGCAGGTCAGTCATGTGTGGTACATAGATTCAGGAGCCCATCGACACATGACTGGTCATCGGTCCTTCCTTTTTGACTTCGTTGAAAAGTTTGAGGGATACGTCAAGATGGCTGATTCAAGACCGAAAAGGATAGAGGGGTATGGAAGCATCACAGATGGGAAGTATATAATCAAGCAGGTGAGGTATGTAAGGGGTTTGGCTTACAACATGTTCAGCTCCAGCCAATTTTGTGACAATGGCTATTGGTGTAAACAATTCATGTACGGAGCTACTGTGAACACGGAAGATGAGGATCCCGTTCTAGTTGCACGCAGAACTGGGAACCTGTACACCACAGTCTTCAGATGCATTCCCCAATCACATCCTCAGTTTGAAGATCTATCACAACCAGACAACAAAATCTGTTTGCTCGCGAAAGCTGCCAAGGCGGACAGTTGGTTATGGCATCAACGGCTATGTCATCAAAACTTCAAAGATATGAACAAGCTGGTCTCAAGAGGCTTGGTCAGTGGACTTCCTGAGACACGCCTCTCCAAGGACACACTTTGTCCTACATGTGCGTTAGGAAAAATGAAGAGAAGTTCCCATCCTCCCAAGTTGGAAACTAATTGTCGAAGTCCACTCGACATGATACACATGGATCTATGTGGGCCGATGAGGATTGAAAGTCTAGCAAGAAAGAAATACATGCTAGTCATGGTTGACGAATTCTCTCGGTTCACTTGGCTTGAATTTCTTCGTGCCAAATCTGATGCTGCGGATCGAATCATTGCCTTCATCAAACGGACCCAAGTTTCCTTGAATCTAAAGGTGAAGAAGTTGAGGAGCGACAACGGAACCGAGTTTCGCAACTCGAAGTTGCAATTCTTCCTTGAACATGTGGGGATCTCTCACAACTTTTCAGCCATTCGTACACCTCAACAAAATGGGGTTGTGGAAAGGAAGAATCGGACGTTAGTCGAGGCAGCAAGATCCATGATGGCTCATTCCGGCGTTCCGAAATCATTTTGGGCCGAAGCAGTAGCAACAGCTTGCTACACGCAAAACCGCACTCTCATCGTAAAGCGAACAGGAAAGACAGCTTATGAGATGATTGAGAAGCGCAGGCCGGACATCAAGCATCTACGGGTATTTGGTTGTAAGTGTTATATTTTGAATGACCGGGACGATTTGGGAAAGTTTGATCCCAAGGCTGATGAGTCTATCTTCATAGGATACTCACCACACTCAAAAGCCTATCGGGTTTACAACAAACGATCCCAAACCATCCTGGAAAGTACCAATGTAGATTTCTCTGAAACCGAAACTCTCTCTGATGCTAGCTCTAGTAATCCTGATGCTATTCTGCCTGACTTGCCTAATGCACACCACCGCGCACAGATTTTAGACCTAACACTTTTGATTCAGATTTTATAGATCCTTCAGACTATGATTTGCCGACCTTAACTGGTCCAATCATCGTACCTGCTGCACCTGGAAACTCCACGACGTCTGTATCGTCCGATGCTTTCGTGAAGGAAAGCACATCTGAGGCCACTACTTCCGCTCAGAATACGACTATAGAACCAGTGGTCTCACCACCTCAAAATTCATCTAACGAGCAAACTTCAGAAGCTTCACAAGAACCCGTTGTAGCACAGAATTCAACACCTGTTCGTGCTCCGGTCACTAAAGCCGCTCCGCAACCATCTCCGAGCACCTCTCAACGATCGTATGCTCAAGTGGTTCGGGAGCCCAGACTGGAAGTTGTTCTGAATATTGAGGCACTGGGAAGGACTGCAGGTGGTCCTTCCGGAGGAATCCAGTCAAGAAACTTCGTCGTGCAAGATGAGAACGACACAACGAACAACCAAGAGTCCTACATCACTCTTCCTCATTCAAGGAAGTGGTCAAGAAGTCATCCTCCATCTCAGATCATCGGGAGTCCATCTCGGAATGTCCATACTAGATCATCAAAGAAATCCGACAACTTAGGTCTCTTCGCCTGCTTCTTAAGCGAATTCGAGCCGTCGGAAATCCATCAAGCTCTGTTAGACCCGGACTGGGTAAGAGCCATGCAAGATGAATTGGCAGAGTTTGAAAGGAACAAGGTTTGGCGCCTGGTAAAACGACCATGGGGAAAGTCCATCATCGGCTTAAAATGGATCTTCCGGAACAAAAAGGATGAAAACAACCTTGTCATTCGCAACAAGGCTCGTTTGGTCGCCAAGGGGTTTCGCCAACAAGAGGGTATCGATTACGACGAGACGTTTGCGCCGGTTGCAAGGATAGAAGCCATACGGATCTTTCTCGCGTACGCTGCTCACAAGAATATGATGGTTTACCAAATGGACGTCAAGTGTGCGTTCCTGAATGGTGTCCTTCGTGAGGAGGTGTATGTTGAACAACCCGAGGGGTTTGTAGATCCGAGGTTTCCCGACCATGTCTATGCGTTAGACAAGGCACTTTATGGTCTCAAGCAAGCTCCACGAGCATGGTATGAAACTCTTACTATCTATTTGCTAGGAGCTGGCTACAAGAAAGGTACAATCGACCCCACCTTATTCCTTCGTAAATCAGGTGATGATTTAATTATAGTACAGATATACGTGGATGACATCATCTTTGCCTCTACAAAGCCTGAGTTGTGCAAAGAGTTTGAGCACACTATGAAATCACAATTTCAAATGAGTATGATGGGTGAATTGACATTCTTTTTGGGACTTCAAGTCCGTCAATGCCCTGAAGGCATTTTCATAAACCAATCAAAATATGTTCACGATTTATTAAAACGTTTTGATGTGGTTGGCTCAAACTCTGCTGCTACACCAATGTCCAGATCATTTCAAATGGACGCCGACTTGTCTGGCAAGCCGGTTGATCTAAAGAAATATCGGGCCATGATTGGTTCTTTGCTATACCTCACGGCCAGTAGACCTGACATTGTATTCTCCACGGGTGTCTGTGCTCGTTATCAGTGCGACCCGCGTGATTCACACCTTAAGGCTGTGAAGAGAATCCTTAGGTACCTGAAGGGCACGCCAGACTTTGGCCTTTGGTACCCAAAGGGTTCTAGTTTTGAGCTAATTGGCTACACAGATTCTAATCATGCAGGTTGCAAGTTGGACAGGAAGAGCACATCCGGAGCCTGCCAGTTCCTCGGGAACAAGTTGGTGAGTTGGTCGTCACGTAAACAGAACTGTGTGTCACTATCCACGGCCGAAGCTGAATACATCGCTGCCGCGTGTTGTTGCTCACAAGTTCTATGGATGAAAACCCAACTGGCGGATTTCGGGTACACCATGAACCAGATTCCAATCTACTGTGACTCTCAAAGTGCCATTCAGATCACCGCTAATCCAGTTCAGCACTCCAAAACAAAGCACATTGACATCCGATACCACTTCATCAAGGATCATGTCGAAAAAGGTAATATTGAACTGTATTTTGTGGAGAGTGATCTTCAGCTTGCTGATTTGTTCACTAAGGCCTTTGATGAGAAACGCCATTTCTTCCTTCTGAGCAAGTTAGGAATGTTAGACCTCCCGCCTAAAGTCTAGGGGGAGCTAGGGATCTGTTAGGATGCATGTGTGTAGGGGGAGACTTGAATATATATCATCTTTCGAGGGGGAGTGTCTGTTATATTCATATGTTTGTTTGTGCTAAGGTTCTCGGATCCACACTACAATGGATACCATCCTGGTCTTTGTTTTGTAGGTGTGGACATTCACAACGACTTCTGATTAAATCAGATCAGGACTCGAGCTAAATCCGATACCGGGGTTAGACAGTTAATACCCGATGAAAACATCTCCAGGTTAGTCGTTACGTTGAGGTCTAGGGACTGAACTTGTGCATTTTTGTGAACTTGCAAGTTCAGGGGGTGGATGTGTCAAGTTTCTGAACTTACAAGTTCGGGGACTAAATCTGTCATCTCCTGGAACATAAGTTCAGGGGCTGTTTTTGAAAACTTTATAAAACTTAAGTTCAGGGACTCGTTTTGCAACTTTCGCGAAACTTGAAGTCCAGGGGGTGTTTGTGCCATTTTCGAAAGTTGAGAGTGAAAAGTGGGTTCACTTATCCTTAAACAGATAAGTTGACTCCCTGTTGTTTAAAAAGGAGTTTTGTCCTTTTCAACTTATGCTTTCACATCAGATTTAAGGTTTTCAAATTTTCTCTCTTTTTACTCTTCGAAACCGCCATCACCACCGTCCCGTCTCCGGCCACTTTCCAGCTTTTTCCGACCTCCGTTCTTCGATCCGACTACATCCAGACGATCACGGTAAGATTTCGGATTCATTGGTACAAATTATAACATCTATCTGTTACGTTTTCTTGTCCGAATCGAAGCCTAAAGCTTCTTGGATAAACCCGAAACCCAAACTCTTTGGAATGGGTTTTCGGGACGTCCAATCGATCGTTTGATGCTTAGAAACTAGTCTAGAACTGTTTTAAATCATAATGTACTAGTTTACTTGTTCGTAGATCGTGTTTTTGAGCCGATTTGGGCTTGAGAAAAACGAACCGTCGGTCGTATTCATATAACCCGACTCGGGTATTCATAAAACCCGATTCGGGGATCTTGAATGTTCTTCGGATATTCATAATACCCGAATCGGGTATTTTGAATATTCTTGTTATTGATTATTGTTGGGTTTTTTGTGGATATCCTCAGCTCAAACTGACTTGAGGATTATCTCAGATCTATCAAAACCTCGCTGGTTTGATATACCTCATAGGTTAATCAAACTGATAAAACCTATGTGATCAAAACACGCTGTTTTGATCTTATTTGTGCGGAAGCGATAAAAGCTAAAAACCCATTAAGCCTAATGATCTTTTAATCGTTATAGTTTTAATCCTATTGGTTTGGTTTAGATCAATTTACCTGGTTGCTTGAGAATAGATCCACCAATGATCGACCAGCGAACGTCCCTCTAGTAGGACTGTACGAAACCCGAACACACAAAAACGAAATCCGACGAGAGGGGAGGGGAGGTCGGCGTCGGCTTTTGGGAGAGAGGGAGGAGGAAACTGATAACTGGTTTTCTTAATTGAAAAGCTCAGATTTTTCCTTAACCCATAACCCTTATTTATATGGAGGAAAAATACAGTTTGTAGGGAATCTAGTTTCCTTATTATAATTATCTCAAATCCTTTCCTTTTTAATTAGCTGGAAAAGAATTTGCATACGATAATTATGATTTGTATATTTATCTAATATATAAAATCTTTATTAATTAACTATTATATATTTATTTATCTTAATAAATATATAATATCCTAATTAATTAATAATCCTCCAACTTCGGTAATTCTGACTGAAATTACCCAACTGATTTATAATACACTATTATAAATTCTAACTCTCCATTTCGGGGTTTCATCTAACTTGTTCGACTTATAGGTCCTCACAGGTGTGACCCTCAAGTGTCTTGTAACATTGGATGTGTAATCACTTGGTTTGTCAACTCTGCACATAATTCCTAACAGACTCCCACTTGTGCAAGTTGGCAATACCGCCTTTGATTTCACTGACCTAAGGAGGCCCCTAGACAGGCACTTAGGCTGACCAGGTTACAAGAACTCTTATACCCAGACTGGTGATATAAACATTCCGTAAGGAACTGGTATCTATGAAACTACTGTTCATTGATTGGGTATATCTTGGCTTTTCCCTTTGCATCGCGATATTTCATCTGTGAGTATGAGCTTGGAAAGTGTCAACTCTAAATACTCAAGATTCTGTTCTCTTGATTATCTGACTTTCACTGATAGGTAAACGACAAAGAACTAATCAGTTCGTTTGGGCATGGCCATGCACTTCATCGGTATACTTAGTCAGTCAAGATGGGCCCAGAAATATCTCTCTTCTGAGAAGAGGTGCAAATCCCATCTTGCATATCTGCCTTTGACACCACGGCTTCCGCTGAATCTAGTTACACCCTTTATAGCCACCCTGTTATGGCGTAGCGGTTGAGTGCACTAAGAATTCAGTAGTCCTCATGATATCAAATCAGATACCTCAGGTGATAGGGACAACCACTGTGAGATTTACTTATGACTGTTTCCAAGAAGTAATCTCAACCGCGGATCACGTCCGATATTTGCTACTCTATCAAATATCTGTGCAACTTTTAGTCTACAACACTTGTAGCTGTTACTCAGCAACTGATCATAACTACCTAAAAGTTCACAATGACTTTAACACCTTATCATGCTCCCACAATGATAAGTTGTCACGGACAGATTTTGAATGAAAAACGGAGACTGATTTCATTCCTGGATATATTAAAAACATGCAAAAAAATGTGAAGGTGATAAAGAAATCAATTTTGTATAGTCCATATTACACGCTGTAATAATAACAAGATTGAATGTCTTTTCTTTAACAACTTTCATAATGTCTATTTAACGTTTGTTAGATACTGGTCTAAAATAAAGTATCACCCATCTTTAGTTTAAACCCTTTGATTAAAGTTTACCATTTTAATCAAAGTGATAACCAAAAATACAAGTCTGTTCATACGATCTACTTGTATCTGCTAATTATTGTTCTGCAAACACCTTATAAGAACAATAACTAGACTTTTATCATATTCCATGAACTTGGAGACCTGGACTAACTTCCAGTTCCTGAATATGTAAAACTGCAACTTTCCTTAGTTGCTGTGTAGATGAATGATTTCTACCTGAAATCCGATTCCATTTGCAATACTGGCAAATCTACTGGAATCCTATATTTTAATCCAGCACTTTTAATTATTGATTTTTAAGTCAGTTACGACCTTTGTTTCATGGGTCTTGAAACTTTTATCCTTTTAACTAAAAGGGTAAATTATATCTTATGAATTCTTATCCTACCTGGATTTATGAATTCCGAGATATATCAATAATTATATCTTTTATTCTTTTATCTCAGACTAGATAGAGAATAAATTGGGCTCCCACTTACTTGCATAAAAACTAACTATTACTCAAAATTTACTATTGACTTAGTCAAAACTTTGATTAGTCAATCCTAATTTCAAGTAATGAACTTTGAGAATTTTCCTTTTTATGAAACTCAACTGGATTTGGTCAAATCCTAATTCCAAACCTTGGAATCCTTCTAGTTTCATAAATACTGTTATTAACGCCATCTGAGTTAATATCCTAAATTCTCCTTTTAAAACATTTGAATAAAACTTGATCAATCTTGATTAGTTAGTTCTTGAGAATTTCTTTTATAAAGCTTAACTGGATTTGGTCAAATCCTAATTCCAGAACTTGGAATCTTTCTAGTTTTATAAATGCTGTTATTAACGCTATCTGAGTTAATATCTTAAATTCTCCCTTTTGATCACTAAACTATTATTCATAAATGTTTTATTCTCAAAACACATTCCTATAGAATCTCGTGTGTTTTGATAGTTTTTATACAAATTACTTCAATTTCATTAAAGTAATTATAACAGGCATCAACTAGGATCTTACAGATATAAGAATATCGGGCACAATCAGATATTTCTATGTCAAGACAATAACTTTTGAAAATAAAACCATGAAATTATAAAATATAATTATCCAAAAATGTTTAAAACATAAACCCCCAAAAATAACTGTTTTAAAACTATAAATTCAAAAAATGTCTTGACTTAAATCATCTCGTACTTAAGATCCTCGGCAACTCCTGGGCACTTCACTTCATTTCTGACCTCCTGCAATAATCATTTGCTCTAGGTATCAGTATACTTGTAAGCTAACAAGTAAGAAGTGACAAAATAAAGCAATCATAAATTTTCTGAGGTTTACATACCTGCTTCATGACGCTTAGGGCAGTTTTGCCTCCAATGACCGATCTCATTGCATATAAAGCAGCGATTCTCGGTCCTAGCTTTGTTTGGCTTAACCTTCTTGCCCTTGCCCTTGCCTTTGCCTTTCTTGGTGCACTCTGGATGGCCTGGACTGGTCCCTTTCCTTTACTGGTGCTAGCTTGCCCATTCTTCTTTTTTCACCCCTCCGTCTTTCACCATCAAGACATCCTTAGTCTTGTTCTTGTTCCCCATATTCAGTTCAGCTGTCTTTAGCATGGAGTGCAATTCTGCTATTGTTTTCTCCATGTTATTCATATTGTAATTGACTACGAAAGGCCTGTAGTCTTCTGACAGTGAATTGAGTATGGTGTCTGTTGCTAGCTGCAACGGAACGGGATGACCTAGCCTCTCCAGATGATCTAAGTGCCGTTTCATTTTCATGACATGGTCACTTACTGATGTTCCTCTTACCATCTTGCACTCATTGAATGCTTTGGTGGCATCGTAGCGTTCTGTACGAGCTTGAGTCTGAAACATGTCCCTCAGCTGGCGGATCATGTCGTAAGCATTTGTATTTATGAGCCCTGCTTGCAGATCTGGGCTCATAGTTGCTAACATTAGATAGGCGACATCAAGGAGATCATCCGAGTGCTTCTTGTGGGCATTTCTGGCAGCAGCCGGAGCGTTTGCCGGAGGTGCCTCCCCAAGTGGCTCTTCAAGCACATACCACTTTCTCTCATGTCTGAGCACAATCATCAGATTGCGCTCCCAGTCGAGAAAGTTAGGGCCGGTCAGTTTATCCTTCTCTAGGATAGATCGGAGGGAAAGATTATTAGTGCTGGTAACAGTGCTTGCCATCTACACAAAATAAAACTTTTGGTCTTAGCAACTGTAAATAGACTAATTTCCAATAAAATATCAATAAACCCTTAAATGATCAATTTATTGGACTAGGATCCTTATTTCATACGTCCTGATGTACGTAATGTTCTTGCTCCACCAGACCCATATTTATTTCGGTAGGTAAGGACTTTTACCAATCATGTCTAACTGACATGACTCCTAGATCTTTTCGGGACCATGGCAACTTCCTGTGCATGTTTTAGTCCCTCTAAGTGCTTTTTGGCCCGGTACCACCCGGTGAACTTTATAGTACCAAAACAGATCTCACCATTTTGGGACCTGATCACTATACTCTGGCCGGTACCACCCGGAGATAATTCGCAGAGTTATGTAACCCCTTCAGCTTCAGTTTGAACACAGACGTTGAATGTGTGATCACTTACAACGCCTATGTACTTTACGCCGAAGGTGCCCCTAGATGGGTTGCACTACTGATCTATGATTTTCGGGGTTTTGAAAAACTTTACTTCCAGGCTTTTGAAAAACTGATTGTTATAAAGGCTACTTATGTTTTAAACTAACTGTTTCAAGCACACACGTAATTTTAAAACTAACTGTTCTAAAATTACTTGCTAATTAAAACTAACTGTTTTAACAGCACACCTAGTTGATTAAAACTAACTGTTTTTGTCAACTTGCCTTTTATATAAAACAATCACCTATAGGTTTTTAAATCAAAAACTATTGTTTTGAAAAGTTTAACGAAAACTAAAACCTATACTCCTTTTTGTGATATAAACTAGTTTTAAAGTAACAACTCTATTTAAAACTATCAACATGCAAGATATCACAAATATTTAATCAATCATGCAATCAATCACATAGTAGCCTGTTATAGTTTTTGCCAACGTTTCCTATGGACCAATAATGACCTATTATACTAAAGGCTTCAAAACTCGCGTAGCTCCCACTGGCCTCGCCGTGTTTCGTTAGTACTCCGGTAGGATGAAGAATTTTAGTAGCTCCCACTAGCCTCGTCATCGAAAAGAGAAAATTTTCTATCCTAAGGTCATTATTACATAAGGGGTTGTAAATGGCACGCAGGCCTCCCCGTAAACATGTCAAGGGTCTAAGTTGGCAAATACTACAACATACACATATATGCATAATCATACTGAAAACCATATATAGAACTCAAGCAATCACGCAATTATATAAATAAACAATATTATAATTACGATAAATAAACCTGGATCCGTCAAAATTATCTTGTCTCAATTATTGTAAAACTTAGTTTTAAACTGATTCATAAAACAATAGTTTTATAAATCGAAATTAAAATTAGTTTTATAAATATATTCCTTTTATAAATAAAATTGATTTGTAAGAGGAAAAATCCTTTTATCCAAAGTTATATCAAAACGGGTTTTACCAAACAATTTTAAAATACTGGCCTTAGTGTTTTAATTAAATAGTAAAAACACAAAATTAGGCCTACGGTGAAAATAATTTCTTATCAAACAACTCAACTGGTTTGAATAAATTCAACAAAAATAACTTCTGGATAAGAAAGCTTAAAAACAAACGAACTCTTTTGGGCCATCACTTAGTCCAAAGAACTGGGCCTTGGGCCTGGATAACGTAACTAGGCCCAAAAACGAAAAACTTAGGTTTAGTGCAATTCGACTATCGCACGGCCCCACCGTCTTGGCGATCCGGCTGTTGGTTGATTTTCCCGAACCGCCACCACGATGCTGTGGTGCGGTTGTGGCCACCATCGATCACCGCAAAAGGCTGTCACCACCACGCTGGTGGTGTTGTCGTGGCCTATCCACAATCCGGCTACAGCCGACCGAGGTGCGGGTCTTGATCGACTGCGGTACCGTCGATCACCACCACCACTAGGCGTGGCCGTGAGGCAGCCAGTGGTGGTTGGTCTGGCGGCGATTAACGCCACCGCCTTGGCTTGGCTTTAGGGCAGCCGGCGGTGGTTGGTTGTTTTCTCTTGTTACTAACAACGCTACGCACCACCACCACCAAAGTGTTTCTGGTGGTCGAGAACACCGCCGCCACCATCACGGTGGTTTTGGCTAGGCGTCTGCCGCCACCGCTAGCTGCGGTTTGGCCGGCGATTATGAGAACCGTTGTCGATGGTCAAGAACACCGCCATCCACCACCGCCAACGCGGTTTCTGGTGGTTGCGGTGTGGCCTCGCCGCCACCGCCTTATCGCTGCTGATCAATGGTCGACTAAACATCTGTCGGCCACCAACCCCGCTTGTGATTGCGAACCCCAGACGCCGTCATCACCTTTCAACGCCATCGGTCACCACCAATCTGGTGGTGATCCGTTCGGCAATCGGAATTAACGCCATCACCACCATCATGGTGGTTTTTGGCTTAGCGATGGTTCAATCAGCCGCCGTCTGCCACCACACGCCACCATACGATGCCACCATCGCCACTGGCCGGCGATTAACGGACCACCGCCGTCCACCGCTGCTATCGCAGCTTCTGGTGGTTGCGGTTTTGTCCCCTTACCACCGATCTGGTGGTGTTTCACCCACGGCCACCACCATTCCTACCAGGCCGGTGGTCTTGGCCGGTGTTTGGGTCGACAACCAACGCCGCCACCACCACGCTGGTGGTGCGGTGGTGGTGCAGCCATCACCAATCTGGTGATGGTTTTTCCGGGTTTTTTCGTATGAACAACAATTGAAACAATAAAATCCAAAATTTACACGTAGATCATAATAAAAATCAGATTTTTATAAAGATTGATATGCTAAAACAATTAAAATAAAAATCAGATTTTTAAACTTGTTAAATAACAATTTTAACGGATCTCACGAAAGCAGATAAAACTGATAAAACTAAAACGACTATTAACAATGGCTCTGATACCACTGTTGGGTTTTTTGTGGATATCCTCAGCTCAAACTGACTTGAGGATTATCTCAGATCTATCAAAACCTCGCTGGTTTGATATACCTCATAGGTTAATCAAACTGATAAAACCTATGTGATCAAAACACGCTGTTTTGATCTTATTTGTGCGGAAGCGATAAAAGCTAAAAACCCATTAAGCCTAATGATCTTTTAATCGTTATAGTTTTAATCCTATTGGTTTGGTTTAGATCAATTTACCTGGTTGCTTGAGAATAGATCCACCAATGATCGACCAGCGAACGTCCCTCTAGTAGGACTGTACGAAACCCGAACACACAAAAACGAAATCCGACGAGAGGGGAGGGGAGGTCGGCGTCGGCTTTTGGGAGAGAGGGAGGAGGAAACTGATAACTGGTTTTCTTAATTGAAAAGCTCAGATTTTTCCTTAACCCATAACCCTTATTTATATGGAGGAAAAATACAGTTTGTAGGGAATCTAGTTTCCTTATTATAATTATCTCAAATCCTTTCCTTTTTAATTAGCTGGAAAAGAATTTGCATACGATAATTATGATTTATATATTTATCTAATATATAAAATCTTTATTAATTAACTATTATATATTTATTTATCTTAATAAATATATAATATCCTAATTAATTAATAATCCTCCAACTTCGGTAATTCTGACTGAAATTACCCAACTGATTTATAATACACTATTATAAATTCTAACTCTCCATTTCGGGGTTTCATCTAACTTGTTCGACTTATAGGTCCTCACAGGTGTGACCCTCAAGTGTCTTGTAACATTGGATGTGTAATCACTTGGTTTGTCAACTCTGCACATAATTCCTAACAATTATTAGTCCCGATTCGGGAAACCTAATAACCCGATTCGGGTATTCGGGTTTCCCGCATCGATCCATCGTGGAACCCTCGTTATCTCGTTTTCAAAATCCCGATCCGGGAAACATGGTTAACCCGATTCGGGTATCCGAGTTTCCCGCATCCATTATGAGGGTGGACTTTTTGAACTCCTTTTAAAAATTCTAAGTGTTTTTAACCCTCTTTACCGATTCGGGTATTCTAAAAAAAAAACCCGAATCGGGTTTCTATAGGAAATCCAAAATATTTTCTAACTCTCTTTACCGATTCAGGTTTACACCTTTCCCGAATCGGGTTTCTTGAGGAAATACACCCTTTTTAAGTGATCTCAATTCCCGACTCGGGAAACTGAGTAACCCGATTCGGGTACTCGTGTTTCTCGACTCGTGTTGAGTCGAGGTCATGCCAAAATTTTTCAAGTGTTAGAACTTGGTAGGACTCGAGTGGTGTCTTACCCGATTCGGGTTTGACACATTCCCGATTCGGGTTTTGCCTAAACCCGAATCGGGTTTGGTACACTTGAGATTTTCCAACCTTTTTCTCAACACTTGGTAGTCCACAATTGTGCTAACTTGCTAAATCTCTCTATTTGAACAGAAATGGCTCTTCGCAATGCTGCGGACTGCGAGTTGATCACCGATGCTGATCTCAAACCAATTACTCAGAACAACGAGTACGTTGATCTGACCAGCTTTCCGGCTCAGGAACCAGTGATTTTGGAGATCCTGAAGGTGCACCCTCTGGCCTATGCTCTCGAGGCCACTGCCAGCGTGCCAATGATCTACCTTCAACAATTCTGGAACACTTCCAGAATTGTCCATCATGCTGGAGGTCGAACTCTTGTGGGACGCGTTGATCAGACGGAGATGTCTGTCACACTTGATGATTTCCGTCGCATCCTGCATCTGCCTGCTGACTCTACTGATGCCCCATTCGAGCCAACTGTTGACACACCGATCCTCGCCATCGGTGTCATGGCAAATCCTGGTCAGAAGCTCAACGGGATATCTCAGGTGACCAACAACATGCTGCCACCTCTGTGGGCGACTCTGTTCAATATCTTGAACAGATGTCTGTCTGCCAAAGTCAAGGGCTTGGACAAAGCCTCGACTCATCTGTGGCATGTTATCCACTCAGTGATCTACGGGCGAAGGATTGACGATGCGGCCCAGCTGTGGATTGACGTCACACGGGATGTAGACCCGAACGACCAACGCAGCAAACATTCCTCCATCCCGTGGATGCGGTTCTTTGCCTTGATGATCCGTGATCACATGAGCCGTCATCCAGAAGTCAACCCTCGATCTCGTCACCCGCTCTTCAAGAGCAAACAGATCACCAGATCCAAGACTCGGGAACTCAAACCTGGTCAAGAGGAGATGCCGATACCTCGCCATGTGTTGGCCACCGCGGATAGGGAAGCTGTGAGCGTAGGACTCTATAGGGCGTCCATAGGTCTAGGAGACACATCCACGGACTCCTCAGAGCCGAGGATCCCTGCCCAGGACGTGCAAGCCGTCCATCAGTCGGCTCGGGCCTTAGGTGCCGAGCCCCGGGGTGCCACTGGGGGTGCCTCCGGATCGGGTGTAGTACGAGTAGACGTGAGGGGGTCGCCGGGTAGAGTAGTTGGTACTTCCGCGGTTCCACACGTACCCCATGTTGGTCCGAGCGCACTTTACCAACAGGTGCGTCAAGCGAGAGGTCGTCGCACACGTCGGGAGTTGATAGATGAGCAATCCGACGAGTACTACGTTCGCGCAAGAACAAAGAGGTACACCGGCGCTCAAAGGTACTCACCGCCTTCTCCATACCATTCTGACGAACGGGAGCAGCCATCAGCACTATCACCAGCAGTACAGGGTGGGGACGTGGAAGCTTCCCCACAAGAACAAGCACACGTTCCCTCGCCTCCTCAAACCGACGCTGCTCAAGGAGATCCAGAAGGCGAACCCTCCGGAGATGGTTCCAGTGATGATACCGGCCGTGATGAAGGCCGTGACGAGTCCTCCTCCGAGCACACTCCGTCCAACCGTGAGGTTGTTGACGTCGAGGCCACCGAGTCTGAACAAGTGGACTTCGGTGATGGTTCTTCCGAGGAGGTGGACAACCTCAAGAGCGGCAAAGCTCAAAGAGAAGAAGATGAGGAGACGTCATCTTTCAACGGAGACTACTCCGTGGACATCCTCAAACAGGATGATGTTGATTCAGACGGCCGAACCGAAGGTCGTGTTGGTGATGAAGAAGAAGTGGGATCGGCAGTAGAGAGACAAGGTGATGAAGACCTTGAGGGCGTAAGTGAGGGTCAAAGAAAAGAGACCGTCGACGAAGAGGTCCAATTAGACGAAGAGTGGCTAAGGATAGAAGAACAGGGAGGAAAAGAAGAACCCGCTAGGTTAGACACCTTAGGACTCCCATCTACCTCGAGTCACTCCCCCACAGAGGCAACCCACATACTGACCGGTCACCTTGTGACGTCGGGTCAAGACGCTGGCAGCCAACCAGCGCATTTGCACGCCCAAGCCACCCACTCGGCCATCTCTCAACAGATGGTCGTTTCATCTTCTCACGGGGACTTAGCACAACTTCCACCGGCCACTCACTCGGAGTCTGCCGGTGTTGATATCAGAGAGGAGCTGCCCCCCCTCTCGACTTCTTTTCGTGCACCGGTAGTCTTAGATCCACTTACTGAGACGTTTACCGTCATTCATTTGGATAGGACACTGTTTGGCGCATCATCTGCCGGCTCGAGTGGCCTGGCCGGAACGGGGGGAGTCGGTGCGTCTGATGACGCCCTTCGAGGATCCACCGGAAGTCCTGACATAGTCAACCCTATTCCAGCTATGACTTCAGGCCGAGAGAGCACCTCAGTAGGACTCTTCTCGTCAACCGGAGCCCAAGTGGCACCGGGTACTGTACTACCGGGACTGGGTCCGACGGATTCGGGCGACATCCTTAAAGTCGTCCAAGCCAGATTCGCGGAGCTCGACCGCGCCGAGGCCTCTCGTAATGCCAAACTTGAGGCGTTCGAGAGTGCTCTCAATGAGCAAAGGGGAGAGATCGAGACACTGAAGTCTCGCGACGCCGAACGGGAGGAAGAACTGCAAGAACTTTGACGCCAAGCCAAGGGCAAGTCGACCGAGCTTCAGATGCACCAGTCAGTGGTTCCTCCTCGTACCGAGCCAGTCCTCCGCCTACAACCTCCGCAACCAACACATCAGGAAGCCATTCCGGGCTATGTTCACGAAGACGAGTTCAACATGACGGTCTCCGCGCTAACGACTCAGAACGACAAACTTTCGGCCAAGCTCAAGCGCGCGGAAGAACGTCTAGCCGCCAGGGATGCTCAGTTGCGAGAGAGGGAAGCACAGTTGGAGGCCGCCAACCGACGTATCCACGAACTCGAGGCAGCGTGCCGGCCTCAGGCTCAGTCCTCCAAACGGGGACATGATGACACTGACCCGGGCGCAGGTCCTCATGAGGGGGAGATGCAAGGAGCCAAACGACCTCGCATCGGCCTCGCTCAAGCCTCGGGTTCCGCGCCTGCTACAACAGCTTCAGCATCACAACCTGCTAGCTCGAGTGCCCCGTCAGAATCAGCCGCCGCCGACACTTCATTCATAGATTCAGATACGGAGGCGATTCCCGACATGGGGAGCTGGCGCTACGAGCCAATTCCGGCAGGTGAGGTAGTTAAGTTTCCTCATCTGACCGAGACAACAGGGATAGAGGTCGTTCCCCCAGAAGCAGCACCGACAGACCCTTCAGACTTTCAGATTCCGGAGGAAGCCCGGAAGATACTTCGGTCGCTCGCTCAGAGCCTCAGGATATACAAGAAGGGGGACGATATTCTCCAAAACACCGACTACACCAGCCTTTTGTCAGCGTTCGAGTTTCCCACTCCGGACGCTCCTCGCACCATTCACTCGACCGATCCAGAGACCTCCGCTCCAGTCGTCATCCAGCTCAACTGGAACCACTCCGTCATATTCAGGCCATTCCTTGAGGAATCTTTCAGCCGCATCTTCCAGCAGGAGAACCTGCACGTCTGGTCAAGAAAGGTCTACTTCGGGATCTCGCACATCAAGAACAAGAGGAGAAGGACTGCATACGTGCACCAGAGGATGTGCAACTGGGCCACCCACGGACGTCAAAGAATCAGACGTCGTTTCATCAAGGTAACTGCTATGCGCCCCTACAGACATGGCCATCAGGTGTTCCTTGAGTACGACGTCCGTATGTACGGGACCGGCATTCCTCGTGGTGTGTTGCAAGACTGGACCTTCACAGAAGCAGATCTAGACCGAGTTCACCTTGAAGACCTACTGACGCTCATCAAGTACCTCCAGGGCCCGATCCTCAGACCTGAGCACTACAGAGACGGCACCGAAATCCTGAAGAAGTATGTTCGTCATGCGATCACCCTTGCGCGTGTGACGGACTACCAGCTAGCTATCGAGAGCCGCCAGCCGAAGGTCAACCTGCTCCGCCCGAACCTGCTCGTACCTGGCATTGATGCCTACCTTCCATACATGCCAACCAGGATACCGGAGCACGGGGTTCTTTATGTGACGATGAAGAAGAAGAAACGAAGATTCATGCGATTTAGCGAACTTGCTAAATTCTGCGACGGAACCCTTCTCTACGTCTACAACGGAATGCAGAGTAGACTCTTGGCTGATCAGGTACCGAGTCGGAAGCACATAGACGGAAAGGGAAAGATTTTGGAGGCAATGAACCTGATCGAGAGAAAGCTCAAGGAGAGGCTCATGTACAGACGAGTGGAAGCGGCTATGCAGATGCGAGCTAGGATCATTGGTGAATGGGAGGAGTTCCTTCAGATGTCGAAGTGGGAACCAGCGCTTGAGCTTCCACCACCCTTCTGACTTCTTCCCAAAGGGGGAGATTGTTAGACCCTACTTTGAGGTTGTGAAGAAGTCAAGGGTCTATCCAGTATTTTCTCTATTCTACTATTTAGCTTTAGTTTATGTTTGCCCTCTTTTGTAAAGAGTCTTAGACTCTAAGGGCTTGTCTTGTAATTTCTCTATACCTAGTGCTATATAAACAATGCTATAGCCTAGGGTTTTGTGTAGATGTTGGTAGCCTACTTTTAATGAGAAGCAATCCCAAGATATTCTCTTGTTCTCCATATTGTCTTCTACATCCTTTTCACCAACATTCTCACCATTATTGTTCTTCATAGCTCTATCATTAGCTTTAGTTTCTCTCCATCTTTCATTCTCACTCCTTTTGGGATTCACAAAAGTAAATAGTATGTTTGTAAAAATAACAATTTTCCTTATAATAAATTGCTTGCAATAAGACTTGAACTTGAGACTTTGAACTTGAAAAACAATGGACCAACCACTAGAGCAATAAATAATTTGTGAAAATATTTTCTACATAAACTTCTTAAAGTCAAATTGTGCCACCGTTGGAGAAATTATCTAGGTTCGCCCTTGCTAAGTATAGACTTTTGAGAACCTATATTGAAAACATTTTATATTGGAAATGGAAACAGTCATTTGTTAGAATTTTATATGGATTTTATTTCATATGGTTTTATTTATGCAAGGTAAAGCATGCATCTCATGGGATTGTTTGGAATATGAGATCTATATATATTATTATAGTTTTATCATAATGTGAATGTGACAAGTCTTAAGCTAATAGTAATGAATCCATAGGTATTGGTGTCAGTTTATTTGATTTAGGATGATTCCCGTTTGTAACCATCATAGTGGTCACTAGGGACAATTTGGTACGGTTATATGGAGCTGGATACTAGCTATTGATCGTAAATATAATTCTAGCAAATGAGTATAACTATGATCATCAGGGGCCCATATCCACACATATATTGTGCCTCGGAGAACTCATGACCATTAATCCTAGCATGAGCGTTGACTTACTTTTGTGTTTCATTACATTTCTTAAAAAGATAGGGTCATCCACGTCATTGTAAGATGGATTTTGAGACTGTATGCTTCTTATCTATTTTATGTGAAAAATGAGTTTTATGTTATAACGAAAAACTTATACCATCTTACTTATGAAATCGTTTATTTTTAAATGTTTGTTCTTACTATGTGTCAAACCTAACATTTTTTTTTCTTAAATAACATATATATCATGTTCTCTTAACGTTGGAGCTTTGAAGCCTTGAGGGATAAATGGAATGCCGATAGTGTCGACTTTCTAAGATGATCATCTTTGTACATCCTCGCATGCAACTTTGGATGACAAGTACAAATTAATGAGTTTAGAAAGTCAACCATATTTCTAAAAAAAATCATCTTATATGTTCTTCTTGTTCTTTTGTAATAAGTTTTTTTTGAAAGAGGTGTCCCAGACCACATTGGGTCCAGACTAATCCTCGGCAATTTTGGGCCGAAGCCCGACTGCTAAAGCATGCAGCCCGGGGTCGAAGCCCCCGTACCTCCAGAAGTTATATCATTGTTAATTCAATAAATTACAAAAACTACTATAAAACTCTTTATACACACACACACACATATATAGAGAGAGAGAGAGACTTATAAAGATTATAAACTTTGTAACCCAATCTCAACGTTCATCTAGTTCTAATATAATTTATTTTCCAAACACAGGCTACGGTCATTAATATATAGTCAAAGAAAAAGTAACAAGCACAAATATAGCCTTTGTCACCCTTGTTTCTCAAATTCTTAATGATTAAGTGCTTACAAACAAGAGGTAAATTTTAATTTACTTTATCATCTAATTTTCTTGGCTATGAAAGAAAAATTGTTGGTAACCATCTTAAATCTGGTAAGCACTTATCGCATGAGAGTCGTTTCTCGCACTTACCATGTAAACATTTTTTAATGAAGACTAATCATACAATCCCAGAAAAATGAAACTTCCAGCTATTCGATGATTCGTAACAAATGTCTTAACGTACTTGAAGAACCGAAATCTTTGCAGCCTAATACATAACTATATACGATCAGAATCACGATACAGATACACATAAACATCCTTACCTTATATTATAACCACAAAATCCCCCAAAAAAACCGAACAGTTCTGTATACATTGATAAATTGCATAGTTTATGCAAGATTTACATGTATAATTGGTGAAAAACCAAAGAGAAAATAAGAATTTGAGACTAATAATTTATGCAAGATTTACATGCATAATTGATGAAAACCAAAGAGAAAATAAGAAAATGAGACCAACGGAGATTATGAAATTGAGAGATGAATAAGGGGGAATTCTTCTGCCACATATGCGCCACATCAGTTTTTGTTACATTTCAAGAGACTTTCAAGTTCTTTTATCTATTTCAAGGGACTTTTTTCAGTATTTAATTATTTATGGTTGATTTGAGGAGTTATTTAAGGTTGTTTTGGTTGATTTCAAAAGTTCTTATTTGTTTTTTTAGTTTATTATGAGGTACAGTTGCATCTTTTTTAGCTTTTGGATGTCACACGATGACACTTTAAAAAACGATACAAGTACACCCTACATAAACATATAAGTTTTAACCCTTCTACAAAGACATAATACAGTGGCACTTTCCACGGTATGCTCTTCTATGGGTCCCATAAATATCTCAAGACCAATGATATAAATATAAAAATGAAAAACTATAGATGAAGAATAGATAAATTGTCATTCCAGACAATCTTAAATATTAAAATCTAAGTTCTTTTACAAGAACTCCAAACTAGTCATGCTAAATAAAATAAGGCATATGACCTTAAAAAGCCATTTAAAAGGGTCGTGATTGAGTAAAAAGTTACTAAAAGCTTATTGAAACGAGACTTAAAATAATCCCGATAAACCTTTGAAGATTAAGGTACATGGCTTAAGAACATGTGAACTCTCTCTAAATCAACATTCTGAAGTTTGATAAAGCTAGGACGATGCGTCAGTACGATGCACCAACGACCAAGAATTGCAATTTCTTCAATTGTTTTTCTCTTAGGACAATATGCCAACACTTTGTCATCATTATGGACCACCAAAATACTTCCATCTTGTAAACCCCCAGACACATGCATAGTTTTCTTCATCGGCCAATCTAGACCGGCACAAATAGCTTGCGTGATTTCCAACTCTTTATGCCAAGATTCCTTGATTCCGTATTGCTTCATCACCCATATTGTGAATTGAAAATCGTACGTATCTGATCTACATAGACAACCCTTAAAAACTCCCAAATTTCTTGTACCTTTTTGCATTGCTTCAAATGCAGGTGGCGGCGATGGAAATAACCGAAACGTCTCCTTGTCTAAATCAAAAGTAATAATCCCTTCAAGGGCACCTTGGTCATAAACAATCCAATGAAAATTGCCATTCAGAAATGGCATTTCTGAACTAGGAAATCCACCAAACGGGTAAGGACTTACCCAAGGCTTCTCCGTTGGCTTGTACCAAGAGTGTAAACTTCTGCTTCTATGAGACTCGGTCCACCTGACACATAAGAATACGGCCGTAGATCCCTTTGAAAAGTCCGTAACACTTTGTATTCCCCTGTCAGTGAACCGACTCCAAAAGCATAAATAATGAGCCCAAGGCCATCGTAGTTTTGCCGCCTAGGGAGGGTCAGGTATTCTCTGGTGATTGGATTGCATATGTAAACGTTATCAACTCCAAAACCACACTGCCAAAGGCAGATTAAGCCGTTAACTGAACTCAATGCAATCAATGGGGCGGACGGATCGGGTGCAGAAAGATATCCATTCGGATCAAAGTTTATAACAGGATCATGGTGTAAACGGTGGTGATCAAGTTTGTCTTCGATTTCCACCCATTTCAAGATTCCAGGTGTATAATCATTAGGTATAGCATCATGCTGAACCATAAAGCCAGTAGGTGATCTAGAGAGGTGAAGATTAATAAAGTACGAGTTTTTAATGAGGTTCCGCCACTTCTTGCATACACACTTGCAGTGGATGATCGTCTTCACTGGAAGTCTAGAGAGTATATCAACGATAACCTCTGATGGTAAGTTTTCCATCGATGGATTCATTTTTGGTAAATAGGAGCTAGATTTTGAAAACTGAACAAATAAGACAAAGTTAGAGAGAAGAGTGACAAATAAATAATATAGGCAACACCAATTTAAACAATGCACTTTTAGCCATGAATACAAAGGAAATAAAAAAAAAAGTTAAGACATAACCTACAAGTCAATATAGAAGAATAAGGTAATTAGAAAATGATTCCATTACTTTTCTTCCAAAAACTCCAATAAACACAAACAAACAAATACATTATTGTTGCAAGAATAGCTCCCATCAAAATTCACCATGAGTCTTCGGAAAATCATTTCTTCAATATAACTATTTGTACAAATATTTTACAATTAAGAAGCAAGTGTCTTGCATATCAGTTCCTATACATTGCTAAGTGCACCCCCTACATAGTATTTTAACCACCACACGCATCAACACACAACATTAATGTCTATTTTCTACATTTCCAATACATGATTTGACCTGATTCTGATATCTAACGGGAAAGCAAATAGCATTCCCAGTATTATTTGTAAATGCATTTTACCATTAGAAAGTCAACCATACCATTCAGGTGATGCGTAGTGCGCGCCAAAGTCACAATCAGATCCAAAATAGGTACCGTTGTGGCTTTGCTAGAGGTTCATAATCTACCCTTACGTAAGTTAAGTTAAAGCATGTTCTCACGATTTTAGAGCAACCTCACCGTTCTTTAGATAGAGAAGATTACGGTTTTCACGATTCTAGCCACGTACACATCGAAACATCTATTGTCAAAATATCATTTGTACGTCATTTTTCAATGAAGTTGTAATTCATATCATTAACTTTTGTTTTATTAATTAATTATTTAGTTGTCACTCACAATTTCATTCCTGCATTCCTGCCTCTAATCAGTAAGGCCAAAATTCCAGTTATGTCTTGGAAGTTCAAAATTTCCATAACATCACGTGATCCATCCGATTTCTCCAAAATCACATAGATATAAACACAAAATCATAGAAATGAAATCATGTAATAAACAATCGATAGAAGATTCATCACAGAATGTGTTTGAAGTTTGGTAAGCAGATTTGTCGGTTGAAGGAGAGATGAAAGTAGATTAAGTTACTTACGTAGATGGAGAACGATTATGATGCAAAAGATTAGTGGAAATCCTAGCTCAACTCATATAGACCTCTGTGAGTCGTGTTTGAGTGATGATGAGTCTGATAGAAATCGAAACCGACGTAATTAGGCTTTTTGTTGTTTGGCATATTTATTGACTTACTGTTATTGGTAATTCGAATTTGGGCCTAGTTTTAGTTCGTCTTGGTTTCCAACCTTTTGGGCTTGATTGAAATAATATGATTATAACCCGATCAAAATACGTTGTGCACACGGGTTGGGTTGGGTTGATCGGTTGAAGGTGTTTCGAAATTCAACCCGATGTTGGCGGTTTGAAACTTTTTCAACCTAACCCAACCCGTTCGGGTTGATGGGGTATTGGGGTTGGTCGTGTTATGTTTAAAATTTGGTAATATATCTAAAAAGGATGAACAATTAAAGGGTTAAAGACGATTTATGTATTGCTTTCGGGTGTTATAATACACAAAATTACTTTTCTTAATTTCCATATGTATGTGTGTGTGTGTATGATCCAACACGCACGCGCACACACAAACTATGAAGACGCTATGTAATGATGTATTTATCTAATGTACATATTAATACAAGCTCAACAATCAGATTATATTCAAAAATTTAAGATATATCGGGTTCATCGGGTTGGGTTGGGTTGGGTTCGCAAGACGCTAACCCGATATCAACCCAATATCTACGGTTTGAAAAAAAAAAGTTCAACTTGATTAGACGTCGGGTTGGGTTATTTTGCATCGGATTGGGTTAGGTTAATTGGGTTCAATGGGTTTTTGAACACTCCTAACGCTAGTCTCGGTTAGACTCTAAAAGGTCTGATTATAAGAACCGCTTACGATCCCTAAGCCGGACTCAAACCCATCTCATGTTTTAACTTTTATAAAATTATTTTTTAACATATTTAAAACATATTTTTGAATAATTTGATCAACAACACTTAGCGGGTGAAAGTGCCAAGCGACTATGGCCTGGTCGCTATCGTCTACCACAATCGCAGGTGAACATGTAGGGATTTTATATGCAGGTTCAAGTTTTTAGACAGAAACCTCATTTCCAGTTTTGTGTGGTTTCTATGAATTCCAATATGTGGATTCTATGAACTCCAATCAGAATTCTTAAACAAGAACTTCAATATGTGGATAACTCTATGAACTCCTAAGAATTGTAGTTTTTATAAGTTGCTACAAGTTTTGCACATAAGAGCCTCCCTTTGGAGTTTAGAGATCCCATCCTATAGACTTTTTATTGGTTGAACTAGTTGATAGGTAATGAACTAACTAAGAAAGTAGTGATGCTTGGAAAATATGAGCCATATATTGGATGACAAACGGAGTAAAAGCTATAAGCGCTTACTAAAACGATACTGAAAACAATCTAGATAAACAATGTTCTTTCAAGATTAACGTACTTAGCATTTGAATGTATGAACTCTCTCTGAGTCAATATCCTTGAGTTTAATAAAGCTAGGACGATGAGTCATTACGCCAAACGAGTTGTCCGGTAATGAAAGGTCTTCAAATGTATTATTTTAAGACAATATGCCAACATTTTGAAGCCAGCAACCACCAAAATAGTTCCATCTTGTAAACCCCCAAACACATAAATTGTATCCTTTAACACCCAATCTAGACCGGCACAAATAGCTTGCATGATCACCAACTCTTTATGCCAAGATTCCTTGATCCCGTATTGCTTCATCACCCATATCGTTAATTGAAAATCGTAAGTACCTAATCTACATAGACAACCCTTAAAAACTCCCAAATTTCCTGTATTTTCTTGCATGGCTCCAGGTTGAGTAGGAGGCGATGGAAATAATTGAAACGTTTCCTTATCTAAATCAAAAGTAAAAATACTTCCAGGGGCATCTTGATTATATACTTCCCAATGAAAACAAGAATTCAGAAATGGCCCGTGAAATCCACGAATTCGATAAGGGACTTGACCAAGGTTTCTCCATTGGCTTGTACCAAGAGTGTAAACTTCAGCTCCTAATATACGAGGATATGCTGGTAAACCCACTCGAAAAAACCGTAACACTTTGTATTCCCTTGACTGTGAATTGATTGCAAAATTATAAATGTTGAGCGCATAACCATTTATATGGTTTTGCTGCCTAGGGAGGGTCAAGTATTCTCTGGTGATTGGATTGCATATGTAAATGTTATCGACATTAAACCCAAACTGCCATATGCAGATTAAACCATTGACTGAGCCGACTGGGATCATAGTGGACGGAATGGGTGCAGCAAGATATCCATTCAGATCAAAGTCTATAACGGGTTCATGGTGTAAAGAATGGCTATCAAGTCCGTCTTCAATTTCCACCCATTTCAAGATATCACGATCAAGTATATGTTGATCATGATAAACCATAAAACCTCCAGGTGATCTATAGAGGTGAAGATTAATAAAGTACGAATCATTAACCAGGTTACGCCACTTCTTGCATACACACTTGCAGTGGATGATTGTCTTCACTGGAAGTCTTGAGAGAATATCGACCGTAACCTCTTCCGGTAAGTTTTCCATGGATGGATTGATTGGAAGCATAATTTTCCAGCAAATAGGGTCTAGATTTTGAAAAACTAACCAAATAAGACAAAGTTAGAGAGAAGTGATAAATAAGCAAGAGTCCACAATCATAAAACCTTTACAATTTAGCCAACACCAAATAAAACAATGAACTTTCAGCCATGAATATGAAAAAGAAAACAATACATTATAGCCTACAAAAAGTATAACATATAATATATATATATATATATATTTTGGAACGGTGTCCGGGCCAAACCATGACTAATCCCAACAATTTTGGGGGCTAAACATGACCCCACTTAAATGTCCCCGGGCATATGATGGGAAGGTTCGAACTCGGTTAGGGTGCTAAGAACCCCTCGAGCGATAACCAATCTGCCACAGCAAGGTTGACGTAAACATATAATAATTAGTTTGACATATTTGAGAAACTCCAATTAATTCACCATAACTCTTTGGAGATATTGGAAATCATATAATTCCTATATATATGAATAACTATTTGTATATTACCTAATAAGATCGGGAAGGATTATGAAGAATAAAATTAGGTGAAAACCAGAGAAACCCTAGCTGTAATTAAATTCTCATATTTTTTGATTATGAAATCGCAAACGGAAATAATTGGGCTTTTATTGTTTAGGATATTTTTAGTCTCCAACCCTTTTGGGCTTGCTGATTGAAGTTGAGATGGCTAAAAATGAGGAACCCGGTTCCATACTTCCATGTACTCTTTCTTTGGGCTTGTTGATTGTTGTTCGGTTTCAACGGGCAGAGGAACGCGGTTCCATGTACCCACACAGTGCCCGAAACAGGCGTATCCCATGCCCACCGAGCCAACGTATTGAAGCCCGCAAGCCCACTAGGGCGTTACCAATAGCCTTAGGGCCCAAGTCGGTTCCAATTCCGACAAAAATATATCAGTCTAGTTAAACTTTATAAGGTATGGAAATAATCGGTTATGATCATCCCTATTCCAAGCCAGTCTCAAACCTGTCTCATTTTTTTCAAAAAGTTTATTATTATAATTTAAAATATATAAAATACATTATTTTGAATGATTTAGTCAATGGTACATAGCGTGAGAGAGTGCCAAGCGATGTGGCTAGGCCACTCTCGTTAGATGAACAGAGAGGAATTTTATAGACATATTCAACTTTTTAGATATAAACCTCATTTCTAGATGTGCGGTTTAGTTTTTCTATGCATCTAAGGTAATTCTCTCGTCTTTTCCATATCTCTTCATTTTACATTTACTTGAATCCAACAAATGAGTATTTATTGAGTAAGAAGGGTTTCAAGTCTCTACAAAAAGCTCTAAAAGTTATCATCCACTTTCTAGGGGTTTTTTTTTGGTTTTAGGTTCGTAACCAAAAACTAAGCTAGGAGGTTTTTTTTTTAGAAGGTTCACATGGCTTTGCAAGACTACTTCCTTGCGATTTTTACCAAGAGACAAAGCATGCTCCCTGGGATTAACACTCAGTGGCCCGTGGTTGCTAACCCTCGGATTCGAACTTGGGTTCGTTGTTACACATTCCACAAGCCTTAACCGGTAGGCTGCCCCATTGGGGTTAGCTAGGAGAGTTCATCCTACATCTTTTGTGTTAGTTGTATATATTAGGCCCATGGGCCTTGGCCCATTGTTTTCCTTTTCCTTGTATATAAATAGCCTAGCTTTTGTACCTTTTCAATAATAATACAATCAATCTTTCAATCCCTTTCCATCCCTTTCCATTTCTAACATTTTGAACTTTATACATGTTAAAACTTTGTTATTTTAATCTCTAAAGTTTTTTACTTTCTTTTCCCATTTCATGGGTTTTGACCTAACATGAGGATTTTGGAAAGTTTTAAGGTTTTTGCTATTTTATGGAAAATGATGGTTTTGTTTTATGTGTTTATGAAATAAAGTTTTGTATACGTATTTATGGTAGAACACATGGCTAATCCGTTTTAGACACATTTAAGATATTTATTATGTAGAAAATTTTATTTGGTGGAAATGGGTCTTGAAATGAAATGAATGGATTGTTGCTTGCATAGACTATGAGTATTTTAAAATTTATAAACTCATGAGAAACTATTTTGAAAACATTTTATGTTGAAAATGGAAACAGCCATTTGTTAGACTTTTACTTGGATTTGATTTCATATGGTGTTATTTATGCAAGGTAAAGCATCTCATGGGAATGTTTGGTAAATGAGATCTATATATATTATTATAGTTTTATCATAATGTAAATGTAACAAGTTTTAGACTAATAGTAATGAATCCATAGGAAGGCAATTTGGTACGGTTATGTGGAGATTATGAAACCAAAGAGAAGATAAGAAAATGTGACCAACGAAGATTATGACACTGAGAGATGAATAAAGGGGGAACTGGAGTCGTTAGGGATAACCCTATTTAAGATGGAAGTAAAATTACCCCACACACCAAAAAAAAAATCATAAAGTATATAGTAATTGGCAAGTTAACAACTATTGTGGAACTCTATGTGTGTGGTATTTGACTAACCAAAAGTATTAAACAAATTTAGAACCCTACATTTTTTAAGTTCTTTTATCTATTTCAAGGGACTTTTTCAGTATTTATGGTTGATTTAAGGAGTTATTTATGGTTGTTTTGGTTGATTTCAAGAATTCTTATTTGTTCTTTTAGTTGATTATGAGCTATTGTTGCATCTTTTTGAGCTTTTGGATATCATACGGTGGCACTTAAAAAAAACGATACAACTACACCCTTCGTAAACATATAAGTTTTAACCCTTCTATGAAGACATAATACAATAGCACGTTCCACGATATGATCTTCTATAGTCTGTCAATGTGATTAACAATAAGCTGCTTTTGTAAGTCCCTTTTAATATCTCAACATCAATGATATGAATATAAAAATCAAAAATTATATATGAAGAATTAATAAATTGTCATCTCGGACAATCTTAAATATTAGAATCTAAGTTCTTGTACAACAACTCCAAACTAGTCATGCTACAAGAATTCAGGCATATAACCTAAAAAGCCATTTAAAAGGGTGAGTAAAAACTACTAAAAGCTTATTGAAACGGTACTTAAAATAATAATCTCGTATCAAGATTAAGGTACATGGCTTTAGAACATGTGAACTCTATCAAAATCAAAATTCTGAAGTTTGATAAAGCTTGGACGATGAGTCAGTACGACACACCAACGATGGAGAATTGCAATTTCTTTAATTGTTTTTCTTTTAGGACAATATGCCAACAGTTTGTCATCATTATGGACCACCAAAATACTTCCATCTTGTAAACCCTCAATCACATGCATGATTTTCTTCTTCGGCCAATCTAGACCGGCACAAATAGCTTGCGTGATTACCAACTCTTTATGCCACGATTCCTTGATTCCGTATTGCTTCATCACCCATATCGTGAATTGAAAATCGTACGTATCTGATTTACATAGACAACCCTTAAAAACTCCCAATTTTGCTGAACCTTTTTGCATTACTTCAAATGCAGGTGGCAGCGATGAAATTAACCGAAACGTCTCTTTGTCTAAATCAAAAGTAAAAATCCCTTCAAGGGCATCTTTGTCATAAACAATCCGATGAAAATTGTCGTTCAAAAATGGCATTTCTGAACCAGTAAATCCACCAAACAGGTAAGGGACTTGGCCAAGGCTTCTCCATTGGCTTGTACCAACAGTGTAAATGTCCACTTCTAACAGACTTGGTCCACCTCACATATAAGAATATGGCTCCCCTTGTAAAATCCGCAACACTTTGTATTCCCCTGTCAGTGAACTGACTCCAAAAGCATAAACAATGAGCCCAAGACTAGCATAGTTTCGCGGCCTAGGGAGGCTCAGGTATTCTTCTCTGGTGATTGGATTGCATATGTAAACGTTATCAACTGTAAACTTACGCTGCCAAATGCAGATTAAGCCATGGACTGAACTGATTGCAACTAATGCGGCGGGCCGACCGCCACCGGGTGCACCAAGACATCCATTCGGATCAAAGTTTATTAAGGGATCATGGTGTAAACGTTGGTGATCAAGTTTGTCTTCGATTTCCACCCATTTCAAGATTACGGGTAAAGCATCATAAGGTATATTTGCATAATGCTGAAAGTACTAGTTGTTAACTATGTTCCGCCACTTCTTGCATACACACTTGCAGTGGATGATGGTCTTAACTGGAAGTCTAGAGAGAATATCAACCATCATAACCTCTGACGGTAAGTTTTCCATCGATGGATTCATTTTTGGTAAATAGATGCTAGATTTAGAAAACCGACCAAATAAGACAAAGTTAGAGACAAGTGACAAATAGATAATTTAGCCAACACCAATTTAAAAATTGCACTTTCAGCTACAAATCGAAGGAAACAAAAAACGTTACGACATAACCTACAAGTCAATATAGAAGAATAAAGTAATTAGAAAATGATTCCATTATTTTTCTTCCAAAAACTCCAATAAATACAAACAAACAAATACATTATTGTTGCAAGAATAGCTCCCATCAAAATTCACCAAGACTCTTTGGAAAAATTGGAAATCATATCTTTGATATAACTATTTGTACAAATATTTTACGATTAAGAAGCAAGTGTCTTGCATATCAGTTCCTATACATTGCTAAGTGCACCCCCTACATAGTATTTTAACCACCACACGCATCAACACACAACATTAATGTCTATTTTCTACATTTCCGGTAGCATTCCCAGTATTATTTGTAAATGCATTTTACCATTAGAAAGTCAACCATACCTTTCAGGTGATGCGTAGTGCCAAAGTCGCAACCAGATCCAAAATAGGTACCGCAGTGGCTTTACTAGAGGTTCATAATCTCTACCCTTACGTAAGTTAAGTTGCAGCATATTCTCACGATTTTAGAACAACCTCTGACCCGCGAACCAACAAGTCGAGAGGCTTTGTTTGATTAAATGTACCCCCCAAGACTGTCTTTCCCTGTGTTTCCTAGTATATATAGGTCCAATCTCATCTGCGTCCTTTAGATACAGAAGATTACGATTTTCACGATTTTAGCCCCGGGTTTCGATTAGCAATTTTTACTCTTTTCATCAGTAATCCCTAGTAATGTTTCACTACTTGAATTCATCATTCATCACCACCATATCGTCCACAATTCGTTTGAATTCAGGCCAATTTTTCATTCTACAATCCCTTATCCGATTTCTCGATAATCAATCATATACATATAAAACACAAAATCATAGAAATGAATCAATAAGTAACAAACAATTGAATAGAAGATTAGATAGAGAATATATGTATGAAGTTCGGTAAGCAGATTTGTCGACTGAAATTAAACGACAACCGGCCAGTAAAACTTCATCTGCCATTAATGTAGCTACAGCCGCTGTGGCAATCAAGAGAAAGGAATGAATCAAACCTCACTCTTGGTACAATGCAGCATAATTTCATTCAACAACAAGAAATGGAAAACAGATTATTAACTTACTGTATAGATTCAGCAAGATTATGATGAATAAAATTGGGGGAAATCCATGAGATGAGGAACCCTAGCTTTTACCCAATTTATATAGACATATGTTTTAGTCATGTTTGAGTGATGACTACATAATTGGGCTTTTTGTAGTTTAGTAATATTCGTATTTTGAGTTTGGGCTATTTTTAGTTCATATTGGCTTCTAACTTATTGGGCTTGTTGATTGAAGTAGTATGATTAATGACCAAGATATAGACTTTATAGAGTAGACATGGCTAAAATGAGTTTGAGATCAAGGTTGGTTAGGGTCCAAGTCGGTTTCAGTCCCGACCAAAATATGTTGGTCGGTCTAGTTAAACTTTATAAGGTTTGGTTATAAGAATTGCTTATGATCCCTATCCCGAGCCAGGCTCGAATTTGTCTTATTTTTTAAAAAAAATATTGTTACTGTAAAATTAGTTTTTAACATATAAAATATTATTTTGAATAATGTGATCAACGGTACATAGCGGGAAAGTTTGTCAAGCGATGTGGCAATATCTTCTGGCACAATCGCATGCAACTTTGAATAACAACTACAAATTAATTAGTTTAGAAAATAAAAAAAAATCTAAGAAAAATAGGCCAAAAACTGGTTCATATATATGAATGTGTTATACGTTCATCTATGAACGTATATGAATTACACAGATTCATATATGAATAGGAATTGCAACGGGATGGGTTCGGGGAGGGTTTTGCATTCCCTGTCCTTGTAATTAAAATCCCGTCCCGTTACCGTCGGGTTTTTATTCAGGGCACCCCGTCGGAGAATTTTTATGCCCCGTCCCCGAACCCGACCCGGTGGGGAATCCCATATCCCCGGACCCAACCCGACCCGATCATTGAAAAAAAATCAAAAATAAAAGATATTGAAAATTACAATGTAACAATTAACTCAATATTAGTTATTAATTAAATTTAAACAAGTTCATTCTCAAATAAACAACACACACACACACACACATATATATATATATATAGTTTTGTATTATAATATATATATATATATACAATTTATTTTTTAAATATAATATATATTTATATATATCAGGGTGGGGCGGGGATACCTTGCCCCGTCCCCGAACCCGAAGAAATCCCCGTACCCAATCCCGACCAAAAATATTGTAACCTGCCCCGCCCCGAACGTAGTCGGGGTTCGGGTTTCCCTGTCGGATTTGTGGGTTTTTGCCATTCCTATACATGAACGTATATGAATTACACAAATTCATATATGAATCTGTTTGTCGATTATTTGTAAAATTTAAGAAAACGCCCTTCCGTGTATTACAGCCCGCATGAGAATTTTTTCGGTGCTTTACGGTCAAAGCTGCAATTTTTGACCAGATGGATTGCTAAGATCGCTTCTCTACTTCTTCAATATTTAGCATTTCTCATTTGTGAAAAACCTCTTTTTCGAAAACCAAATTTTATAAAGATGTTTCCATTTAAATAGTTTTAATTAAAATAAACCAAAATAAACTAATAAATCAATTCCAACATTTATCGAAAAGTCACCAAGAAACCAAATTTTAACAAATAATTAAATAATTAAATAAATAGAGTCAACGCCGTCAGAGCATCGGTCTCGGAGTCACGCTGGAGCTTTGCCCTTATCCTTGCCCGTACTAGCACCTGGAAAAGGGGAAACAACTAACGGGGTAAGCGAAAACGCTTAGTGAGCTAGCACTAATTACAATTACCACATTACATGCGCACATACCGAGATAGGTTCCCAAGCAATCACAGACAACACATAAATCATAATATCACAACATCATAATCAAACAAAGCTGGACTCTCATGAGGTCATAAACTCCCGTCAGTTTGGACACGGGTCGGCCCCCACAACTCACCAAGGGCATGTGGAATCCCTTTCTCCCGTCAGTTAGGACACGGGTCGGCCCCCACAACTCACCAAGGGCATGTGGTTCCCTATCCACACTATAACGTATACATGATACACGCAACATAATAACTATAAGTAGTGTAACTCACCTTAATTGCAGAAACGTCAAACACGAACAAATTACCGCAAACCTGGAATAATTTTAATAAGTACAATCATTACCATTATTCACAACAATCCCTATACTTATCTAGTTAATCCACTCATTTACAAAAGTGTTAAGTGAAGAAACCTATACGAGAACCGCGGACGTCAAGAGGGTCTAAACGGGTTAAACGCGACCCGACTCGCGTCGCTCTCAACGACGGACAATGGTTAACCCTGACGACACTTAGCCAGTTTAACAACCCTAGACTGACCAGACTTAAACCTAAATAAATGTATTTATATGTATATATATAGTTTTTCTTTTTTTTTAAAAAAATATACTAATAATTATTTATATGCCTTTTATTTAAAATATTAATATATATATATATATAAGTTTTATAAGATTACTGACAAGAGCATCATTATCAATATGGTACCTTTTTTATATATATATATATAATTTATTTAAAAGAAAAAGAATTTCAACCCAATAAACAACAACAATGTCGTGATTATCATCATACGTCAACATCATCACCATGAACCTTAATATCATCTTCATCATACATTATATATATATATATATATATTTAAATGTAATAGGATTTAACAATAACAACAGCAGCAACCTCATCGTTTTATATATATATATATATGTAAAAAAAAATAAAACAATAGCAACAATATCATCATCACCAAACAACAACAGCCACGGCGGTGACTGCTGCCGCACAACCTCGGCAACCGACGCCGCTGCGTCAACCGCCTAACCGCCACCTTCCGCCGCATCTACAGCCAAGGCTGTCGACCGCGGTCGACCACCATCCATGGCACAACATCGCCGGCCACAGCCGGCGCACACCACCTCCACCGCAAGTCGCCGGAAAAACGCACAAAAAAAACGAAACCCTAGCTTTTACGACTACAGAAAATTAAAAAGGGTTTACCTTACGTGCACTGATCGATCGCAACCTACTCACGACAAGCTCCACTTCTCCGGCGACTATTTCCGGCGACAACTCCGGCGGTTCTTCTTGCTCTTCCCGTCAACTCTCTCTCTCACAACTTTCTCTCTCTCTTTTCTCTCAATTTGTTTACTAGCAAATAGGATGACAACTTTTTAAAAAGGCTAGATGGCTTTTTCTTAAAGCCTAAGGTTAACCCATTCCAACCCTATTAGGAATTATCTACCTATCCATAATTATCCAAAAAAATAAAAAATAAATACATACTTATCTAAAAAAAATGGGTGTTACAACTCTCCCCCACTTACGGAGATTTCGTCCCCGAAATCAATCCGAGAATAGTTCCGGATACTTCTCACGCATTTGCGACCGAACAGAACACCAGCTGCCTCAGCCGCCCTTCGCCGTACACGATGAGCTCTCCCCCACTCAGATTCTGGATGCAGACCACTTGTTCCGCACAGTCTACCGTACCTCGGTTACGAACATCCAGTCTACACCGTTTATCCTGTTCACGGGGGTGGGGATCAAGTCAATGGTAAAAGGTACTCCACGAATCACCAAGCTGCAACCCCGGTAAGCACCCTCGCAAACTCGCGCCTCTCCAGCACCTATATCTATGGCTAAAGGTCTGTATAACGTATCCCGTTCTAACCGAAAGTCCTAACAGAACGCACTCGATACAAAAAACCAAGTGGCTCCCGCATCGAAAAGAACCAACGCGGGTTTCTTACTTATAGGAAACGCCTAAGTTAACAGTGCACAATTCAATTACCAGATACTCATACAAGAAACCACACTACCAGATCACAACATTCATAATATCAGGGCAACAACATAACTAAGGCGTACCTGCAACCATATCGGGATCCGCCTCCGCCTCCCCGGCCGTCAGCTGAAACACTCGACCACGGCTGCCAGTAGTGGACCCGCTCTTCTTGCCTGTCGAACCGTCGGTGATCATCAAAGGAGTGGGTGCTGGTGTCGCTGCTGCTGCTGCTCCAACCAACTGAGGGCAGTTGGGTTTGATATGTCCCGGCTGGAAGCAATGAAAACAGGTCCTCGGTTCGACCCTACACTCCCGACTTCGATGACCAGGCTTCCCGCACTTGAAGCACACGGGCTCTGGCAGTCGACATTCCCCTGAGTGGTTCTTCCCGCACTTAGGGCATCCAGAAAACTCCTTACGACTGTCACTCCTCTGTCCCTTGGACTTCTTCACGGGCACTGGCTCCTGCTCCGCCTTCCTCTTCCCCTGCTGCTGCTCCTCGAGAAATAGCTCCCGAGTCCGGGCTACATCCACCATGTCGTTGAAGGTCTTACACCTTGCTGTGGCCACGAACTCTTGGATCTCCGGCTTCAGCACTCCCTGATACCGAAACATCTTCATTTCCTCGGTGCTCACATAGTCCGGACAGAAAAGCGATTTCTCAAGGAACTGGTCCGTGATCTCGTTCACCGTCTCCGTCGTCTGAGCCAAGTTCAAAAACTCCGAGGTGATCCGCTGCTTCTCGATGCGAGGAGCGAACTGCTCGTCGAGTAACACCTTGAATTCGTCCCAAGTCATCGCGTTGATCTGCTCCTCAGTTCGGCTTTTGAGAATCAGCCCCCACCAGTCTTTTCCCGCGTTGCGTAGCAGGTTCACAGCATAAAACACCTTCATTCCCTCCGGGCAGCCGCTGGTGCGAAAAGCACCTTCAACGGCGGCGACCCATCGGAAACAGGCTATGGGGTCCTTCCGACCCTCAAAATGTGGCGGCTGACACGCCATGAAATCCTTGAAAGTGACAGCGCGTCCTGGTGCCTGACTACTGCTTCCCGATGTCGATCCATGCGTAGCGAAAGCCGTATCTATCCTCTGGTCCACGGCCGCAAGGATCTCGTCCTTCATTTGAGCAAACAGCCCAGGCAAGATTTGATGTAAAGTCTCAGTGACCTGCGAGCCTATGACGTCCCTCAAATCCGGAGTCTCTGGCTCCTCACTACTCGGATTCCTTCTAGTGCTCACCATACTGTATATTTAACTAGTTTAGTAACAATCCTAAGGCAGTTCAATCCCCACACTTAACGTCTAACAATTTCCCCCGCTTGATACCCAGGCTCATGCAAGTACCTACTTCTAGCCCTTAGTGTGCATACCACCTATAGACTAGTTTGCATTTCTATCATCAGGATGCATACAAAAGCATGTAATTTCATTCAACACATACCAAAGATTTCCTACTATCGTCTAGTTAATGTGGCTCCCAAGACTTAATCAATTCCAAACCCATACAAACGTTTATAGTGGTGCTATTATTTGGGCCCGCGCCACTATAACCGTTCCATATGATAGCCGGGTCGGGATCACTCGGCAACAATCAAACAAGAACATGCCTCATGACCCTTTCCTGACATACCACCGTACAGGCTTAGTCCTGATACCATCCTCAACAGCCCCATTGACTCGACTGAGCAGATAATTAAATAACATTTAATCACATAAAATCATATAAGTGTCTAACTTATCGACAACCAAAAATTAACATGCAAATAACATTCAATATAATAACTATATACACAGCTCACCCCCAACCTGAAGCTCCGCCGACGATTCCGACCCTTGACTCGTTATTTGTCCCAAAAAAAATTCCGGGTTTAAGTCCAACCACACGCACGCTCGCAAACGTGCGTGCTGATTCTCTTAAACCACGCTCTGATACCAAGTTGAAAAACCTCTTTTTCGAAAACCAAATTTTATAAAGATGTTTCCATTTAAATAGTTTTAATTAAAATAAACCAAAATAAACTAATAAATCAATTCCAACATTTATCGAAAAGTCACCAAGAAACCAAATTTTAACAAATAATTAAATAATTAAATAAATAGAGTCAACGCCGTCAGAGCATCGGTCTCGGAGTCACGCTGGAGCTTTGCCCTTATCCTTGCCCGTACTAGCACCTGGAAAAGGGGAAACAACTAACGGGGTAAGCGAAAACGCTTAGTGAGCTAGCACTAATTACAATTACCACATTACATGCGCACATACCGAGATAGGTTCCCAAGCAATCACAGACAACACATAAATCATAATATCACAACATCATAATCAAACAAAGCTGGACTCTCATGAGGTCATAAACTCCCGTCAGTTTGGACACGGGTCGGCCCCCACAACTCACCAAGGGCATGTGGAATCCCTTTCTCCCGTCAGTTAGGACACGGGTCGGCCCCCACAACTCACCAAGGGCATGTGGTTCCCTATCCACACTATAACGTATACATGATACACGCAACATAATAACTATAAGTAGTGTAACTCACCTTAATTGCAGAAACGTCAAACACGAACAAATTACCGCAAACCTGGAATAATTTTAATAAGTACAATCATTACCATTATTCACAACAATCCCTATACTTATCTAGTTAATCCACTCATTTACAAAAGTGTTAAGTGAAGAAACCTATACGAGAACCGCGGACGTCAAGAGGGTCTAAACGGGTTAAACGCGACCCGACTCGCGTCGCTCTCAACGACGGACAACGGTTAACCCTGACGACACTTAGCCAGTTTAACAACCCTAGACTGACCAGACTTAAACCTAAATAAATGTATTTATATGTATATATATAGTTTTTCTTTTTTTTTTAAAAAATATACTAATAATTATTTATATGCCTTTTATTTAAAATATTAATATATATATATATATATATAAGTTTTATAAGATTACTGACAAGAGCATCATTATCAATATGGTACCTTTTTTTTATATATATATATATAATTTATTTAAAAGAAAAAGAATTTCAACCCAATAAACAACAACAATGTCGTGATTATCATCATACGTCAACATCATCACCATGAACCTTAATATCATCTTCATCATACATTATATATATATATATATTTAAATGTAATAGGATTTAACAATAACAACAGCAGCAACCTCATCGTTTTATATATATATATATGTAAAAAAAAATAAAACAATAGCAACAATATCATCATCACCAAACAACAACAGCCACGGCGGTGACTGCTGCCGCACAACCTCGGCAACCGACGCCGCTGCGTCAACCGCCTAACCGCCACCTTCCGCCGCATCTACAGCCAAGGCTGTCGACCGCGGTCGACCACCATCCATGGCACAACATCGCCGGCCACAGCCGGCGCACACCACCTCCACCGCAAGTCGCCGGAAAAACGCACAAAAAAAAAACGAAACCCTAGCTTTTACGACTACAGAAAATTAAAAAGGGTTTACCTTACGTGCACTGATCGATCGCAACCTACTCACGACAAGCTCCACTTCTCCGGCGACTATTTCCGGCGACAACTCCGGCGGTTCTTCTTGCTCTTCCCGTCAACTCTCTCTCTCACAACTTTCTCTCTCTCTTTTCTCTCAATTTGTTTACTAGCAAATAGGATGACAACTTTTTAAAAAGGCTAGATGGCTTTTTCTTAAAGCCTAAGGTTAACCCATTCCAACCCTATTAGGAATTATCTACCTATCCATAATTATCCAAAAAAATAAAAAAATAAATACATACTTATCTAAAAAAAATGGGTGTTACAATTTGAACCAAACACTATACTCATATATGAACTAAAAATTACAAATTAATGAGTTTATAAAAACTTCCTCTAGAGATCCATTTTTATTGATTGATATCTAGATAGTAAGGAAATGAACTAACTAACAAACCAGTGGTGCTTGGAAAACATTGCCCATAAATTGGATGACAGATAAATAAACCATTTATAATAAAAACGGATCTCTCTCTGAATCAATACTTACAACAATCTACACAAACAATGTCCTTGGAAGATTAACATAGTTAGTACTAGAACATATGAACTCTCTCTGAATCAATGTCTTGGAGTTTAATAAAGCTAGGATGATGAGTCAGTAACACGAACCGCGTACTCTGAATTCCAAGGTATTCGATTGTTTTACTCTTAGGACAACATGCCAACACTTTGTTACCAAGAACCACCAAAATAGTTCCATCTTGCAAACCTCCAAACACATACATGTCATTCTTCATGATCACCCAATCTCGATCGTCACAAAAAGCTTGCACGATCACCAACTCTTTATGCCAAGATTCCTTGACAGCGTAATGCTTCATCACCCAAATCGTGAATCGAGAATCGCAAGCATATGATTTACATAGACAACCCTTAAAGACTCCCAAATTTTCTGACCATTCTTGGAGTTCTTGAGGTCCACTAGGAGGCGACGGAAATAACTGAAACGTTTCCTTGTCTAAATCAAAAGTAAAAATACTTTCAAGCGCATCTTCTCGAGGAGCTTTCCAATGAAAATAGCCATTCAGAAATGGCCCGCGAAATCTGAGAAACCGGTAAGGGACTTGACCAAGGTTTCTCCATTGACTTGTACCGAGAGTGTAAACTTCCGCTTCTAACACGATCGGCCAACCTGGTGTAAAATATGACGGTAAACCCACTTGAAAAATCCGTAACACTTTGTATTCCCCTGTCAGTGAATTGACTCCAAATTTATAAACGATGACCCCACAACCATCTCTATTTTTTTGCGGCCTAGGGAGGGTCAAGTATTCTCTGGTGATTGGATTGCATATGTAAACGTTATCAACTTTAACACCAACCTTATTACCACGCTGTGATATGCAAATTAAACCGTTGACTGAGCCGACTGGAATCAAATCAGTGAACGGAACAGGTGCAGGAAGATATCCATCCAGATCAAAGTTTATAACAGGTTCATGTTGTAAAGTGTGGTCATCAAGTCCGTCTTCGATTTCCACCCATTTCAAGATTCCGGATGTAGCATCGTCAGGTACATATGATTCATGCTGAACCATAAAGCCGGCAGGTGACTTGGGGAGGTGGAGATTTATAAAGTCAGAGTTGTTAACTAGCTTATGCCACTTTTTGCATACACACTTGCAGTGGACGATGGTCTTCACTGGAACTCTTGAAAGAATATCGACCATAATCTCCAATGGTAAGTTTTCCATGGATGGATTGATTGCAGTCATAATTTTCCAGCAAATAGGGTCTAGATTTTGAAAACTGAGCAAATCAGACAAAGTTAGAGACAAGTGAAAAATAAGCAGCACTCGACAATCATAAAACCTTTAGAATTTGGCCAACACCAAATAAAAGAATGCACTTTCAGCCACAAATATAAAAAAGAAAACGATACATTATAGCCTACAAAAAGTAAACATATAATAATTACTTTGACATATAGAAGAATAAGGTATTTAGATACTGAATCAATTGCATTGAGAAACTCCAATGAATTCACCATGACTCTTTGGAGACAGTGGAAATCATATAAAGATAATTCCTATTTGACTAACTATATGTATAAAGCAAGTTTCTTGTATAAAAGGTCCATTTGATATCCAAAGACAAGAGTCTATTATTGGATTCACCCAATTCAACAATACTATTAAGTCTTGTACGAATAAAGTTGTATGTATAAATCCGTCTTTATGGATTGGGAAGCTTTTGTTAGCTAGGGTTTGTTCATAGATGAAGAAGCATGTTTTTGGATATCTAATTTATTTTATTCAATAGGTTACCATAATGTCTTTGCTAAAGGTTCATAATCTACCCTTATGTGAGCTCTATTGAAACATATTCTCACAATTTTAGAACAACCTCCCTGTTCATTAAGATAAGGAAGCTTATAACACAACCCATTTGGAGGTTTCAGAACATCTATTGACAAAGTTGCTACAAAATCATTTGTATCTCTTTTTCAGTTAAATTTATCTCGACGGGTCGGTTAAATTTATCTCGACGGGTCAGTTAAATTTATCTGACTCACGGAAAAATAGAGTTCGCTAAATTTAATGGACCCAGTGGCGGAGCTACTCTTTATGGTGTGGGGTCTCATGACCCCAGTCAACATTTAGGATTGAAATTAATTTAGCTTAACTTTTTTCTTTCTAACCTAAATAGGCAAACACTTTTAGCCATGAGACCCCATTAACAATTTAAGTTACCCCAATATTTCTCTAGAAATGCTCTTCCAATAATATATCTGATCTCTCGAACTCTCTCCTTTTCTATGGGCTTTTGATATTATTTGTTTTTTTTTTTTGTTTTAATTAAAGTTTGTTTATCACTTGTATTTATGAATTTTTTGTTTTTAATAAAAAACATTCAGTTTTTATGTGCATGAAATGAAGTTAATGTGTTAACTAGTTTTATTATCTCAATGAATGAAAATTTTAAAAAAAAATATCAAGGTTGGAACTTAATACTGGTGGTAATTCATAACCTAGTTCTACTTTTGACCCCTAAAGAGCTTGATTAGAATTTTTTTTTTATTAAGATCAATCCAAAACGAAAAAAAAGGAGCTTAACCTTAATTAAAGAGATCAAAATAAGATGTAAGTATTTTGATTAGAGGACTTTTGCCAACCTTAATCGAAGAGACGAAAGTAAGATAAAATAATATTTGCTTTTACTAAAGTTTGACTCAAGTCACCAAAATTTTTTGGATCCGCTACTGAATGGACCCATCGAGATTTAGGCTATGTTTGGAAAACTAGCTTATGTTTGGAAGACTAGCTGATAAGCTGATAAGCTAGCTGGTAGCTGATAAGCTGGCTTATGAACAACATATGCTTGGCAAAAACTAGCTTATGAGTATGTAAAATGACTAAAAAAGACATCTTTGAATTTAATAATTAATATTAATAAGGGTATAATTGGAAAAAGCTACAATAAGCTCCCAAAAAGCTACTCAAAGTAGCATTTCAAAAAGCTAGTTAATGGTACACGTTTGGAAGGACTAGCTTATCAACTAGCTTATTTTTGCCAAACACAACCTTAAACGGACTCGTTTACATAACTTCTAAATTTAACATGTGTGAAATGGGTTCATGGGTATTTTTTCGTTTAATTTAACTCACTTATCAAGATTTTAGAGGAAGTAGTGGCTATGTGTAAAGAGGGAGAGAGAAAATGGATAGGAGGCAAAGAAGGGTGTGAGGCTTGGCTGCTAAAAGAAGCCAATTTCCACAGTTGGCTAAATATATGGCCAACCATCCTAGAAAATTAGGAATATGCATTTTTTGCTCTTTTCATCATTAATCCCTAGTCATTTGAATCCATAGCCATTTTCAACAAAATGAAATGCCAATTTTCATTCTACGAGTTTCTCAAAAATCATATACATAAAAACACAAAATCATAGAAATGAATTGACCACACAATTAGCAAAATTTCATTGAACAAGAAGAGAGAAAAACGGAGTTAACTTACTTGCGAAGGATTATGGATTCATGAAATCAGGGGAAATCCATGTGTCTTGTGAGATTGGAAACCCAATTCATCTCTGTGACTGTGAGAGCATGTTTGACTTATGACATTGCAAACCAAACATAATTGGGCTTTAGTTTTGTTGTTTAGTGTATTGGTTATTCTAATTTGGGCCTACTTTTAGTTCCAACCTTTTGGGCTTGTATATATTTTTAGTTCCAACCTTTTTATTATATATTTATGTTTGTAATTATAAGTTATGAGCGGGTTCAAATGTGAACCACTTTTTGGTTGTGAACGTGAGGACAACCAAGAGAGCGACACGTGACGGATGACTAGGCGCCACGTCAGATCCACGGCGGATGACTAGACGCGATTCATGGGAGGGCATTGAATTAAAGAGGGGGACAACACTCAAAGTCGCCACGTGTCGCACTCTCAGATGTCCTCACGTTTACAACCAAAAAGTGGTTCACATTTGAACTTTCCTCTATAAGTTATATCATATAGTTAATATACCTATATAGTTTATATTGTAATTTTAAAATTTATAAAATAAATTCCAAAATCAGATTATAAGAATACAAGTTACATAATTTGTAATTGTAAAGCCCAAAATCAGTTATAAATGAAGCCCAAAATCAGAGTCCAAGTTTTTGTGGAGATGCCCAAAATCAAGCCCAAGAAGATTGGATTTTTTTCAAACCGGTTTATGAAAAATCTGTTTTTTTTTTCTAACCATATTCGGTTCCATCGGTTACACATTTCACTCTTAAAACTGGATCAAATCCGAACCAGATTTTGTCAAAACCGATTTTTTGGGAGACATGAAAAACCGGATCGGATTTTTATTCAGCCTTTTGTATCTCTAGAAGTAAATACAACCTATATCTAAAACGCCAAAATGCATAAAATAGCAATCTACTTTCATTAATTTTCTTATTATATCATTGTACTTTTAGATTTTCTTATTACAACAATGTAGTTAGATATTATTTTTTTTATTAGAGCGTTGTACTTTGAAATATTTACCCATTATAGCATTGGGTAACCTTTTAATTTTAATTCACCTATTATATTATGTTTTCATGCCACCTCATCTTCTACGTAGGCTGTCCACATGTACCATATTGCTGACATAACATTTATTATTACAACATAGTATTTTCAAAATTATTTGATAGTAACATCAACACTTCCTATTACGGCATTGCACTTTTAAAATTATTTTAGTATTTTTTTATATATTTAGACATTGTACATTCAATCAAACATGTTTACCAATAAATATACTTTAAGAAATGAACATGTTCACAAAAGATGATTGGTTCATAACGTTCCTCGTGAAAATCATGGCGTAGTTTGTAATGCAAAAACTAAACAAGTGGAGCATCTAATTCAAAAAAAAATATTATTCTAATCACATTTGTCTAGTTGCAATAATAATTAATCAAGTTGAACCACCTTGTCAAAGCTACTAGATTCTCCATCTTTCTCAACGATATTCTTCCGTAGGCTACTCAAAGTTATCCGTTCACTTGGTCTCCTCTTTTTTGGGATGAGCTTTGATCGTGATTCCACTTGAGATGGCTCCTACAAATTATACTGTTGAGTCCACATTCAACAAAACTCTTAAAATCTATGTTACATTTAAGCATTCTCAAACCATTTTCTATACCCTTACCCGAAACGCAAAAATATATATTTTCACACAATGTGAGTGTTTCATTATTCAAAAAAGCAACAAAATCAATGTACTCCATGTTGCCAATATCAAAAGTTTCAAAACATTTTCTCAATCCATTAGCATATTCAAATGGCCAAAATACAAAAACATTCCAATAGAAAACTAGGCAAAAGTTAATATAAAATGAAATCTAACTTTCAAGATAAGGGAAAGGAATCATTTGTATGCAAAAACTAATATAATATGACATTGCCACCATGATGGATGCATATCCTAATAGATGCATATCCATTGAGTTTATATAAACTGCAATATAAGTGTTACCTTGCTTTGGTTGTTTGCTTTTTCTGTAACCTTATCAATAAAGCACATATCTAAGGAATGGATGATGGGAGATGCTGGAAACGAGGTTCTGGTAAGGGGAGACACATGGAACGATGAAAGGGCTTAAGGGTTTTTGGAGTTAGATTACATATCTATCAGGTAGAGAATTGGAACGATGTCTCCTTCCCTTGTGGTTGTGGGTTCGAGTCCCGTCGTGGGCATTGGTGTAGATTTAGGAGTAGATTTTAAGAGTAGGTTAGTTGGGTGTGTGAGTTTTCTGTCGTTAAAAAAAAGGGAATTGGAACGGTCAAAGCCAGGTAAGGAAAGGAATTTTAATTTTAAAAGTCATTTTTGAAATAGGTTTTTGTTTTAATGACATGTTAGCATATCTTATGTGTCATCCATGTCATTTTAAGTTTGACATATCAGTGATAGAAACCGGTTTAACAGGGAATTAATAGGTTGCCTAATGCTATAACAAGTAAATATTTCAAAGTACAATGCTATAATAAAAAATAATATCAAACTACATTGCTATAATAAAAAAGAAATTGAAAGTATAATGTTATAATAAGAAAATTAATGAAAGTAGGTTGCTATTTTATGCATTTTGCCCTATCTAAAATATCGGCCAAAATAAGTTTTAGCTTGGTTGGGTTGGGTCCAAATCGGTTTTAGTCTTGACCAAAATTCTTTGGTCAAGTTAGAGTATACAAGGTCTGGTTATAGAACTGTTTACAATCCTAGTGCCTAGTTAGGCCCAAATCAGTCTCATGTTATCAGTATTACCAGGGGCTTGACGGGCTTGGCCAGTGGGCTCGAGCGGGCTACGCTACGACCCTGGCGGCCTCGGCGCGAGCTTCGCCCTTCAGCTTCCACAAGCCGTCTCTCTCCCTCTCTCACATTTTTTTAATTGAAATATATATGTATTGGGTATTCGGTTTGGAGGGTTGTGGTACTTGACATAGTGTGCCCAGTGGGCTTATTGTGGCCTTGTGGGTAAAGCTAATGTGGAAGAGTGGGCTTGTGGGCTCGGTGGGCTGCACTACCAATAGCCTTTTAAAGCAAGTATTGTAAATTTTACAAACCCTTAAGATTAAGAACCTATTTTGGAAACATTTTATGTTGGAAATAGAAACGGTCATTCGTTAGACTTTTACATGGATTTGATTTCCTATGGTGTTATTTTATTAAAGATAAAGCATCTCATAATTTTTTTTGGTATATGAGAACTCTATGTATGATTATAGTTTTGTCACAACGTGAATGTAACACCCCTTCGACTAATTTAATTGATCATTAGGTATAGGAATTGATTTGGGATGATTCTCGTTTTTATTAGGTTGTTAGAGGCAACTTGGTACGGTTATGTGGAGCCGGATATTAGTCATTGACCATAAATGTAATTCTAGCAAATGAGTATGACTAGGTTCATAGAGGGGGCCCAAATCCACACTTACATTGTGGGTCAGAGAACTCGTGCCATTGGTTCTAGTATGAGCTTTGTAACTTGGAATATGGTTACTTTTGTGTTCTATTACTATCCTTGGGATATGGTTACTTTGGTTATATTGGAAATGGAAACGGTTTTTATGGTTACTTTTGTGTTCTATTACTATCTTGAGGGATGAGTGAATTACCGATAGTGGGGACTTTTGAGATGCTCTTTTTTGGACATCCTATTATGCAACTTTGGATAGAATTATTTGGAAGATTATAAAGACAACCGTCCATTTATTAAATTGCAAACACTATTACCTTTTGGATGATTTCTTTATATATATGTAAATTTTACTGTCATTATCCAGGTTTAAGCTTACTACTTTTTTTAGGGTTGTTACAAAGAACTGTGCAAAGGTGGATGAGTGTATGAATTCCTAATAATAGTTTTATAAGTATATACTTTTTTGCTTATAAAAACTTCCGCTACAGATCGGTTTTTTATTGTTGATAACTAGTTAATACGTAATGAACTAACTAACAAACTAGTGGTGCTTGGAAAATGTTACCCATTTAAAAAAAATTGTACAAAAAACACAAGCGCCATAAACGAAGTAAAAACTACAAAAGCTTTTTGAAACAATACTTAAAGCAATCTAGACAAACAGTGTCCTTTGAAGATTAACTTACTTGGCATTAGAACATATGAACTCTCTCTGAATCAATGTCTTGGAGTTTAACAAAGCTAGGACGATGAGTCAGTAAGATGTGCCGCGTACCGAGAATCCCAAGGTCTTCGATTGTTTTACTCTTAAGACAATATGCCAACACTTTGTTACCAACAACCACCAAAATAGTTCCATCTTGCAATCCCCCAAACACATACATGTTATTCTTCATCACGACCCAATCTCGATCGTCACAAATAGCTTCTGTGATCACCAACTCCTTATGCCAAGATTCCCTGACAGCGTATTGCTTCATCACCCAAATCGTGATTTGAGAATCGTAAGTGTCGGATTTACATAGACAACCCTTAAAGACTCCCAAATTTTCCGACCATTCTTGAGGTCCAGTAGGAAGCGATGGAAATAATTGAAACGTTTCCTTGTCTAAATCAAAAGTACAAATGCTTTCAAGGGCATCTTCATGAGGAACTTTCCAATGAAAATAGCCATTCAGAAATGGCCCGTCAAATCCGAAAAACCGGTAAGGGACTTGACCAAGGTTTCTCCATTGACTTGTACCAAGAGTGTAAACTTCCGCTTCAAACACGAGCGGCTTACCTGGTGTATAATAATATGGTGGTAAACCCCCTTGAAAAATCCGTAACACTTTGTATTCCCCTGTCAGTGAAGTGACTCCAAATTTATAAATGATAACCCCACAACCATCTCTATTGTTTTGCGGCCTGGGGAGGGTCAAGTATTCTCTGGTGATTGGATTGCATATGTAAACGTTATCAACTTTAACACCAACCTTGATACCACGCTGCGATATGCAAATTAAACCGTTGACTGAGCCAACCGGAGTCGAATCAGTGAGCGGAATGGGTGCAGCAAGATATCCATTCAGATCAAAGTCTATAAAGGGTTCATGGTGTAAAGAGTGGTGATCAAGTCCGTCTCCAATTTCCACCCATTTCAAGATTCCGGCATCGTTAGGTATATGTGTTTCATGTTGAACCATAAAGCCGGCAGGTGACGTGGAGAGGTGGAAATTTATAAAGTGCGAGTTGTTAACCAGGTTATGCCACTTCTTGCATACACACTTGCAGTGGACGATCGTCTTCACTGGAAGTCTTGACAGAATATCGACCATAACCTCTTCTAGTACGTTTTCCATGGATGGATTGATTGGAGGAACAATTCTCCGGCAAATAGAGTCTAGATTTTGAAAATTGACCAAAGAAGACAAAGTTGGAGAGGAAGCGAAGTGTTAAATAAGTTGCAATCCACAATCATAAAACCTTTACAATTTAACCAACACCAAATAAAATAATGCAATTTCAGCCACGAATAATAAAAAGGAAAACGATACATTATAGCCTACAAAGCCTGAGTTTCCCAAAAATAAGCTAGCTTATAAGCTAGTACATGTTGGGATGGAACATAAGCTAGATTATTCGAAACGCCAGTTGGAGTAGTATTTCAGGAGCTTTTTGTAGCTTTTTCTAATTATAGCCTTATTGATATTAATTAATGTACCCCAAGATATCCTTTTTGATCCTTTTACATACTCATAAGCTAGTTTTTGCAAAACATAATTTATTCAGCTCAGCTAACTTATCAGCTAACAGCTAGATGATATCTTTTTTATCCTTTCACATATTCATAAGCTAGTTTTTACAAAACATAATTATTCATTAGCTAGCTTATCTGCTAGTTTGCCAAACCCAGCCAAAAAGTAAACATATATTAATTACTTTGACATATAGGTATTTAGAAAATGAATCAATTGCTTTGAGAAACTCCCATTAATTCATCATTAAACAGTAATATTTCACTACTTGAATTCATCATTAAACAAATTGTTTGAATCCATACTCATTATCAATCAAGATGAAAAAGATGCATCATTTATCAAAGGCCAATTTTCATTCTACAATCTCTTCTCCAATTTCTCCAAAATCGTAAACATAAAAACAAAATATCATAGAATTAACAGAAGGTTAAAGAACATATATGAAAACAGATTAACTTACGTAGATCGAGAACGATTATGATGGATAAAATTAGGGGAAATCCATGAGATGATAAACCCTAGCTGTAACCCCCAATTCTACTCTGTTTTGACTTTTGAGTGATGATATCGCAAACCGACATAAATTGGGCCTATTTTTAGAAGTTGGGCCTATTTTTGGGCTTGTTGATTGAAGTAAAATATCACCTATATTTAAAGAAGAGATTGGTCGAAAATGAGTTATAGATTGGTCGGGCTGGGTCCAAATAGATTGCGGTCTCAACCAAATTACTTGGGTCTGGTTAGATTTTAGAAGGTATGGTTATAAGAACCGTTTACAATCCTGGTTATGAGCCGGACCTAAATCGGTCTCACTTATGGACTATGAGTATTGTAAATTATACAAACTCTTAAGATTAAGAACCTATTTTGAAAACATTTTATGTTGGAAATGGAAACGGTCATTCGTTAGACTTTTACATGGATTTGATTTCCTATGGTGCTATTTATGCATAGGCATGAAAATGTTGTAGTAGTATTACGATGATTGATGTATGTAATAGTACGTTTGGAGGGTTGTGCATAACCCAACCCTACCCGAAAAAACCGAAAAACCCAAGCCAAAAAACTTGACATCACACGACCTCGATGACCCGACCACACCCGACCCCCGATACCCGAACTATATATAAGCATTTTTTTAACTTTTAATTTCCTAACCCTAAATATTATAACATATAATATATTGCGCATATGAATCTGTGATCAAAGAGAATGGATCGTTCGACTCCTACCGATAAGCCTGTGAATCTATGATCAAAGAGAAAACCAAAAGTCGTCTAGCGTTCTCTATCATCATGGGCGTTATCCATCTTGTTGTGTTCGACTTCGTGACATGACCGTTTACTTGTTGTGTTTAAAATTTTGTCATTTTTAAATTTATTGGGCATTGGTTTGGATAATGATGGCTGCAACATAAATGGTTTTTTTTTTTTTTTTGCAAAATGGATTATTCATACAATCTGTTGCATGGACGCATGTAGGGCTGTGTGTGGATACCTGGTAAGTGATAACTTGGACTATGGCCATCTCACATTCTCATAATTTGCAATTTTGCACGGAATTAATTGTAGGATTCTACATGACATTGATGCAATCTCGCAATACTTGCAACCCGCCCCGAACTACGCCAAACCCGAACCTCGATTATCATATACAAGGAGTGTTTCTCACCCCCGAAACCCGATCGGTTTTGACGCTTCCCCCCCTTCCCTACCCGACTCGTGCACAACCCCACGTTTGGTTTGAAGAAATTGAATGGATTTGAGGAAATTTGGATTTGAGATTCATTCTAATCCCATATTCGGTTTGCAGGATTGGGTGGATTCGAAATCCTTCAAACATAAGATTTTAAAATCCTATTATCCTAAGGAGGTTGAAAATATTGGTATTAAAAGAAAACTAAACACTAAAATATTAAAGATATTGCTAAACACTAAAATATTAAAGATATTGGTATCAAAAGAAGGGTTAATTTCATATATGCCCTTATTAAGATTGAAAATATCATATTTACCCAACCTAAACTAAAAATATCATATATACCCTTCTTAACTCATCAAAATATCATATTTACCCAAATAACTATTTTTGTCAATTTTTAACCATTTTGAATTATCAAAAATACTTAAATGACTTTTATACCCCTCCTCTTAAGTCTTTAAAATATCACTTATACCCTTTATAAACTTTTAAAATATCATATTTATCCAAAAATTTATTTTAATCAATTTTAGCATACACACACCATAGTTATATGTCATTTATAAGCAAAGGATTATAAAATGTATCGATTCCAATAGATGATTTACGATTTATTACATAATATTTGCAGTTTTTTTAGCTTATACTTAAGTTTCCATATCTCGACATTTGGTTTACTTCAATGTCTATATGTGGTTTTTAACTTGATTCGAGTCAGAAACAAAGGCAATATATTAACAATACCAAACCATTGTTTAAAAAACACCTAAACCTTCACACCAGCCCAAGGCAAAGACGAACAGTAGCAGCAAATAACAAGCAGCTCACAAGAGAAGCCAAAGAAAAAAAGAAACAATCCCGAACCCATTCAAAGGGGCTTAACGCAGTGACTAATCACTCAACTTCACCGACCAATTTACGATAGAAAAATTACTCGGAAAACAACAAAAAAAAACCAAAAAACTAACAGCTGCAAGTCGGAACGCAAAGGCAGAAATGAAATTTCTGCAGCGAAATTGTGCTGTAAGATCACCCCAAAAACAAAAACGATATGTTTCGATGAACTGGGTTTAGGTTTAGAAGAACCGAATCGATTCTGGACCCTCGTGGCGGCATCAAGTAGCATGATTGCAGTCCTCGCCGGAATACCGAGGAAGACGGCGACATTGTTGGGGGTTTTATTACCAAACGGACTCCTCTGCTCCCTCGCCGGAAAATATAAACGAAGAACGGCGGAACGAGAACAACCCAGGAAGTGAAGTGAAAATACAGAATCGATTTCCGTTTTGTGAAGTGAAAGGCGTTGGTGGTGGTGGTGGTTTTGAGACGAGAACGGCGGTCGGCAAGAAGCTTGAGGTGAAATGGTTCCTAATTTTCTGTGAGTAACACATGTAATTGCTTACAACAACCCATGATCACCTAAGCTTTTTGAATGGTGAATGGATTTATGATTAGGAATTTGGAAAAGAGATTGGAAATTGGACGAGAATTTGAAAAAGAAAAGGGGTCTGAAAACTTTCAAAGGAAGGTGGTAATATTTGTGAATTAAATTAGAGTTAAAGGGTATAATAGTCATTTAAATTGTTTTTATTTGTTAAGATGATTAAAATTTGATAAAAATATTATTTGGGTAAATATGATATTTTGATAGGTTAATAAGGGCATATATGATATTTGTGAATTGGGTTGGGTATATATGATATTTTCAGTTTTAACAAGGGCATTTCAAACAAACTTCAATATTATTAGAATCAATATATTAAACAAGAACTTCAAAAATGTTGATAACTCTATGAACTCCTTAGAATTGTAGTTTTTATAAGTTGCTACATGTTTTTGCTTATAAGAGCCTCCCTCTAGAGTTTAGAGATCCCGGAGACTTTTTATGGGTTGAACTAATTGATAGGTAATGAACTAACTAACAAATTAGTGATGCATGGAAAATATAAGCCATAAATTGGATGACAATATAAACATGAGTAAAAACTACAAGAGCTTACTGAAAGGATACTTAAAACGATCTAGATAAACAATGTTCTTTGAAGACTAACGTACTTAGCATTAGAATGTATGAACTCTCTCTGAATCAATGTCCTTGAGTTTAATAAAGCTAGGACGATGAGATATTACGACGTACCAGTTGTCAAGTAATGAAAGGTCTTCGAATGTTTTAGTCTTAGGACAATATGCCAACATTTTGAAGCCAACGACCACCAAAATTGTTCCATCTTGTAAACCCCCAAACACAAACATGTCATTCTTCCACTCCCAATCTAGACTGTCACAAATAGCTTCCGTGATCACCAACTCTTTATGCCAAGATTCCTTGATCCCATATTGCTTCATCACCCACATCGTTAATTGAAAATCGTAAGTATCTAATCTACATAGACAACCCTTTAAAACTCCCAAATTTCCCGTACTTTCCTGTATGGCTCCAGGTTGAGTAGGAGGCGATGGAAATAATTGAAACGTTTCCTTGTCTAAATCAAAAGTACAAATACTTTCAGGGGCATCCTGACCATCAACTCTCCAATGAAAATAAGAATTCAGAAATGCCTCGCGAAATCCACCAATTCGATAAGGGACTTGACCAAGGCTTCTCCATTGGCTTGTACCAAGAGTGTAAATTCGAGCATCAAACGGGCTCAGACTCGGGATACCTAATATAGGAGGGTATGGTGGTAAATCCCCTCGAAAAAGCCGTAACACTTTGTATTCCCCTGTCACTGAATTGACTCCAAAATTATAAAGGAGTATGTGCCCATAACTCTCTTTATAGTTTTCAACCTTAGGGAGGGTCAAGTATTCTCTGGTGATTGGATTGCATATGTAATTGTTACTGACAAAATGCTGCGATATGAAGATTAAACCGTTGACTGAGCGGACTGGTTTCAATTCAAGGGGTGGAACGTGTGCAGCAAGACATCCATCGAGGTCAAAGTTTACAACAGGTTCAAGGTGTAAAGAGTGGTGATCAAGTCCGTCTTCAATTTCCACCCATTTCAAGATTCCGAATGTATCATCGTCAAGTGGATCATGATGAAACATAAAACCTTCAGGTGATCTCGAGAAGTGAAGATTTATGAAATACGAGCTGTTAACCAAGTTCCGCCACTTCTTGCATACACACTTACAGTGGATGATCGTCTTCACTGGAAGTCTTGACAGAATATCAACCATAACCTCTTCTAGTAAGTTTTCTATGGATGGATTGATTGGAGGCATGAATTTCTGGCAAATAGAGTCTAGATTTTGAATACAGACCAAATAAGAGAAAGTTAGATAGAAGTGATACATAAGCTGCAGTCCACAATTATAAAACCTACAAAATTTAGCCAAACAAAAAAGTAAACATATAATAATTACTTTGACATATAGAAAATTAGGGTTCCAATTAGCAGTTTTCATCCACAATTTTGTTGTTTCACTACTTGAATTCATCACCAATAAATCGTCCACAAGTCGTTTGGATCCGTGCTACTCATTATCATCAAGATGAAAAACGATGCATCATTTTATCAAAGGCCAATTTTCACTCTACAATCACTTCTCCGATTTCTCGAAAATCGTATACATAAAAACACAAAATCATAGAAATCAATCAAGTAATAAACGATCTACAGAAGATTAGAAAACATATATGAAGTTCGGTAAGCAGATTTGTCTGCAAATTTGAAATGACAACCGGCGAGTAAAACTTCAAGAGAAAGTACAATGCAGCAAAATTTCATTGAAAAAGAAGAGATGAAAACAGATTAACTTACTTAAAGAGATGAAACCAGCAAGATTATGATGAACAAAATTAGGGGAAATTCATGCGTCTTGTGAGATGAGAAACCCTAGCTGTATCCCCCATTTCATATATAGAAATAATTGGGGGTTTTGTTGGTTAGAATATTGTTTAGGGTAAATTACATATTTGGTCCCTGTGGTTTACACTTTATTGCACTATTGGTTCCTATTTTGAAATAATTATGGAAAAGGTCCCTCTGGTTTATATTATATTGCACTGTTGGTCCCTGTGGTTTACACTATATTGCACTATTGGTCCCTAACCCTATTGGCAAAATAGGGACCAACAGTGCAATATAATGTAAACCACAGGGACCAAATCCATAATTATTTTACAAGAAGGATCAACAGTACAAAGAAGTGTAAACCACAGGGACCAAATATGTAATTCACCCTATTGTTTATTACAATTTGGGCCTATTTTTAGCCCTTTTTGGCTTTGTTGATTGAAGTTAATATCACCTATATTTAGAGTAGAGATTGATCGATACTCGAAAATGAGTTTTAGATTGGTTGGGTTGGGTCGAAATTGGTTTCGGTCTAGACCAAATTACTTGGGTTTGGTTAGACTTTACAAGGTTCGGTTATAAGAACGGTTTACAATCCTGGTTCTGAGCCGGACCTAAATCGGTCTCACTTATGGACTATGAATATTGTAAAATTTACAGGCTCTTAAGATTAAGAACCTATTTTGGAAACATTTTATGTTGGAAATGGAAATGGTCATTCATTAGACTTTTACGAGGATTTGATTTCCTATGGTGTTATTTATGCATAGGCAAGAAAATGTTGTAGTATTATTACCATGATTGATGTATGTAATAGTACGTTTTCTTTTTGTTATTACTTGTGTTCCGTTTGTTATTCTTAGTTCTCATGTGTAAGTTGTAACACCCTAAGATGGTTAGTACATGGAGTAGACCACCCACTAAAAGGGAAGGGCAAGAAGCGGCTTGTGTCAAACCTAGACCAAAATCCTAACGAAAATCCTTAGGGACGTTTGGAAGGTTGTGCATAACCCGACCCTACCCGAAAAACCGAAACACCCGAGACAAAAGACCTGACATCACTCGACCTCGATCACCGAGCACACCCAACCCCCGATACCCGATAACCCGAGCTCCTAGTGCGGTTCGATGTAGGTCATAGAAAAACATCCCCAACCCGACCTGATACTCAAACTATATATAAGCATCTTTTTACTTTTTTTTCTAACCCTAAATATTACTCCGTCCGTCACAAAATTATTGTCCACTTTGGAGTTTTCAAAGTTTGACCTTAAATATTTTCTGTTTTCTCCTATAATAAATCACATCATTTGTAACTCAATAAATAAAAAACTACTATAATAGAATACTACCTAATAAAAACCTACTTTTGTAAGTTTTGTGTAATATAAAGAACTAATAAAATGCCATTTCAACCAAACTTCAATATTAAATCAAGATCTTAAACAAGAACTTCAAAAATGTAGATAACTCTATGAACTCCTTATAAGTTGCTACATGTTTTTGCTTATAAGAGCCTCCCTCTAGAGTTTAGAGATCCCATAGACTTTTTATGGGTTGAACTAGTTGATAGGTAATGAACTAACAAATTACTGATGCATGGAAAAAATAAGCCATTAATTGGATGACAATATGAACATGAGTAAAACTACAAGCCCTTGCTAAAGGATGGTTAAAACGATCTAGATAAACAATGTTCTTTGTAGATTAACACGCTTAGCATTTGGATGTATGAACTCTCTCTGAATCAATCTCCTTGAGTTTAATAAAGCTAGGACGATGAGTCATTACGACGAACCAGTTATCGAGTAATGAAAGGTCTTCAAATGTATTACTCTTAGGACAATATGCCAACATTTTGCAGCCAACGACCACCAAAATAGTTCCATCTTGTAAACCACCAAACACAAACATGGTTTTCTTCAACTCCCAATCTTGACTCGCACAAATAGCTTGCGTGATTACCAACTCTTTATGCCAAGATTCCTTGATCCCGTATTGCTTCATCACCCATATCGTTAAATGAAAATCGTAAGTACCTAATCTACATAGACAACCATTAAAAACTCCCAAATTTCCGGTATTTTCTTGCATTGCTCCAGGTTCACTAGGAGGCGATGGAAATAATTGAAACGTTTCCTTGTCTAAATCAAAAGTTAAAATACTTCCAGGGGCATCTTCCTGATAAACTTCCCAATGAAAATAAGAATTCAGAAATGGCCCGCGACCTCCACCAATTCGGTAAGGGACTTGACCAAGGCTTCTCCATTCGCTTGTACCAAGAGTGTATACTTCAGCTTCTAATGTAGGAGGGTATGGTGGTAAACCCCCTCGAAAAAACCGTAACACCTTGTATTCTCTTGTCAGTGAATTGATTCCAAAATTATAAATGATGAGCACATAACCATCTCTATGGCTTTGCTGCCTATGGAGGGTCAAGTATTCTCTAGTGATTGGATTGCATATGTACATGTTACCAGCAAAACGCTTCCATATGCAGATTAAACCATTGACTGAGCCGACTGGAATAAATATATTGGAGTGAACGTGTGCAGCAAGACATCCACCTAGATCAAAGTTTAAAAGGGGTTCATGGTGTAAAGAGTGGTGATCAAGTCCGTCTTCAATTTCCACCCATTTCAAGATTCCTGATGTAGCACCGTCAAGTATATGTTGATCATGATAAACCATAAAACCTACAGGTGATCTCGAGAGGTGAAGATTTATGAAGTACGAGCTATTAACCAGGTTATGCCACTTCTTACAAACACACTTACAGTGGACTACGGTCGTCACCGGAAGTCTTAAGAGAATATCAACCATAACCCCTTCTACTAAGTTTTCGATGGATCCATTGATTGGAGTCATGATTTTCTGGCAAACAGTTGATTTTAAAACTGACCAAATAAGACAAAGTAGAGAGAAGTGATAAATAAGCTGCAGTCCACAATCATAAAACCTGTACAATTTAGCCATCACCATATAAAAAAACAAAAGGATACATTATAACCTACAAAAAGTAAACATATAACAATTACTTGGAGAAACTCCAATGAATTCACCATGACTATTTGGAGACATTGGAAATCATATAAAGATAATTCCTATTTGAATAACTATTTTTATAAAGGCAGAGTCTAAAGTCCATTTGAGAGATCCAAAAACAAGAGTCTATTAAACTTTTGTTTTACTAATTAAACTTTTGTTTTACTAATCATCTATACTATATTATAAAGAGAATATCTCAAAATGGCAGTTTTTTTGTTCAACATTAACTGTTTTACACAGTACTGTTGATAAAGCTACAGGTACAACATTACAATGCTTAGAATTGAAATGACAGTTTCTTCTCTCCACGTTCCTTCCCTGGTTTCTCTCAAGCGGCGCTGAAAAGGGCTTCTATTATTTAGGGTTTCTTCATCCAAAATCCCTAGGGAGGTAGTTTCTTTCTACTTGATTTTTGTGATTTTTCCCTTTATAACTCTTTGATTTTGTTGGCTTTGTATGCGTCCATGTTCTCTTATGTTAAGCGGTGTTTCAATTTTGTTCTGATAAGTAGGAAATTCCCTTTTTGCTTCCAATTTCATATCAAATTCAATTTCAGGTACGTGTTCTTCGCTTGATTCTTCTTCGTTCACGCTGAAATCAAAATCAATTGTAGGTCGATTTTGATTCACGTGTATTATCAATCGACGATTTCGATTTTGATTAAACTTCATATCAATCACGATTCAACTCAATTGAACTTTTCATTTGATTTCTTGTTTCTTCTTTGATTTCGTTGCCTCTTCTCTAAATTTAGGGTTTCCGAAATTTAGATTTCGTCGACCATCTTTTTAAATTGTTGTTTTTTATGTTCAAGATTAATGAGTTTATGTTTACAATTTTTTGGAATTCCTTTTTGGCCAACAAAAACGACAGAATCTTGTATCATATGTTTGATATGGATTGAGTTCAGTTATGGATGATGATGATGATTGGAATATTAATGGGATATATTTCTGTTTGTCCAGGGATGTGTGATATTTTTTTGTAGATTGCCTATGTAAACACTCTGGTAATTAATTTCCAGGTTTGTTTTAGGATCTGGTTCATGCCTTAGGTATATGCTTTTAACATGTATTTGCTAAAGGTTTATGCATTTGATGTTGCCTCTAAATTGTCATGGCATTCAAACTTTGGAAACTGTAATCATGGGATAGACATAATCCTTGACTCCATGTTTGCCTATTTTCTCTCATAATGGTATTTGATGTATCTTTTTATACTTGGATGGCATAATCTTCTGTGGAGCTCTATGAAGAAAATCATTGGAAGCAATTCTTTCTCATGGTTTCTTGTTTTATTTCTTATTTTTCTTTTTTAAATAAAGGTTGAATTTTTTCTATAATGTCAACTTATGGTTTCAGCGTATTAAATATTTCTGCTATTTACTCTCGATAAGCATATCATTACTTGTGGTAAATAGCTAAGCTAAACTGCTAAAGGAAGTGTTTGAACACCTCACCGCCTGTTTTTATGGTCTGTTGTTTGCCTTTTGGATTGGGGTACACACTTGCTAAGTCGGTTTGAGGTCTCCTTAATCTTTTTATCTATTTGTTGAAAAAAGATCCTCTATTTTTGTTGTTAATCTTAAATCAACTAATACAATGGCATGTGTTGTTACATCATATATACCAGTAAGGGAAAATTTGTGAATTTGAAGTTACTTATAAGGAGAGTATGAATAGTGTAGTGTCTCTTGAAATCTTTGGTTTGAAATTTCTTATCATGAGCAGTGATGTTCTTTTTTAAAGAAGAGTGTTATAAGCCTACTGAAGTTAGTCTGCTAGAAAAATGTCTAAATAGGATGATGTCTGGTTATGCTTACAAAGTCTTATCGTATTATCTGTTTGCATATATATCATGTTCCCAAATTACTATGAGCCAAGAGGGCACTTGAGAAATGTGCACAAAAATTTGTGATTCTCCAAAAAATTTGTTTCTTTTGTGTTAACAGAATCATATAGTTTGTTGATGAAATGCAATCATGCTGCTTGGTGATGAAAGCTAATGCTCAATTGTGTATTTTTCAGGTGGAATGTGGGAAAAAGACCTTCATATTGCATTGGACATAAACCAACAATGTTCAGAATTCTGTATTGACAGAAATCTATTATTTTAAGAAATGAAAGCTAATGCTCAATTGTGTATTTTTCAGCTGGAATATGGGAAAAAGACCCTCATATTGCATTGGACATAAACCAGTAATGTTTAGAATTACTGATTACATTATATATATTTATATTAGTTTAGGAAGTTATTGATTACTGATTTCTCTGAAAAAGGGAGCAACGATTTTTATGGTTTAACCATATTGAAATAGGTATTTGACAGAAACTTTGTTTTATCCATTGCAGAGAAACTTTGATGCATGAATTGGAAACTGCTTCCTTCCTTCTCCATCCCACGTCTTCATGAATCATAACCCACGACTTCTTCAATGGCTTCCTTATCTGCTGCGAAGAATCTCCCATTCGTTCAATTTCTACCCACAAAACTGTGTCCCTGATTTTAGAAATCTGAATCAGGGACTTTTAGAAATCCCTATTCGGCGATGCCAGCCTTCTTGTTCTTCATCTTAGGCGATAAACGACTCCATCTCCATCTTTATTTTGGTTTTCAGTTTTGGGTTTAGAATTGAGATTTGACTCTCAATATTCTCATTTTTCTGCATTTCGGTCTCAGCCTCCCATGGGTATATCCTGGTGTGTGTTTTCGTCGCACAAGGTAATCCTCCTCCTAAATTAAAGATGCCTCTTTTTTTTTTTTTTTTCAATTTTGTTGTAACCCTAACTGCTTTATTCTTCATGTCAGCAGTTGGAGGAAATTTAATCACTGGAGGCTGCCCATCGTCTTCCACAACTCAATTACCTTCAGGGTATATGATTTCCGCATTCCAGCAAAATGTTAGACCGAATTTGAATATATTCAGTTGGACCAGATTTTGACAAACAATTCGATCAATTTCTGTCAACAAATTATGTGATTGAAATCTGAGGAAAACTTGTTACTGTTTGTGGAGCTTAAAATCTTGAATTATTGGGTGCAGGTTCCACGATTGATGAATCTGTTTGTCCCATATCATCGTCCTTAATTTATGGTTGTTTTTGAAAAAAAAAATTCTTCAGTTGTGTGTTTTCCTTTATCAAATTGTGGGTGGTGCAAGAAACATATCTGGGGAGAAAACAACAATTTTTTCCCATACAAAACAAGAAATGATCACTCCCTTCCAAATCTAAAAAAGAAAGACTTTTTATTCAGAATTAATGTTGTTTCACTGCAAAATTGACATGTTTAGGGTACGTGATCGTCTTATTAGCTGTCTACATGTTCTATACCAGGTCATCCGTATAGTTCAAGTTGAGGACATCTTTGATACAATGCAGCAATTGAAAGTCCAAGGAAAAGAGGCCGTTGTCACCAAACCCCAGGTTCATTTAACTTAAAACCCAAAACTCAACTCATATGATATTTATCCATGACCTAAGTTGACATGTTTCACTATAGTAGACAGTTGTTTATGATGTTGTCATAAATCAGAGTCCATTTTGACCTTTTAAGAGTCAAATGTGTTGGTTTTTAATCTGCAAAATCCATGAGAACTGTTTGAATTTCAGAAATTCAGAGTACTAGATTGATCATTAAACATGGTTTAATGATGTAAAACTTAATGAGCTGAAAAAATTATACATCAACCTGAAATTTGAATTTTAGAGTATTAAGAACCAATAACTTAGTAAGTACCAACAACAAAACAGCTCACAATTCTTGACTAATCTTATCTATAACCTCACAATCTTCATTCTAGGTGTTTAAATTTGTAATTCTGATTAAGCATCATGACAAACTTTAGGGAACTCAATCGTCCTATTGGTCATTGGATCTCCATGCTCAGGTTTGCGATGATTTCTTTATCAATACACACCTCACACCAACCTAAGAAGATAATACTAAAATGATATGCTTCTACAGGACGATGATCTCTCAACTGGTGAAGTACAAAAGAATATAAACTACTGTGACCAAGTGAACCCTCTTTGCAATTTACATTTCCTTGTTTTTAGTAAACTTGTACTGACAATCGATACTCATGTGTTATAGTGTACTCACACTATAAGGACCCAATCCAATATATTTTACAAAATGCTAGCGGATTTGTTGTTTGCAATTCATAAGTGTGTGTGTGTGTGTATATATATATATATATAGAGAGAGAGAGAGAGAGAGAGGAAGGTTCATGCGAAAAGCACATCAATTTAAGAAAACGTGAGATGAGTGACGCGATTCATGGGAGGGTAGAGATTATTAAAAGGAGGGGACCGGTCAAAGCCGCCTTTATTGACCAGATGAGTGGCTGAGATTGCTTCTCACGTTTTCTTAAAAAGTTATGTTTCTCATTTAAATGGGTGTGAGATAAAATTATAAACTATACAGCTTTCTATTTGTTTCGAGTACCATCTTTATGTTCAATTTATTAGTAGTGAATATACGCTTCTCTGACCTTCAAGTGGAAATTTCTACGTTTGTTAGCTTAAACATCTACGTTTCATATACCCTCAAGTTTTACACATAGGTTAGACAGACTGGACTTGTAAGATGCATGCTTAAATATATTCTTTTCGATAGGAATAGATGGTTGGGGTCATTGTATCTGTAATGTTGGTGAAATTTGAAATCTAGCCAAATTTGTGTATAAATCAATATTTTCTATTACTTAATCTATCTCCTTGTAATTGTTATAGGCAAAAGAAGTTCGTCGTCTTGCTGATAACATGTGCAACTTGGAAAAGAGGTACGTGTAGCATGGAACTTCTAAAATACCATCTGTCATATACTCTCCATCACGAACTCATGGATACTGCAAAAAGTTCCATTTCGGGATGAAATTTTCATAGTTCTCTGTTATGGAATTTTTTTTAAAACTAAACCACCAGCAAGAGCTTACCTATTAAGCTTTTGGTAAACAGTCCCTTACTTGGTTTCATATTTATAATTCATGCTTTTAAAAAGTTTTTTGTTTTTCATTTAGATGTAATATTGTTTATCAGTTGTATGAGTTATGCAATTGAACAGTTATATGATCGGATCTTTGCAACCTTTTTTTGTTTATCGGTTATTTATCGAAGGAGTGTGAAAGTACAATCATTTATTATTAATTTTATGTTCTAAATGTCCTGTAACTTGTACAGGGAACCCTTTTCGCTGCCAGGCGTGCTGCTGCCTTTGTGCAAGGAGATGACGTTATTCACAAACTATTTGCAGAGCTGGCTTACAGATACAAGCGAACATCACACCTGCCATTTGGTCAAGTTTTTTCCTCGATATCAACTATTGGTTTAACGATATATCGGTGGTGCAGAGATAGGCCAGGAGGATATACAAGAGTGCTTCAAACTCGGATTAGAGTTGGTGATGCCGCACCAATGGCATGTATAGAGTAAGATCTTTTTCTTCTTTTCGTTTGAAATCATTTATTCTCAGTTTATTCCCCTCCGGGATATCTAAAGTGCTTTTTTTAACAATTAAATGCTGGAAAACTGAAATATTGCTTCTTTTTTTAGGGGCCTTTATCACATAGTAACATTGTTGGGGATTGATTTCTCAAAAGATGTTTTGAAGGTCATTCAAGTTTAATAATATTCTTAAGATCATTTGAGTTTGAACCGTCCCAAAATAAGTGTCCACGTTTTTATTTTCGTTTGTCCCAAAAATAAGTCACACTTTCAAATGCAAGTGCATACTTTCCAACTTTACCCTTAATTATGAGGTGCAAAGCTTCATTATTCTCTATTATTAGGGGTAAAACCGTCCTTTAGTTAATTAAGAAGTGTAATAGTTACAAGTTTCCACAAAAGTGTGGCTTTTTCCATCGTAGATATTTAATTTGGGACCTTAAGGTCATTTGACTATTTGAGCAACATACGTGTCGGGTTGGGCCCAGAACCAAATACTCGATCGGATATCAGGTGGAAAGGTTTGAACCCGAAACTCATGATCTCAGGTTAGTTCGGGTATCAAGTTATTTCGGGTTGGATATTGGGCTCCAAAATTCAGCTCACAATTTAGGAAATATTAATAAAATTATTATTTCGAACGGGTCGGGTTGATATGGATACCCAACCCAATCCTACATACCCGCAAATCATATTGGGTTCGGGTGGAATTGGGTTTCAACGCTTGGGTTGACAACAATTTTCGGGTCCAATGGGGTCGATATTTCGGATTATGCTCACCCCTAAGTGTAATTTGAACTTTGTGAAAGAAAAAGAGGATATGTTGCATAATTTAGTTGATATTTTTCACATTTTCTTACCATTAAATCGTCTTTATTCCCCCACAGGTTCATAGATTGGGAGAACGAGCTTATGAGTCGAAACCTCCGGCCCCACAACCAGCTCAAACACCGTTGGATCCGTGGACACGCTATCAGCTTAGCCAAAGTTTTGCACCTCCTAAAGAAGTCAAACTTTTCGTCATAACTGTTGATGATAATCAAACAAGAATTGAGCCATTTGTTACGCTTTTCCATGGCGATTTTCCTCAGGAACTTGAAGAGAAATACGACTCTTGCCTCAACCTGAAATTAGGTACGTCTAAAAACACCATTTTCACGATGATATCAATTCCTCCGCTTTTGTAGTTATCTTATCAGACGTATTATGTATCTTGCTGGCAGGGAAGACTTTGTACATATGGCAGACGTTTGTTTCAATTTGTTTGGAGACCGAGTGAACTATTGGATCAAGATCAACGAACCTAACTTAGTAACAGAATACGCTTATGAAACGGGGATTTTTTTTCCTCCTCGTTGTTCAGAGCCGTTGGATGACTGTCTTGCTGGAAATACAGACGTCGAGCCTCTCATTGTTATGCACAACATGTTACTGGCCCATGGCAAGCTATATCGTGAGAAGTTTCAGGCAATCAACTAACTTCTCTACTTTTAAAGCATGATCTATTAGCATTGTTGGATTAATTAAGAAAAATATTGTTCATAATTTTTGGAATTTGGATTTCTGTGTGTAGCGTAAACAAGGTGTATTGATTGGGCTTACTCTACATTGTTTCATGTTCGAAACGTTGACTGATAGCGAGCTTGATCGGAATGTTACCGAAAGGGCCTTCGCTTTCAATCTTGGCTGGTAATGTTCTTGAACATATATCGGTCTTTAAGAAGTTGTTGGTTGGTTTTCCATTAAGTCATGTATGGATAAAGCTGTCTGTGTGGATTAATCTGAATTTGTCAATACGAGTTGCGCTTCTTTTGAAAGAGAAAGAGATTCATTCATTAATGAACAAGAAAAGAACAAAACTTTGGGGTAAAACTAAATTTTTCAACGTTACAACTAGAGAAGTAACACGATCCTCTAGCAATATTGTCAGCTACCTTGTTTGCTGACACTTAATTAGCCTTATTTATGTACTTTAGGATTCTATACGTGGGACACTTGAAGTTATACTGGTGATTTTCATATATGTTCTTTTACATATATCATTTTCTGGATCGTTGGTTATTCAAGTTGGCATCTTCCAATTGAGTAGGTTTTTAATCTACAATGCAATTTTCCTAACTTTCTTTGTTTCAATATTGTAGGAGAATATAAACATGGATAGAGATCTTTTTTATTACTCTGCTGTCAGACCGGTTTTTGAAGCATAATTCATGTGTATGTCTTCATCTGCTCTATATATTTCCACTTGACGTAGGAGACTAAATCAGGAACAACATCAACTCAAATCGAGCTTTTCGAAAGGCTGCACATAAGAAAAAGGTACATATGTCAATTTGTTGTTGAATCCTTTAAGCGCCAACTAATAATGACATGTAGAAACGACTACATTTTTAGGGACTTACATCTCTTGAAAAAGATTCATCCATCAACCGGATATCGTGAAAGTCTTATTTTCCAAGATATGGTATTATGTGAAAGCCTTAAGACATTTCCACCCCTCATCATGATGAAAAAAGTTGGATAGAAATTATAAAATAACATCTTTCTTATATTTGATTTGCTTTAATTTGCTCTGTATAAACCATCAGCTTTTCCAAGAAATTTCAACAATGTGTCTGTGTGTAAATTTTATTGAACTTTTTGTATCGAAAACCTCATCATGCACAAAATACTTGTTGAAGAATGTTCTCTTGCTGTCATAACTAAAAAGTGTATATATTGGCTTGAAATGCCTAAAGTTACTCTATTTACTTCGCAATGTTTTGTCTTTTTATCAGGAGAAGATGATTGGAAATCTCAACATCTAGCGGCAACAGGAGCGCAAGCATCTTGGAAAGTTAACCGGATTCATAATAAAGAAATGTGTAGCCTTGATCACAACTTATATATCTCTGTTAGTTCCAAATGACCTTAATTGATTATGAAAAATGTAGAAAAATGGCATCTTTATAATTTGTTCCTCCTCTCACTATAATGTGTTAGAAATATGTTTTTCTCTCGAAAATGAATGTTGATTAACTACTTTTCTTTGGAATTATTTGTGGATGGTTTCTTGTAAAGAAAAACAAATGAGATTTAGGGAAATTGAAAACATTTGTGCATATTTTCTTACCAATCTACTTTTCTATGCATTTTAGAGTTGTTTTTTCCGTGCGTTTTTTTAAAAGAACAGATAGCATTTATCGTATGTTTCAATTTGGAGTAATAGTAAGAAATTTGAAGTGAAGACAATAAAGTTTTAAATTATTAAATTTCTAAAATGGACAAAAAGTAGAAGAAATACAAGAACATGTGATACAAAAGATGTATTGAGTATGAGTATATAATTGTTTTTTCATAAAACCATAAACGTTTTAAAATTCCATAATTCTGAAAAGTAAAAAGCAGTTTACAATCATTCACACCCGCCGCATCGCGCGGGTACGTTAACTAGTATATTTAAATTCAAACTTCCATCCGTTAATTTTGCCCAAATTCGAAAACTAGGGTTCTGCATTTTTTGTTGAATTCAAACGATGCATCATTTTATCAAAGGCCAATTTTCATTCTACAATCTCTTCTCCGATTTCTCAAAAATCGTATACATAGAAATGAATCAAGTAACAAACGATCGACAGAAGATTAGAGAAGATATTATGAAGTTCGCTAAGCAGATTTTTAGACTGAAAATCGTAAACTTACACTTAACCAGATCGATCTAGCAAGATTGTGATGAACAAATAATTAGGGGAAATCCATCTGTCTTGAAAAACCCTAGATGTATCCCCAATTAGATCGTGTTTGAGTGGTGTCATAATTGGGCTTTTGTTGTTTAGAATATTGGTTATTCAATTTGGGCCTATTTTTAGTTCGACTTTTGATCTCCAAGTCCAACCTTTTGGGCTTGTTAATTGAAGTAATATCATCTAAATATCTAGATGGGAGTTATAGTGGTTGGTTTTGGTCTAAATTGGTTTTAGTCTCGAATAAAATATTCGGGTCTGGTTAAACTTTACAAGGTCCGGTTATAAGAACCACTTACAATCCCGGTTTTGAGTCGGGCCCAAATCGGTCTCACTTAAGTTATGGACTATGAGTATTGTAAATTTTAGAAATTCTTATGATTAAGAACGTATTGTGGAAACATTTTATGTTGGAAACGGAAACGGTTATTTGTTAGAATTTTACATGAATTTGATTTCCTATGGTGCTATGTATGCAAAGGTAAAGCATCTCATAAAAATGTTTGGTACATGAGACCTATATGTGTTATTATAGTTTTGTCACAATGTAAATGTAACACCCATTAGACTAATATTAACTGATTCATAGGTATAGGAATCTGCATATATGATTCTCGTTTGTTTTGGGTCGTTAGGGACAACTTTGTATATTGATTCTAGCAAATGAGTGTGACTAGGATCATAGAGTTTCTTTTTTTCTTTTTTTCTTTTTTTTTTGGGGGGGGGGGGGGGCATATCCACACATGTATTGCGGGTCGGAGAATTCGTACATTGATTCTAGTGTAAGCTCTATAACTTGGAATTTTTGTGTTCTATTACTATCCTTGAAAAAAATTAGGTCTTCGCTGTCACCGTAAGATGGATTTTTCCTCTGTATGGTTTTATGTGGTTATGTAGAAAATGAGTTTTATATTATAACTTGGAAACTTCTAGAGTCTCACGTATGAAATCATTTATTTATAAATGCTTGTTTGTATATCAGGTTTCCTTAGCGGTGCAGCTTCGAAGTCTTGAGGGGTATGTGAACTGATGATAGTGGGGACTTTTCGCGGAGGACAGAGTTTGGGTCAGAAACCTTGTGGCAAATGCCACCGTGTGCATCGGGGAAACTGTCAGACGGGACCAGTCACTTGCTTCCAGTGTGGGAAGCCGGGTCATCTGTCAAGGGATTGTCCGGGAAAGAGATCGTGTTTTCTGTGTGGATCTCCAGACCATATCAGGCCCGATTGTCCCCAGTTGAAGAGGAGTGGAGCACCGATGACTGGAGGGCGTGCGACTGAGGCCCGAGATGATCGAAAAACAGCACCAGCTCCAGCAAGGAGTCGAGCCTTTAGGATGACCGCCGAGGAAGCGGAGGAGGCACCGGAAGTGGTGACAGGTACATTTCTGGTTAACTCTATACGTGCGAAAGTGTTATTTGATACTGGTTCGGACTATTCGTATGCTACCCCCTTTTGAAAAGTCTTTAATGATGTAGGCTTATACCAATTTAGGTATGGGCTTGGCCCAAAATCCTAGGTATTTAAATCCTTAAACCCTAATCTTTGCCATTTTTGGGAAAAGATTTGTGTATGTTTAGTGTGTGTTTTGGAGAAAAAGCTTGGAGCCATTTCATCATCTTTAAGGTATCATAAAGGAGAGCGTGATCCGGTTTTAGCTTTGCGATGGGTCGAGGAGATCGAGATGGTATTTGAGACCTGCAAGTGTGCAGCTGAGGATAAGGTAGTGTACGCGCGATCGATGCTAAAGAGATTTGGAGGCACTACCTGTATGGCGTGAAATGTCAGATTTACACGGATCATAAGAGTCTTCAGTATCTTCTCAATCAGAAGGAACTCAACATGAGGCAGCGGCGATGGATCGAATTACTTAGTGATTACGATTGTGAGATACTTTACCACCCGGGTAAAAGGAACGTTGTAGCGGATGCCTTAAGTCGAAAGGGAGGTAAGGTCAAACCCGGTATTGTGGATTCTCGAATGGGTATCGTGGCTTACCGAATAAGCATTGTACCGGACCTCAAGTCCGAGATCAGAGAATGTCAAGAGAAAGCTTTGAAAGAGGAAAACCGGAAGAGCGAGCGTTTGGTGGGATTGGTGGATACGTTAGTATCGGACGCCGAAGGCTTAAAGTGTTTTGGGAATCGGATCTGGGTTCCAAAACTCGGAGATCTACGAAAGAAGATTTTGGTTGAGGCGCATAAATCAAAGTACTCCGTTCACCCGGGAACGAACAAGATGTATCATGGTTTGAGGCAAAGTTATTGGTGGCCGGGAATGAAGAAAGATATCGCTTATTTCGTTGACAGATGCGTGACTTGTCTACAAGTAAAGATCGAACATCAGCGACCGTATGGTAAACTACAACAGTTGCCTATACCGGAATGGACTTCGGAACATGTTACCATGGATTTCGTGACGAAACTATCCCGAACGCCTAAGGGTTACGACACTATTTGGGTAATAGTCGTCCGACTTTCGAAGTCAGCTCATTTCTTACCAATGAAGGAAACGTATTCTATGGAAAGACTCGCGAGACTTTATATAGCGGAGATTGTACGACTCCACGGAACGCCGTATCTATTGTGTCGGATCGAGATGCCAGATTTACTTCGACGTTTTGGCAAAGCTTTCAACGAGAAATGGGGACGCGGGTCAATTTGAGCACCGCGTATCATCCGCAAACCGACGGACAAAGTGAGCGAACCATCCAAACCTTGGAAGACATGTTGAGAGCATGTGTCCTAGACTTCGGAGGTTCTTGGGAGGATCATTTACCATTGATCGAGTTTGCCTACAACAACAGTTATCACTCGAGTATTGAAGCTGCTCCGTACGAGATACTTTACGGGCGGAAATGTAGGACTCCACGGTGTTGGAATGAGGTCGGAGAAAAGCAGCTTGCTGGACCAGAAATTGTCCAGATCACTTCAGATAAGATCAACCAAGTGCAGGAACGACTGAAGATGGCTAGAGATCGACAGAAGAGTTATGCGGACAAGCGCAGAAAAGATATAGAATTTCAAGTCGGTGACCGAGTTATGCTTAAAGTATCCCCTTGGAAGGGAGTAATTCGTTTTGGAAAGAAAGGAAAGTTAAGTCCTCGTTATATAGGACCGTTTAGGATTACCGAACGCGTTGGAGCCGTGGCATATAAGTTAGATTTACCAGTCGAACTAGATGGAGTCCACAACACTTTCCACGTCTCAAACCTTCAGAAGTGTTTAGCGGATCCGGGTACGGCAATACCCCTAAGTGAGATAAGTATTGATCCGAAGATGAACTACGTGGAAGAACCTGTCGTAATAGTGGATCGAAATATCCGTAAGCTGAGGAATAAAGAGATTAAGTTAGTGAAAGTTCAGTGGAATTTCCACAAGGGGCATGAGTGTACTTGGGAGACGGAATCGGAGATGAAAGAAAGATACCCACACCTGTTTACTGAGTGAATTCCGGGACGAAATTCTTTTAAGGGGGGTGTGATGTAATAACCAAGATTTCTGGATGGAGTTAATTAAGTTAAGTTTCTGTCAAATGACCTTTTTGTGACAAAATTAGGATTTTTGGGTTAAAATCCTAGGTATTTAAATCCTTAAACCCTAATCTTTGCCATTTTTGGGAAAAGGTTTGTGTGTGTTTAGTGTGTGTTTTGGAGAAAAAGCTTGGAGCCATTTCATCATCTTTAAGGTCGAGAAATCATTGCCGAGGTAAGATCTCGATGTTATTTTGCGTACAACTTATCTAGGTTGATTCAGGGATGATTTAGTGACCTTCTAGAATTGCTTTGGATTCAATTGGATCAGTTTTCATCGAGTTTTGGAGCTTTTTGCGAATCTGTTCGGTTTTCCGAATTGGGATTTTTGTGTTTTCCGAATCGGGAAACATGTTTTCCGAATCGGAATTCATGTTTTCCGAATCGGAATTCATGTTTTCCGAATCGGTTTTTATGAAGTGTGTTTGAGTGTCTCAGCTGCCTTTCCCTAATTGGAAACCTATGTTTTCCGAATCGGGAAATGGGTTAGCCTAGTCGTTATGCTGAATTCGGAGTTAGTCATTTTCCGAATCGGAAATGACCATTTTCCGAATCGGAAAATGGTGGGTTTTCCGAATCGGAAAATGGGGGGTTTTCCGAGTCGAGTTTTGGAAAATGGGGGGTTTTCCGAATCGGAAAATAGCGGAACCCCCTGTGCTAAGTCTGCCTAGGGGTGTCATAGTTAGAGGATCATGTAAGCGCGTTTCACTAATACTTTAGAAATCATACAGGGGCGTTAGGTGAGATCGCAGCAAACCAGTAGGATTGGCTCAGGTGATCATTTTTGGACATCTTATCGTGCAACTTTCGATAGAATTATTTTGGGAGATTATTATGACCACCGTCCATAATCTAGTCTTAAATAGTTTATATTAGTAGGTTGTCGGTTAAGATTTCCATTTATTGAATTGTAAACACTATTACCATTCCCTTTTTTTGAATGATATCTTTATATAGATGTCATTCTTACGTCATTATCCATGTTTAAGCTTACCTACTTTTTTGGGTGTTACAAGTTGGTATCTGAGCTCTAGTTTAAACGAACTATATTAACCTAAAATGCATATAGTTATGTTGAGATAGTAAGTTGTGATTTGTGAGATATGGGTAAAATCTTTAGAATTAGTCAATAAGATAGGTATAGAGTCGATGGAAATCCATTGATTGAGATTTGTAATAATGGTAACAAGAATTCTATATAATGAGCTCATAATTTCACTTAACTACTATTATTATGAATATATGGTTTCATGAGTATGCTTAGGTAGTTGTAGTATTATTAGGATGAATGTATGTAATAGTATATTTTCTTTTTGTTATTACCCGTGTTCCGTTTCTTATTCTTAGTTCTCATGTGTGGCACACTGAGATGGTTAGTACATGGAGTAGGCCCAAGGTTCTAAATGGCGTGAGGCGTGGCGTGGCGGCGAGGCCAAGCCTCAAGCCTTAGGAGCCATGGCCAAGCCATGGCGTTTTTAAGGCGTGACTTATGGCGTGAAATTTCTAGTTCATATAAATTATTATATATAAGATTATATGTTTTGTACTGTCGTTCAATGAGTTAAAAGGAATAAACAAGTTAGAATTAAGTTATATACTAAAAACTAGCAAATAAAACCTTTAAAATGTAAAGAATAATCAAATTTTGCATTAGAAGAACTATGCAGTAGGCCATGGCGTGCCACGGGTTTAACGCGGCGTGAGACCCAAGCCTTGAAGCCATGGCGCGCCATGGCGGCTATAAGGCGAGTTTTTTAGAACAGTGAGTAGGCCACCCACCCAAAGAGAAGGGCAAGAAGGGGGCGCGTCAGCCCTAGACCACATTCCTAATGAAAATCCATAGGGGCGTCTGGTTTGATGAAATAGAATGGATTTGAGGAGATTTGGATTTCAAATTCCTTCCAATCCCGTGTTTGGTTTGTAGGACTGCATTGATTCAAAATCCATGAGACATAGGACTTCGAAATCCTAAGGAGGCCAAAAACATTGGTATTAAAAGAAAACCACACAATAAAATCTATTATTGCATACATGGACTAAAAAGTATAGCTTAATACATTTAGAAAATCAGAGATATTTCTAAGAAAAATTTATATTACATGCACCTTCTTTTTTCACTTATAATAAATTCACATCATTTCTAACTCAAATAAATTAAAACTACTATAACGGTATTGCCAAATAAAAACTTTGTTTTGTAAGTTCTGTGTAATATAAAGAAATGATAAAATGTCATTTCCACCGAACTTCAATATTAGAATTAAAGAACCAAGATTCTTAAACAAGAACTAACAAAATGTGGATAGCTATATGAACTCCTTAGAATTGTAGTTTTTATAAGTTGCTACAAGTTTTGCTTATAAGAACCTCCCTTTAGAGTGTAGAGATCCAATAGACTTTTTATTGGTTGAACTAGTGATGCTTGGAAAAAACGAGCCATAAAGTGGATAACAATATAAACGGAGTAAAAACTACCGCGCTTACTGAAACGATACTTACAAACAATCTAGATAAACAATGTTCTTTGAAGATTAACATACTTGGCGTTTGAATGTATGAACTCTCTCTGAATCAATGTCCTTGAGTTTAATAAAGCTAGGACGATGAGTCATTCTGATGAAACATTTGTTGAGTAATGAAAAGTCTTTGAATATATTAACCACAGGCAAATATTCCAACATTCTGCCACCACCGACCACCAATATAGTTCCATCTTGTAAACCTTCAAACACATACATGATTTTCTTCATCACCCAATCTAGACCGGCACAAAGAGGTTGCTCGATCACCAACTCTTTATGCCAAGATTCCTTGATCCCGTATTGCTTCATCACCCATATCTTTAAGTGAAAATCGTAAATATCCAATCTACATAGACAATCCTTTAAAACTCCCAAATTTCCGGTACTTTTTTGCATGGCTCCAGGTTCGGTAGGAGGCGATGGAAACAATTGAAACGTTTCCTTGTCTAAATCAAAAGTAAAAATACTTCGAGAGGCATCTTGATTATATACTTCCCAATGAAAATGACCATTTAGAAATGGCCCGCGAAATCCACCAATTCGAAAAGGGACTTGACCAAGGCTTCTCCATTGGCTTGTACCGAGAGTGTAAACTTCCGCTTCTAGCCGCATTGGCCAAGCTGGTGGTAGGCCCCTTTGAAAAACCCGTAACACTTTGTATTCCACTGTCAATGGATTGACTCCAAATTTATAACCGATGAACCTATCTTTATGATTTAGCGGCTTAGGGAGGGTCAAGTATTCTCTGGTGATTGGATTGCATATGTAAACGTTATCAACACCACGATGCCATATGCAGATTAAACCGTTGACTGAAACAACTGGAATCAATTCATTGGACGGAACTTGTACAGCAAGATATCCATTCAGATCAAAGTTTTATAGCGGGTTCATGGTGTAAAGAGTGGCGATCAAGTCCGTTTTCAATTTCCACCCATTTTAAGATTCCGGATATAGAACCCTCAGGTGTTAGATGATGAGCCATAAAACCTGCGGGTGATCTAGAGAGGTGAAGATTTATAAAGTACGAGTCGTTAACCAGATTAAGCCACTTCTTGCATACACACTTGCAGTGGATGATCGTCTTCACCGGAAGTCTTGACAGAATATCGACCGTAACCTCTTCCGGTAAGTTCTCCATGGATGAATTGATTGGAGGCATTATTTTCTGGCAAATAGAATCTAGATTTTGAAAAAATGACCAAATAAGACATTGTTAGAGAGAAGTGATAAATAAGTTGCAGTCCACAATTATAAAAACCTTTGGAATTTAACCAACACCAAATAAAATAATTCACTTCCAGCATGACTCAATTTCTTTGAGGAACTACAATGAATTCACCATCTTTGGAGATATTGGAAATCATATAAAGATAATTCCTATTTTCTAACAAGATAAAAAAACAAATATCTTTTTACTAAAGAAAAATCAAACAACATATATATATATATATATATATATATATATATTTGAAATCCTTTGTTGAAGATCTGAATTTCACATGATAAGTTTCCCATCTTTCTTAACTCTAAAGAAAAAAAAAATCCTAATTAAATCAAAAACACAAAAACCATGAACTTCATCAACAACATCAATCTTGTTAGGAAGAAAACAACGTAAAACCCATAACTTAATCAGAGACCTAATAAACAAGATTAAAACGATGCATCATTTTATCAAAGGCCAAAATTCATTCAACAATATCTATTGGCCAATTTCACAAAAATCATATACATAAAAACACAAAATCATAGAAATCAATCAAGTAACAAACAATCGATAGAAGATTATTGAATGTATATGAAGTTCGTTAAGCAGATTTGTCGACTGAAACAGCAACCAGCAACTAAAGCAAAATTTCATTGAAGAAGAAGAGATGAAAACAGATTATTAACTTACTTAAAGAGATCGATCTAGCAAGATTGTGATGAACAGAATTAGGGGAAATCCATCCGTCTTGTGAAACCCTAGCTGGAGTCGTGTTTTGAGACTCACAAACCAACATAATTGGGCTTTTGTTGTTTAGAATATTGCTTATTCGAATTTGGGCCTACCTTTTGGGCTTGTTGATTGAAGTAATATATCACCTATATCTAAATTCTAAAGTAGAGATTGTAAAAAAATGAGTTTTATAGTGGTTGGGTTTTGGTCGAAATCGGTTCCGTCTCGGACTAAAATATTTGGGTCTAGTTTCCTATGGTGCTATTTATGCAATGGTAAAGCATCTCATGAAAATGTTTCGTACATGAGAACTATATGTATTATTATAGTTTTGTCACAATGTGAATGTAACACCCATTAGACTAATATTAATTGATTCGTAGGTATAGGAATTTGCATATTTGATTTGGGATGATTCTCGTTTGTTTTGGGTCGTTAGGGACAACTTGGTATATTGATTCTAGCAAATGAGTATGACTAGGATCATTTGGGGGGTGGGTGGGGGGATATTCACACATATATTGTGGGTCAGAGAATTCGTACATTGATTCTAGTGTATGCTCTATAACTTGGAATGTGGTTAGTTTTGTGTTCTATTACTATCCTTGGAAAATGAGTTATGTGGTTTTGTGTTCTATTACTATCCTTGGAAGATGCATTTTGCCTCTGTATGGTTTTATGTGGTTATGTGAAAAATGAGTTTTATATTATAACTTGGATGGTTCACTTATGAAATCATTTTTTTATAAATGGTTGTTTGTATATCAGGTTTCCTTAGCGATGCAGCTTCGAAGTCTTGATCCTGAGGGTAAGTGAATTGATGATAGGGGGACTTTTTGAGATACCCATTTTTGGTAGTTAGGTTGTCGGTTAAGATTTCCATAATCTAGTCTTAAATAGTTTATATTAGTAGGTTGTCAGTTAAGATTTCCATTTATTGAATTTTAAACACTATTACCATTCCTCCCATTTGAATGATATCTCTATATAGATGTCATTCTTACGTCATTAACCAGGTTTAAGCTTACCTCCCTTTTTGTGGTATTACAAGTTGGCATCTGAGCTCTAATTTAAACGAACTATATTAACCTAAAATGCATATATTTATGTTGAGATAGTAAGTTATGATTTGTGAGATGTGGGTAAAATCTTTAGAATTAGTCAATAAGACAGGTATAGAGTCGATGGAAATCCATTAGTTGAGATTTGTAATAATGGTAACAAGAATTCTATATAATGAGCTCATAATTGCACTTAGCTACTACTATAATGAATATATGGTTTCATGAGTATGCTTAGTTCGTTGTAGTATTATTAGGATGAATGTATGTAATGGTACATTTTCTTTTTGTTATTACATGTGTTTCGTTTCTTATTCTTAGATCTCATGTGTGGTACACTGAGATGGTTAGTACATGGATTAGACCACCCTCTGAAAGGGAAGGGCAAGAAGTGGGCGTGTCGGTTTGAAAATCCATAGGGGCGTTGGTTTGAAGAAATATAATGAATTTGAGGAGATTTGTATTTCAAATTCCTTCCAATCCCGTGTTTGGTTTGTAGGATTGCGTTGATTCGAAGTCCGTAAGGAGGAGGCTAAAAACATTGGTATTAAAAGAAAAATTGGTATAGATTAATATGTTTGGAAAATCAGAGATATTTCTAAGAAAAATTTATATTACATGCACCTTCTTTTTTCTCTTATAATAAATCACATCATTTCTAACTCAATAAATTAAAAACTACTATAATGGTATTGCCTAATAAAAACTTTCTTTTGTTAGTTCTGTATAATATAAAGAAATGATAAAATATCATTTCAACTGAACCAAAATATTAGAACCAAAATTCTTAAACAAGAACTAACAAAATGTGGAGGCTATATGAACTCCTTAGAATTGTAGTTTTTATAAGTTGCTACAAGTTTTGCTTATAAGAACCTCCCTTTAGAGTAGAGATCCAATAGACTTTTTATTGGTTGAACTAGTGATGCATACAAAAAACAAGCCATAAATTGAATGACATATATACGGACAAAAAACTACAAGCACTTACTGAAACTATACTTAAAACAATTAGATAAACGATGTTCTTTGAGGATTAACATACTTGGCGTTTGAATGTATGAACTCTCTCTGAATCAATGTCCTTGAGTTTAATAAAGCTAGGACGATGAGTCATTCTGACGAAACATTTGTTGAGTAATGAAAAGTCTTCGAATATATTAATCTCACGCAAATATTCCAACATTTTGCCGCCAACCACCACCAATATAGTTCCATCTTGTAAACCTTCAAACACATACATGATTTTCTTCATCGCCCAATCTTGAAGGGCACAAATAGGTTGCTCGATCACCAACTCTTTATGCCAAGATTCCTTGATCCCGTATTGCTTCATCACCCATATCTTTAACTGAAAATCGTAAATATCTAATCTACATAGACCACCCTTTGAAACTCCCAAATTTCCGGTACTTTTTTGCATGGCTCCAAGTTCAGTAGGAGGCGATGGAAATAATTGAAATGTTTCCTTGTCTAAATCAAAAGTAAAAATACTTACAGGGCCATCTTGATTATATACTTCCCAATGAAAATGACCATTCAGAAATGGCCCACGAAATCCTCCAATTCGATAAGGGACTTGACCAAGGCTTCTCCATTGCCTTGTACCAAGAGTATAAACTTCCGCTTCTTGCAGCATTGGCCAAGCTGATGGTAGGCCCCTTTGAAAAACCCGTAACACTTTGTATTCCCTTGTCAGTGAATTGACTCCAAATTTATAACCGATGAACCCATCTTTATGTTTTTTTGGCCTAGGGAGGGTCAAGTATTCTCTGGTGATTGGATTGCATATGTAAACGTTATCAACACCACGATGCCATATGCAGATTAAACCGTTGACTGAACCGACTGGAATCAATTCATTGGACGGAACTTGTGCATCAAGATATCCATTCAGATCAAAGTTTATAGCGGGTTCATGGTGTAAAGAGTGGCGATCAAGTCCGTCTTCAATTTCCACCCATTTTAAGATTCCGGATATAGAACCGTCAAGTGTTACATGATGAGCCATAAAACCTGCGGGTGATCTAGAGAGGTGAAGATTTATGAAGTACGAGTCCTTAACCAGGTTATGCCACTTCTTGCATACACACTTGCAGTGGATGATCGTCTTCACTGGAAGTCTTGAGAGAATATCGACCATCAGTGGCGGAGCTAGTGGGGGGACTAGCTGGTGCTCAGCCCCCCCTAACGTTTCTTTATTAAGCTGTTGTTGAAAACTAAGACAAATAAGTGAGGTTGTCTCAGTTGGCATGGTGCCCCCTTATCATATTGGAAACCCAAGTTCGAGTCCTTTTGATGACAATTTCCATTTGTTTTTTTATTTTTAGTTAATAAACAACCTTAATACTTTTGTTTTTATTATCATAACAATTGTTTTATATTAATATTTATAAAGAAAATATATTAATACATTCACCAATACTTTCGTTTAAACCTTAATACTTATGTTTTTATTATCATGACATTTTTTATATTAACATTTAACAAGATATATTAATACATTAAAATCTAATTCAACAATAATATATATGATTAGGGGAAGGTTTAAACAAAAAGTATTTCAATTTAAGAAAAAGTGAGGAACAATCTCAACCACTCATCTCGCGGTTATGATGGCATGATCACGGAGGATTGACGTGATTTATGGGAATGTAGAGATTATTAAAGGAGAGACCGGTTAAAGCCGTCTTTATTGATTGAGATAAGTGGTTGAAGTTGCTTCTCGTATTTTCTTAAAAAGTTGTATTTTTCGTATGAATCTCCGTCTATATGATTATATTAAAGTCTAATTCAATATTAATATATAAGAATATATTAAAATCTAACTAATAAAATATTAATATTAAGTTTAAAAATCAATCGGTTAACATTTTCATATTATGATTTTTTGGATCATAGATCTTTATGATCTTATTTTTTCTCAAAGAGTTATTAAGGTTATTTATGTTAGTTATAAATCAAAGAAAATAATGGTTAAATTGATGATAAAAACATATCTTAAGCTCTTCTAACATTTCACAAGTTACAATATTCATGTTTTCTTCAATCACATCTCGAATTTCTTCTCAAGATCTTAAAAGACTTATGTTAATGTTTTGTTTGAATGCCTTAAATCGATAAGCTAAATTTAGTGTGTTGGCCTCGTGTAGCCCCCCTTAAACTGAAATCCTGGCTTCGCCCCTGTCGACCATAACCTTTTCCGGTAAGAGTTCCATGTATGGATTAATTGGAGGCATAATTCTCCAGCAAATAGAGTCTAGGTTTTGAAAACTGACCAAATAAGACAAAGTTAGAGGCAAGTGATAAATAAGTTGCAGTCCACGATCATAAAACCTTTATAATTTAGCCAACACCAAATAAAAGAATGCACTTTCAGCCATGAAAATGAAAAATAATAATAAAAATTAGGGATCTGCACTTTTTGTTGTTTTTCATCATTAATCCCCACCAAAATCATCCACAAGTCGTTTGAATTCATGGTCATTATCAACAAGATTAAAACGATGCATCATCATCTATCAAAATCCAATTTTCATTCTACAATCGTATACATAAAAACAGCAAAATTTCATTGAAGAAGAAGAGATGAAACTTACTTAAAAACAGATTGATGTAGCAAGATTACGATGAACTAACAATTGGAGTCGTGTTTGAGAGATGATGATTGATGACATCACAAACCAACATAATTGGGCTTTTCTTGTTTAGATTATTGCTTATTCGAATTTGGGCATACCTTTTGGGCTTGTTGATTGAAGTAATATATCCCCCTATATGGCTATATCTAAAGTAGAGATGGTGAAAAATGTGTTTTATATTGGTTGGGTTTGGTCTAAATCGGTATCAGTCTCGACTAGAATATTTGGGTCTAGTTAAACTTTACAGGGTCCGGTAATAAGAACCATTTACAATCCCGGTTTCGAGCTGGGCGCAAATAGTATTGTAAGTTTTACAAACTTTTAAGATTAAGAACCTATTTTGAAAACATTTTATGCTGGAAACGGGAACGGTCATTTGTTAGACTTTTACATGGATTTGATTTCCTATTTAAGCATAGGTAAAGCATGTCATGATCCTCTTCACCGAAAGTCTTGAGAGAATATCAACCATAACCTCTTCTGCTAAGTTTTCCATGGATGGATGGATTGGAGGCATGATTTTCTGGCAAATAGAGTCTAGGATTTTGAAAACACACCAAAAAGGACAAAGTTAGAGAGAGGTGAAAAATAAGTTGCATTCCACAATCATAAAACCTATAAAGAAATTAGCCGACACCAAATCAAAGAATGCAGTTTCAGCCACGAATATGAAAAAAAGAAAACAATACATTATAGTCTACAAAAAGTAAACACATAGTAATTACTTTGACATATAGAAGAATAAGGTATTTTAGAAAATGAATCTATTGCTTTGAGAAACTCCAATGAATTCACCATGACTGTTTGGAGACACTAGAAATCATATAAAGATAATTCCTATTTGAATAACTATTTGTACAAAGCAAGTGTCTAAGGTCCATTTGATATCCAAAAACAAGAGTCTATTAAACTTTTTTACTAATTATATTTAGTTGTCACTCACAGTTTCATGCCTGCCTCTAATAATATATTTAAACTCAAACTTCCATCCATTAATTTTGCCATCCTCCAAAATTAGGTATATGCATTTTTGTTGTTCTTTCATCATTAATCCCTTAGTAATGTTTCACTATTTGAATTCATCATTCATAAACAACATATCGTCCACAAATCGTTTGAATTCATACTCATTATCATCAAGATGAAAAGGATGCATCATATATGAAGTTCGTATATATAAAAACAGAAAATCATAGAAATCAATCAAGTAATAAACAATCGATACAAGTTCGGTAAGCAGATTTGTCGACTGAAAATTGAAACCCATACAACTTCTTCTGACATCACAAAACCGACATAATTGGGCTTTTGTTGTTTAGAATATTGCTTATTCGAATTTGGGCCTGCTTTTAGTTCGACTTGATCTCCATATTCCAAGTCCAACCTTTTGGGCTTGTTAATTGAATTACTATCATCTAAATATCTAGATGGTAAAAAATGAGTTTTATAGTGGTTGGGTTTTGGTCTAAACTGGTTTTAGTCTCGAATAAAATATTTGGGTGTTGTTAAACTTTACAAGGTCCGGTTATAAGAACCACTTACAATCCCGGTTTCGAGTCGGGCCCAAACTGGTCTCATTTATAGACTATGAGTATTGTAAATTTTACAAACTCTTAGGATTAAGAGCCTATTTTGGAAACATTTTATGTTGGAAATGGAAGCGATCATTTGTTAGACTTTTACATGGGTTTGATTTCCTATGGTGCTATTTATGCATAGGCAAAGCATCTCATGAAAATGTTGTAGTATTATTACGATGATTGATGTATGTAATAGTACGTTTTCTTTTTGTTATTACTTGTGTTCCATTTCTTATTCTTATTCTTAGTTGGTAAGTACATGTGTAACACCTTAGGCGTATCCCATATCGGGCGTGGACAGGAGTGATGCTGGGTGTTATAAGTAATATTTTGGTCTTCCTAACGACAACGCGTTTTGAGGTCTAATGCACGGCAGGTTCTAAGAATGCTGCAGTTAAGCGTGCTAGGGTGGGAGTAGTACCAGGATGGGTGGCCTCCTGGGAAGTCGTCACCGGGTCGCCAGAAACAAAGCCGTGAGCCGGTGGGGCAAAACGGACACTATTATTGTTGAGGTAGGCGGGATGTTACAACATAACCCGAGCACACCCGACTGTTGATACCCGATAAGCCGAGCTCCTTGTGCGCTTCGGTTTGGGTCTTAGAAAAACATCCCTGACTCGACCCCCGATACCCGAGCACACCCGACCCTTGATACCCGATAAGCCGAGCTCCTTGTGCGTTTTGGTATGGATCTTACAAAAACATCCTTGCCCCGACCCCGATACTTGAACTATATATAAGCAGTTTTTTTACTTTTTTTTTCTAACCCTAAATATTATAACTTATAAAATATTGCGCCTATGAATCTGTGATCAAAGAGAAAACCACCGTCCGACTCCCACCGATATAACTGTGAATCTATGGTCAAAGAGAAAACCAAAAGTCATCTTGCTTTCTGTATCATGGTCAACATTATCCATCTTGTTGGGTTTGACTTTGTAACAAGCCCAATTACTTGTGTGTTTAAAATTTTATCATTTTTAAATTGATTGTGTGGATAACAGGATAAGTGATAACTTGGACTATGGCAATCTCACAATCTGCAATTTTGCTTGGAATTGATGGATTCTACATGGCATTGTAGCAATCTCACAAAACCGCAACCTGCCCAAACCCCGATTCTCATATACGGGGAGTGTTTCTCACCATCGAAACCCGATCGACTTTGAGCTTCCCGATCCGACCCGACCCGTGCACAACCCCTTGTTGGGTTTGAAGAAATAGAAAGGACTTGATTCAAATCCCGTGTTTGGTTTGTAAGACTGGTGGATTCGAAATCCCTCAAACATAAGATTTTAAAATCCAAAAAAGGAGGTAAAAATATTGGTTTAAAAGAAAACCATACACTACAATATTGAAGATATTAGATATTGGTATTAAAAGAAAACCAAACAATAATATATAATTTCATACGTGGACTAAAGAGTATAGAGATTAATACATTTACAAAATCATAAATATTTCTAAGAAAAAATTATATTACATACACCTTCTTTTATCTTATAACAAAATCACATCATTTCTAACTCAATAATGGTATTGCTAAATAAAAACTTTCTTCTGTAAGTTCTGTGTAATATAAAGAAATGATAAAATGTTAATTTCAACCGAACTTCAATATTAGAACCAAGATTCTTAAACAAGAACTAACAAAATGTGAATAGCTATATAAACTCCTTAGAATTGTAGTTTTTATAAGTTGCTACAAGTTTTACTTATAAGAACCTCCCTTTACAGTGAAGAGATCCAACATACTTTTTACACTGGTTGAACTAGTTTATAGGTATGAACTAACAAACTAGTGATGCATGGAAAATACGAGCCATAAACTGGATGACAATATAAACGGAGTAAAAACTACAGGCGCTTACTGAAACGATACTTGAAACCAATCTAGATAAACAATGATCTTTGAAGATTAATGTACTTAGCGTTTGATTGCATGAACTCTCTCTGAATCAATGTCCTTGAGTTTAATAAAGCTAGGACGATGAGTCATTCTGACGAAACAGTTGTTGAGTAATGAGAAGTCTTCGAAAAAATTAATCTCAGGCAAATATTCCAACATTTTGCCGCCAACGACCACCAAAATAGTTCCATCTTGAAAACCTTCAAACACATACATAAATTTCTTCATCTCCCAATCTTGAGGGGCACAAAAAGGATGCGCGATCACCAACTCTTTATGCCAAGATTCCTTGATCCCGTATTGCTTCATCACCCATATCTCTAAGTCAAAAGCGTAAATATCTAACCTACATAGACAACCCTTTAAAACTCCCAAATTTCCGGTACTTTTTTGCATGGCTCCAGGTTCGGTAGGAGGCGATGGAAATAATTGAAACGTCTCCTTGTCTAAATCAAAAGTAAAAATACTTCCAGGGGCATCTTCATGATATATTTCCCAATGAAAATAAGAATTCAGGAATGTCCCGCGAAATCCACCAAATCGATAAGGGACTTGACCAAGGCTTCTCCATTGGCTTGTACCAAGAGTGTAAACCTCAGCTTCTAACAGACTCGGTCTACCCGATACATATGGGTATGGTGGGAAATCCACTCGAAAAATCCGTAACACTTTGTATTCCCCTGTCAGTGAATTGACTCCAAATTTATAATCGATGACCCCACAACCATCTTCATTGTTTTGTGAACGAGGGAGGGTCAAGTATTCTCTGGTGATTGGATTGCATACGTAAACGTTATCAACACCAGGGTGCCATATGCAGATTAAACCATTGATTGAGCCGACTGGAATCGATTCATTGGACGGAACTTGTGCAGCAAGACATCCATTCAGATCAAAGTTTATAGCGGGTTCATGGCGTAAAGAGTGGCGATCAAGTCCGTCTCCAATTTCCACCCATTTTAACATTCCGGATATAGAACCGTCAAGTGTTACATGATGAGCCATAAAACCTGAGGGTGATCTAGAGAAGTGAAGATTAATAAAGTACGAGTCGTTAACCAGATTATGCCACTTCTTGCATACACACTTGCAGTGGATGATGGTCTTAACGGGAAGTCTTGACAGAATATCGACCGTAACATCTAAAGGTAAGTTCTCCACGGCAGAATTGATTGGAGGCATTATTTTCTGGCAAATAGATTTTGAATATAGACCAAATAAGAGAAAGTTAGAGAAAATTTCTAATTCTACAATCCCTTATCGGATTTCTCAAAAATCATATACAAAAAAAAAAAAAACACAAAATCATAAGTAACAAACGATCGACAGAAGATTAGAGAAGATATATGAAGTTCGCTAAGCAGATTTGTCGACTGAAAATTGTAAACTTACACTTAAAACAGATCGATCTAGCAAGATTGTGTAATTGGGGGAAATCGAAAAACCCTAGCTGTACCCCAATTAGATCGTGTTTGAGTGATGTCATAATTGGGTTTTTGTAGTTTAGAATATTGCTAATTCGAATTTGGGCCTGTTTTTACTTCAACTTGATCCAACCTTTTGGGCTTGTTAATTGAAGTAATATCTTCTAAAAATATAGAGATGGTAAAAAATGAGTTTTATATTGGTTGGGTCGGGTCTAAATCGGTTTCAGCCTCGACTAAAATATTTGGGTCCGGTTAAACTTTACAGGGTCTGGTTATAAGAACCACTTACACTCCCGGTTTCGAGCTGGGCCCAACTCGGTCTCACTTATAGATTAGGAGTATTGTAAATTTTAAAAACTCTTACGATTAAGAACCTATTTTGGAAACATTTTATGTTGGAAATCGAAATGGTCATTTGTTAGACTTTTACATGGATTTGATTTCCTGTATGCAAAGGTAAAGCATCTCATGAAAATGTTTGGTACAAGAGAACTATATGTATTATTATAGTTTTGTCACAACGTGAATGTAACATCCCTTAGACTAATATTAATTGGTTCATAGGTACAGGAATTTGCATATTTGATTTAGGATGATTTCTGTTAGTATTGGGTTGTTGGAGGCAACTTGGTACGGTTATGTGGAGTCAGATACTAGCCATTAACCGTAAATCTAATCCTAGCAAATGAGTATGACAGGAATCATAGGGGGGCCATATCCACACATATATTGTGGGTCAGAGAATTCGTACCATTGATTCTAGTGTGAGCTCCATAACTTGGAATGTGGTTAATTTTGTGTTCTATTACTATCCTTGGAAAAACTGGGTCTTTTTTTGGAAGAGGTATCCCAGACCACATTGGGTCCAGACTAATCCTCGACAATTTTGGGCCGAAGCCCGACTGCTAAAGCATGCAGCCCGGGGTCGAAACCCCCGTACCTCCAGAATGCGTCCCCCAGGGCTTGAACTTGGGTTCACCACTATGTAGTGCCCAAGCCTTTACCACTAGGCTAACACTCCTTTGGTAAAAAAAAAAAAAAAAAAAAAAAAAAAAAAAAAAAAAAAAAAAAAAAAAAAAAACTGGGTCTTTGCTATCACCGTAAGATGCATTTTTCCTCTGTATAGTTTTTATGTGGTTATGTGGAACATGAGTTTTATATTATAACTTGGAAACTTCTAGCGTCTCACTTATGAAATCATTTATTTATAAATGCTTGTTTATATATCAGGTTTTCTTAGTGGTGCAACTTCAAAGTTTTGAGGGGTGAGTAAATTGTTGACAGTGGGGACTTTTTCAGATACTCATTTTTGGACATCCTATTGCACAACTTTTGATAGAATTATTTTGGAGATTATAGTCTTACATAGTTTATATTAGTGGGTTGTCAGTTAAGATTTCCATTTATTGAATTCTAAAGACAATTGCTATTTGAATAAAGTTTTTCGGCTGTCCCCTTTTCAAAAAAAAAAAATCACTATTACTGTTCCCCCCTTTTGAATTATATCTTTATATAGATGTCATTCTTAAGTCATTATCCATGTTTAAGCTTACCTCCTTTTTAGGGGTGTTACAAGTTGGTGTCTGAGCTATAGTTTAGACGAACTATATTAACCTAAAATGCATATATTTAAGTTGAGATAGCAAGTTATGATTTGTGAGATATGGGTAGAATCTTTAGAATAAGTCAATAAGACGGGTATAGAGTCGATGGAAATCCATTTATTGATATTTGTAATAATGGTAACAAGAATTCTTATGTATAATGAGTTCATAATTTCACTTAGCTACTACTATTATGAATATATGGTTTCATGAGTATGCTTAGTTAGTTGTAGTATTATTATGATGACTTATGTACGTAATAGTACATTTTCTTTTTGTTATTACGTGTGTTCCATTTCTTATTCTTAGTTCTCATGTGTGGCACACTAAAATGGTTAGTACATGAAGTAGATGACCCACTGAAAGAGAAGAAGCGGGCATATCAACCCTAGACCAAATTCCTAATGAAAATCCTTAGGTGGTGTTTAGTTTGCTGGAATGTTTTTGAAGAAATTGGAATCCAATTCCATATCTTGTTTGGTTGGCAGGAAATGGAATTGGAATCTAATTCCATAATCTGTTTGGTTGACAGAAATGTCTGATGGAATTGGAATTCAGATATGCAAAATGACATAATTACCCTTCTTTTGTTTTTTGTTTATTTTCTTACTTTTCAATTTGTTTTATAACTTATATGTAAAGATTATGTTATATAAATTATAAAATATCAAATTTTCATTTTATAGTTTAAACATCGGTAGCCATTTTCATTGCTTAATTTACAAACATAGATTTTAATGTATCAAATAAAGAAAAAACAAAGAAAAAAAAACAAACATACTCCATTTACAAACCTAATTTTCATAGCCTGATTTCATAGCATTTTCATGGCATAATTTCAATGCCATTTTCATAGCCTAATATGAATGCCATTTACAAAGATACAAAGAAGTTGTTCTAAATTGCATAAAAAAGAAGAAGTTATTCTAAATCAAATAAAACAAAAGATGTTCTAAATAGTATACAATAAAATGCATCAATAAAGAACCTATTTCAATTTCAATAAAGAAGCTGTAAATTGCATCAATAAATCGCATCATTTTCAGATCCATCCAATGGCTTACATCTCAAATATATATCAAATAATGACAAGAAGATATACACTAAAGAATGGAGTTTTTAGCACATTTTAGATGTACCCAATGTTAATGATGAATTAAATCAAAATTTTAATTCTTGATGGATGGGGTCCAGAACCTGGAAGTCTATAAACGATGGCTTATTTTGAAATTTCCTAGACACACCTAAAGGGAAGAATCCATCATTCTTTTTTCCCTTTTGTCTTTTTGCACTTGGGGTTAATAACCAACGCTATTTCAAGTTTCAATTTCAAGCTTTTCTATAGCAGAGAAGAATATACATGCAACAATAGAGGCGATGGAAGGATGGTCAGAAGGAAAAGCCGGCCGGCGGCAGGCAGGGAGGGACGGCCGGCGAGTGGAGGGATCTCCGGCGATGGAGATTGGGACTATGGAGAAAAAACGATGTCTGCAGATATGAAGTAGAGAAGTCTAATTTAGGTCAGATAGAAAAAGGCGTGTTTAATTTAGGATTGAGAGGGGTATAATGGTAATGTTGCAAAATCCTATATGATGGGATTTTAAAATCCTTCCACCCACCTAAGGAATCTAGAATCCCTTACCCATGGGAATTAAATCTCACCCTTCAATTCCAATTCCCTTCCTTAAAGCCAACCAAACACATGAATTTATGGGAATTGGATTCCAATTCCCCAAGATTCCCAAGGGATCCTGCAATCCAACGCGCCCTTAGGGCCGTCTGGTTAGAAGAAATATAATGGATTTGAGGATCTTTGGATTTCAAATTCCTTTCAATCCCGTGTATGGGTTGTAGGATTGGGTTGATTCGAACTCCCTCAAACAAAAGGATTTCAAATCCCGAGGAAGCTAAAAGCATTGATATTAAAAGAAAGCCATACACTAAAATATATAATTCCATACATCGACTAAAAAGTATATATTAATTCGTTTACAAAATCATAAATATTTCAAAGAAAAATTTATATTACATGCACCTTCTTTTCTCTTATAATAAATCACATCATTTCTAACTCAATAAATTAAAAACTACTATAATGGTATTGCCAAATAAAAACTTCCTTTTGTAAGTTCTGTGTAATATAAAGAAATCATAAAATGTCATTTCAACCGAACTTCAATACTAGAACCAAGATTCTTAAACAAGAACAAACAAAATGTGAATAGCTATATGAACTCCTTAGAATTGCAGTTTTTATAAGTTGCTACAAGTTTTGCTTAAGAGAACATCCTTTTAGAGTGTAAGATCCAATAGACTTTTTATTGGTTGAACTAGTGATGCACGGAAAAAACGAGCCAATTGATAAATTAAGGAGTAAAACTACAGGCTTACTGAAAGGATTACAAAAACTAATAAAAATGTTCTTTGAAGATTAACATACTTGGCGTTTGAATGTTTGAACTCTCTCTGAATCAATGTCTTTGAGTTTAATAAAGCTAGGACGATGAGTCATTCTGCGGTAACATTTGTTGGGTAATGAGACGTTTTTAATTATATTACTCTTAGGACAATATGCCAACATTTTGTAGAAAACATCCACCAAAATAGTTCCATCTTGTAAACCCCCAAACACATACATGATTTTCTTCATCGCCCAATCTTGAGGGTCACAAATAGGTTGTGTGATCACCAACTCTTTATACCAAGATTCCTTGATCCCGTATTGCTTCATCACCCATATCTTTAATTGAAAAGCGTAAATATCTAATTTACATAGACAACCCTTTAAAACTCCCAAATTTCCCCTATTTTTTGGCATGGCTCCAGGTTCAGTAGGAGGCGATGGAAATAATTGAAACGTCTCCTTGTCTAAATCAAAAGTGAAAATACTTCCAGCGGCATCTTCAGGAGCAACTTTCCAATGAAAATTACAATTCAGAAATGTTTAGCCATACATAAAAATTCGATAAGGGACTTGACCAAGGCTTCTCCATTGGCTTGTACCAAGAGTGTAAACTTCAGCTTCGTCTAACAGGCTCGGCCTACCTGATATATGAGGGTGTGATGATAAATCCCCTTGAAAAAGCCGTAACACTTTGTATTCCCCGTCAGTGAGCTAACTCCAAAATAATAAAAGACATGGCGATAAACATTATGTGGTTTTGCAGCCTAGGGAGGGTCAAGTATTCTCTGGTGATTGGATTGCATATGTAAACGTTATCAACTTTAGCACCACGCTGCGATATGCAGATTAAACCGTTGACTGAGCCACCTGGGATCATTGAAGTGGACGAAATAGGTGCAGCAAGACATCCATCCATATCAAAGTTCATAACGGGTTCATGTTGTATAGAGTGATGATCAAGTCCATCTTCAATTTCCACCCATTTCAAGATTCCGGAATTACATGCTTGAGCCATATAACCTGCAGGAGATCTGAGAGGTGAAGATTTATAAAGTACGAGTCGTTGACCAGGTGATGCCACTTCTTGCACACACACTTGCATGGACGATTGTCTTCACGGGAAGTCTTGAGAGAATATCGGCCATAACCTCTTCCGGTAAGTTTTCCATGGATAGATTGATTGGAGGCATAATTTTCTAGCAAATAGAGTCTATATTTTGAAAACTGACCAAATAAGACAAAGTTAGATAGAAGCAATAAATAAGCTGCAGTCCAAATCATATAAAACCTTTAGAATTTGCAACCATAAAGAATTCACTTCAGCATGAAAAAAAAAAACAGGATACATTATAGCCTACAAAAAAGTAAACATATAATCATTACTTTGACATAGAAATTAAATTAGGGTTCCAATTAGCAGTTTTAATCCACAAGTGGCCATCCTCGAAAATTAGGGATTGAAATTTTGTTGTTTTTCATCATTAATCCCACCAAACCATCCATAATCGTTTGAATTCATAGTCATCTATCAAAGGCCAATTTTCATTCTACAATCTCTTATCCAATTTCTCGAAAATCGTATACATAAAAACACAAAATCATAGATATCAATCAAGTACCAAACGATCGACAGAATATTAGAGAACATATAAGTTTGCTAAGCAGATTTGTCGTAAATTGTAACTTACACTTAAACAGATCGATCTAGCAAGATTTGATGAACAAAATTGGGGAAATCCATCCGTCTTTAGAAACCCTAAGCTGGAGTCCCGATTTTGAGTGATGTTCGACAAAACGACATAATTGGGCTTTTGTTGTTTGGATTATTGCTTATTCGAATTTGGGCCTATTTTAGTTCGACTTGATCTCCCCAAGTCCAACCTTTTGGGCTCGTTAATTGAGGTAATATCATCTAAAAATATAAGATGGTAAAAAATGAGTTTTATAGTGGTTGGGTTTTGGTCTAAATTGGTTTTAGTCTCGACTAAAATATTTGGGTCCGGTTAAACTTTACAAGGTCCGGTTATAAGAACTACTTACAATCCCGGTCTCGAGTCGGGCCCAAACTCGGTCTCACTTATAAGACTATGAGTATTGTAAATTTTACAAACTCTTAAGATTAAGAAGTTATTTTGGAAACATTTTATGTTGAAAAGGGAAGCGTTCATTTGTTGAACTTTTACATGGATTTGATTTACTATGGTGCTATTTATGGAGAGGTAAACATCTCATGAAAATGTTGTAGTATTATTACGATGAGTTGATGTATGTAATAGTACGTTTTCTTTTTGTTATTACTTGTGTTCCATTTCTTATTCTTATTCTTAGTTGGTAAGTACATGGAGTAGACCACCCACTAAAAGGGAAGGGCAAGAAGCGGGTGTGTCAACCCTAGACCAAAATCCTAATGAAAAATACTTAGGGCCGTTTGGAGGGTTGTGCATAACCCGACCCTACCCGAAAAACTGAAAAGCCCGAGACTGGAAGCCCAACATCACTCGACCTTGATGACCCGAGCACACCCGACCCCCGATACCCGAACTATATATAAGCATTTTTTTTACTTTTAATTTCCTAAGCCTAAATATTATAACATATAATATATTGCGCATATGAATCTGTGATCAAAGAGAACCGACCCTTCGACTCCTACCGATAAGTCTGTGAATCTATGATTAAAGAAACCAAAAGTCATCTAGCGTTCTCTATCATCATGGGCGTTATCCATCTTGTTGTGTTCGACTTCGTGACATGACCGTTTACTTGTTGTGTTTAAAATTGTCATTTTTAAATTTATTGGGCATTGGTTTGGATAATGATGGCTGCAACCAAAAGAGTGTTAGCCTAGTGGTAAGGCTTGGGCACTACATAGTGGTGAACCCGAGTTCGAGCCCTGGGGGACGCATTCTGGAGGTACGGGGGCTTCGACCCCGGGCTGCATGCTTTAGCAGTCGGGCTTCAGCCCAAAAATTGCCGAGGATTAGTCTGGGCCCAATGTGGTCTGGGATACCTCTTCCAAAAAAAAATGATGGCTGCAACATAAATGGTTTTTTTTGTTGCTAAATGGATTATTCATGCAATCTGTTGCATGGACGCATGTAGGGCTGTGTGGATACGAGGATAAGTGATAACTTGGACTATGGCCATCTCACATTCTCATAATTTGCAATTTTGCACGGAATTGTAGGATTCTACATGACATTGATGCAATCTCACAATACGCGCAACCCACCCCGAACTACGCCAAACCCGAACCCCGATTATCATATACAAGGAGTGTTTCTCACCCCGAAACCCGATCGGTTTTGACGCTTCCCGCCCCTTCCCTACCCAACTCGTGCACAACCCCACGTTTGGTTTGAAGAAATTGAATGGATTTGAGGAAATTTGGATTTCAGATTCATTCTAATCCCATGTTTGGTTTGCAGGATTGGGTGGATACGAAATCCTTCAAACATAAGATTTTAAAATCCTAAGGGGGCGTTTGGTTCATAGAATGAATTCTGAAGGAATGGAATCTATCAAAGGAATTGGAATCTGGAAGGAATTGGAATGGAATGTTATCATGTTTGACCAAGTGTTTGGTTGACATGAATGGAATGTAATCTGTGAAATGAATTGGAATCTGTCTGTTTGGTTTGTTAAGGAATTGGAATGGAATAACGAAAAATGACAAAAATACCCTTTCGGTGTTTTAATTTCAATTTAATTTTTCTAATTCAAAATATATAAAATAAAGATTATACAACCCCCATAATTGATTAATCTGACTTCTTTTGTTTTGTTTTTACCCATAATTCATTGATATGACTTCCATTGTGTTTTTACCCATAATTCAATATTCAAATCAAAAATGGGTTGTAAGAAATGGTAGCAGCAGCAGAAACGAGGAAGAAGAACAACAACATATTCTTGAAGAACAGTGAAACAAGACAAAAGAATGGTGGAATTCAAGATCTGTAGCATAAACGTTACCCAAATCGTAGCAGAAACTAAGACGGGGTGGAGGTAGAGGAGCTATGGCATAAACCTAGATCCTGAAGAACAGTAGCAGAAAAGAGGAAGAACACCCAAATCGTAACCCTAATAAACCATTGTCGACCTCAAAATTCAAATCGTAACCCAAATCGTAACCTAAATCGTAACCCAAATGGTAACCTAAATCGTAAATTCAAATCCCAATCGTAACCGATGGGGAAGCTGTTCGAAGAAGAAGACGACCAGTGGCAGGTTTGACAGAGTGTTCAAGAATCAAAGAAGAAGAAGAATATGGATGTCTGGTTTGACGAACAGGTGAAGGAAAGGGAAAGTAGTAGGTTTGATTTCAAGGCAGGCCCGGCCCTGGGGCCGTGCAGCCCATGCGACCGCCCAGGACATCAAAGCCCAAGGGGCATCAAAATTCTATATAATGTTATTAGTATAGGTAGTTAGTTTTAATAATTTTTTAGTTGGGCTCTATACAATTCCCAAGTATAGTATTATATTACATTATTAATTTAGTTGATTTTGATTTAATGGAATTTTTCATTATTCCATCTACGTTACTTGCTATTGCATCAATTAAAGGATTTGAGAAATTGGTAGATTGCATATTTGCATTACAAGATTAATTAACTTGCTATGCAACCTATGCTTAGAAATTTAGATGAAGTCTTTTGTTGTTTTCTTGCACCATTGCACTCACTATTTTTTTTATTATCAATATCAATGACCTATTTTTATTTAGTCTTGATATTTGTAGACTTGCTGAGTTGCAGGTATTTTATGATTAGTTGATAACTTGAATCTCATTATTTACAATTTAGTTAAAACTAATTATAGTTTTTCTTGTTTTTTTATCCTTTTATGCATGGAGACATCGTTTTAGGTGACTTATATTTATATTTTGTAATTTGTGGTTTTAATTCTTATTTCCCCCTTTGTACTCTTTGTTTAGTTAATAAAAATCGATGTAGGGATGAGTCACATGGCTTGGCTAGGTTCCAACCCTTTAAAAAATCGTATCGTACATCATTTCATTTGCTTAAAAGATAAACACAAGGGCATAATTTTACATTTTCGCACAGGGCATCCGAAACTCTAGGGACGGCCCTGTTTCAAGGGCTTTTTTTGTCTTTGTGATAGATTCCAAAATTTCAATTCCATCCCATTTGAGAAGGAATGGGTAAGTGATGGAATCTCCTAAATTGAATTCCATTCTGTAGGTAACCAAACAACACCAAGGAATCTGGTCAACGGAATTGACCATTCTAATTCCACCAGATTCCGGCGGATTCCGACGAACCAAACGCCCCCTAAGGAGGTTAAAAATATTGGTATTAAAAGAAAACTAAACACTAAAATATTAAAGATTTGCTATCAAAAGAAGGGTTTACTTCACGGGAATGTATTCAACTTTTCACGAAAAGTTATTGTATGTATTGGACTTTGATTTTTTCCATTGTATGTATCAAACTTATAAAAACCTACCATTTAATGTATTTTGTTACAAGTTGGATACACTTTCGTGACAAGTTTTGATAAAGTTGGATACATTAAATGGTAGTTTTGATAGGTTTGATACATACAATGGAAAAAATAGAAGTCCAATACATACAATAACTTTTCGTGATAAGTTGGATACATTTTTGTGAACTAAACCCTTAAAAGAAAACCACACACTAAAAATATATAACTTCGTACATGGACAAAAAAAAGTATAGATTAATATGTGTAGAAAATCAGAAATATTTCTAAGAAAAATTATATTACATGCACCTTTTTTTTTTCTTTCTCTTGTAACAATTCACATCAATGCTAACTCAATAAACTAAAAACTACAATAATGTGAATAGAACCAAGATTCTTAAACAAGAACCAACAAAATGTTAGAACCAATAGAACCAAGATTCTTAAACAAGTTTGAACTCCTTAGAATTGTAGTTTTTATAAGTTGCTACAAGTTTTGCTTATAAGAACCTTCCTTTAGAGTGTAGAGATCCAATAGACTTTTTATTGGTTGAACTAGTGATGCACGGAAAAAATCGAGCCATAAATGGATAACAATATAAATGGAGTAAAAACTATAGGCGCTTACTGAAACAATACTTAAAACAATCTAGATAAACAATGTTCTTTGAAGATTAACGTACTTAGCATTTGAATGTATGAACTCTCTCTGAATCAATGTCCTTAAGTTTAATAAAGCTAGGACGATGAGTGGTGCTGACGAAACGGTTGTTGAATAATGAAAAATCTTCGAATATATTACTCTTAGGACAATATGCCAACATTTTGCAGCCAACGACCACCAAAATAGTTCCATCTTGTAAACCCCCAAACACATACATGAGTTCCTTCATCACCCAATCTAGACGGGCACAAATAGGTTGCCATCACCAACTCTTTATGCCAAGATTCCTTGACCCCGTATTGCTTCATCACCCATATCTTTAATTGAAAATCGTAAATATCTAATCTACATAGACAACCCTTTAAAACTCCCAAATTTCCCCTACTTTTTTGCATGGCTTCAGGTTCAGTAGGAGGCGATGGAAATAATTGAAACGTTTCCTTGTCTAAATCAAAAGTAAAAATACTTCCATGGGCATCTTCATGATATACTTCCCAATGAAAATAAGAATTCAGAAATGTCCCGCGAAGTCCACCAATTCGATAAGGGACTTGACCAAGGCGTCTCCATTGGCTTGTACCAAGAGTGTACACTTCAGCTTCTAACAGACTCGGCCTACCTTTTATATGAGGGTACTGTGGTAAATTCCCTCGAAAAAGTCGTAACACTTTGTATTCCATTGTCAGTGAATTGACTCCAAATTTATAACCGGAGACGTGTCGGTAACCATCTTCTGGCCTGGGGAGGGTCAAGTATTCCCTGGTGATTAGATTGCATATGTAAATGTTATTAACTTTAACACCACATTGCCGTATGCAGATTAAACCGTCGCGTGAGCTGACTGGAATCAATTCATTGGACGGAGTCGGTGCAGCAAGATATCCATTCAGATCAAAGTTTAAAACGGGTTCATGGTGTAAAGAGTGGTGATCAAGTCCGTCTTCGTTTCCCACCCATTTCAAGATTCCGGATGTATCATGGTCAGGTGGATCACGGTGAACCATTAAACCTGTTGGTGATCTCGAGAGGTGAAGATTTATAAAGTACGAGTCATTAACCAGGTTATGCCACTTCTTGCATACACACTTGCAGTGGATGATTGTCTTCACCGGAAGTCTTGACAGAATATCGACCGTAACCTCTTCCAGTAAGTTCTCCATGGATGAATTGATTGGAGGCATTATTTTCTGGCAAATAGAGTCTAGATCTTGAAGAAAAAAAATGACCAAATAAGACAAAGTTAGAGAGAAGTGATAAATAAGTTGCAGTCCACAATTATAAAACCTTTGAAATTTAACCAACACCAAATAAAATAATTCACTTCCACTATGACTCTATTTCTTTGAGAAACTACAATGAATTCACCATCTGTGGAGATATTGGAAATCATATAAAGATAATTCCTATTTTCTACCAAAGAAGTGTTAGCCTAGTGGTAAGGCTTGGGCACTACATAGTGGTGAACCCGAGTTCGAGCCCTGGGGGATGCATTCTAGAGGTACGGGGGTTTCGACCCCGGGCTGCATGCTTTAGCAGTCGGGCTACGGCCCATAATAGCCGAGGATTAGTCTAGACCCAATGTGATCTGGGATACCTCTTCCAAAAAATTCCTATTTTCTAACAAGATAAAAAAACAAATACCTTTTTACTTAGTAAAAGGTATAAAACCTAAACCTAAACATAAAACCCCAAAGTTTACTGCATATTAGAAAATCATTACAGAACCATAATAAAATACTAACTTATTAATCAGAAACCTAATCAAAAGTCAAAACCCAAAAATTGCAGAGATGAAGATGGGAGTAGATACAAAACCTTAAATATTCGTTGATTTTTTATTACTTCTTTCGATTTTTTCAACCCAAGGATTCAATTTGATCTTCCTCACCAGATCGATTTCTTCCCCAAATTAGCGCTGAATGAATTCTTCGATTTTTTTTCACCGTATCAATTTACAGAAACACGAGAATGTGTTTCTTGATTTTTCTTTTTATATTTCATCTTTTTACTATTACTTATTGATTTTTTTTCTTATCATTATTAAGTTTTAGAAATTGGCATGAAAGGTCTTAAAATAATTGTAAATTGGGAATTTAATTTATTTTTATTATAGGATCTATCGGTTCTATTTTTTTTAATTATATTATAGGATCTATTGGATCTCTTTTATAACACTCTCCTCATTCTACATCAATGGTCTACTTTGTAAGTTGTATAGTGAGTTGTACATCACATAATGGATCATGCCCTTTGACAACCCAACGATACTAATTTTGCTATATACACTAACGCCATGTTCTCGAGTTTTTTTAGGGAGGAAAGGGAGAGAAAGGGAAGGAAAGTAGGAGAGAAAGAAAAAAAAAGTTGTGTTCTTGAGTTTTTTTAAGGAGAGAAAGGAAAGAAAAGGAGGGGAAATAAGGTGAATTTTCCTTCCAAAACTTTCCTTCAAAATGTGGGAGGAAAAGGAAGGAAAGGAAAGGAGAAGATAAAAAATAAATTAAAAAAATTAAAAAGATTTATAAATTTACATATATACCCACAACTTACATTCTCCTACAAAATAAATAAGGGTATATCCGTAAAAGTAGCATCTTTTCTTTACTTTCTCCCCTACTCAAGAACATGAAAATTTATTTTTTTCTATTTTTTCCCCTTCTTTCCCTCTAATCTCAAGAACACAAATAAAATTATTTTTTTCTTTTCTTTTCCATTCCTTTCTTTTCTTCCTCCTTCCTTTCCTTTCTTTTCTTTCCTTACAAAACTCAAGAACACAACGTAGACTCGCAGCGGTGGTTTACAAACCCCCACATGGACCGGTTTGGAAAATTAAGATGCCATGGGAGAAGTGGTTCAAAGCCACGTAGGATGAAACGGTTCCTCTTTGAGACCGCTTCATACTCTTTAAACTAGTGGCCCCCACCCAATATCATATTATTATTTGTTTTGATTTGATTTTTCAACTTGTAAAGATTATATAAACTTTTCTCCAGCTTTTATTTATTTTCAAAATCTTTATTATTTTAATTAAATTTCTCTTTCAATGAATTATACAAATATTATCTCTTTTAAATTGTTTATGTATATTTTAATGATTTAATTATAACTGATTTTCAATCATAAAAGTTGTTTATGTACCTTTTAAGACTTTACCATTATAATTTTCAGTTATTGTTTTTATTTATTATAAGTGAATTTTAATTATAAGAAGTTATTTTTAATTATTTTAATCTTTATTATCATTTATTTTTATTATATAAATCCTGAACTAGTTCTTGATTGAAAGTGAAAGTTTATAAAATGAGTAGGAAAGAGAAACCTGATGTAGCAGAGAGAGAAAGTTGATGTGGCACTGTCATGAACCCCCTAGGGAGTTCATGACTGTGGATGCTCTAAGGAGCTTGGAACAATTTTGCTAAATACACTAAGGAGCTAGGAACAATTAGACCTTTTAGTGCTACAGTAGGTGGAAAAGGGCAGCGTGTTGAATTTCAACGCCAAACTACCTCAAACCGAACCCTGATTGTCATCTACGGGGAGTGTTTCTCACCCCCAAAATCCGACAAGTTTTGAAACTTCCCGCCCCGCGCCCGAGCCGACTCGTGCACAACCCTATGTTCGGTTTGAAGAAATACAATGAATTTGAAGAGATTTGGATTTCAGATTCATTCTAAACCCGTGTTTGGTTTGTAGGACTATGTACGTGGATTAGAAATCCCTCAAACAAAAGATTTTAAAATACTAAGGAGGTTAAAAATAATGGTATTAAAAGAAAACCAAACACTTAAATATTAAAGATATTGGTATTAAAAGAAAACCACTTAAATATATAATTTCATACATGGACTAAAAAGTATAGGTTAATACGTTTAGAAAATCAAAAATATCTTTTAAAAAAATTATATTACATGCACCTTCTTTTCTACTAATAACTACTGTAAAAACCTTCTTTTGTAAGTTTTGTGTAATATAAAGAAATATAAAATGTCATTTCAAACAAACTTCAATATCAAGATTCTTAAACAAGAATGTAAAAAATGTCGATAACTCTATGAACTCCTAAGAATTGTAGTTTTTATAAGTTGCAACAAGTTTTTCTTATAAGAACCTCCCTTTAGAGTTTAGAGATCCCATAGACTTTTTCTATTGGTTTAACTAGTTGATAGGTAATGAACTAATTAACATACTATTGATGCATGGAAACCTTAAACAGAGTAAAAGCTACAAGTGCTTACTGAAACGATACTTAAAAACAATCTGGATAAACAATGTTCTTTGAAGATTAACGTACTTAGCATTTGAATGTATGAACTCTCTCTAAATCAATGTCCTTGAGTTTAATAAAGCTATGATGATGAGTCATTCTGACGAAACAGTTGTTGAGTAATGAAAAGTCTTCGAATATATTACTCTTAGGACAATATGCCAACATTTTGCCGCCAACGACCACCAAAATAGTTCCATCTAGTAAACCCCCAAACACATACATGAGTTCCTTCCTCACCCAATCTCGACTTGGCACAAATAGGTTGGGTGATCACCAACTCTTTATGCCAAGATTCCTTGATCCCGTATTGCTTCATCACCCATATCTTTAAGTGAAAATCGTAAATATCTAACCTACATAGACAACCCCTTAAAACTCCCAAATTTCTAGTACTTTTTTGCATGGCTCCAGGTTCGATAGAAGGCGATGGAAATAATTGAAACGTCTCCTTGTCTAAATCAAAAGTAAAAATGCTTCCAGGGGAATCTTCATGATATACTTCCCAATGAATATTATAACCGATGAATCCATCTTTAGGGTTTTGCGACCTAGGGAGGGTCAAGTATTCTCTGGTGATTGGATTGCATATGTAAACGTTATCAACTTTAACACCAACCTTTACACCACGCTGCAATATGCAGATTAAACCGTTGACTGAGCCGACTGAGAACAAGTAAGTGTCTGGAATGGGTGCAGGAAGATATCCATTCAGATCAAAGTTTAAAACGTGTTCATGGTGTAAAGAGTGGTGTTCAAGTCCATCTTCAATTTCCACCCATTTTAAGATTCCGGATATAGAACCGTCAAGTCTATTTGCATAATCATGAGCCATAAAACCTGCAGGTGATCTAGAGAGGTGAAGATCTATAAAGTACGAGTCGTTAACCAGGTTATGCCACTTCTTGCATACACATTTGCAGTGGATGATCTTCTTCACCGGAAGTCTTGACAGAATATCCACCATAACCTCTTCAGGTAAGTTTTCCATGGATGGACTGATTGGAGGCATAATTCTCCGGCAAATAGAGTCTAGATTTGAAAACTGACCAAAAAAGACAAAATTAGAGAGAAGAGATAAATAAGCTGCTGCAGTCCACAATCATAAAACCTTTAGAATTCAAATAAAAGAATGCACTTTCAGGCACGAATATAAAAAAGAAAAACGATAAATTATAGCCTAGTAAAAGTGAACATATAATAATTACTTTGACATACAGAAGAATAATGTATTTGGAAAATGAATCTATTGCTTCAAGAAACTCCAGATAATTCGCCATGACTGTTTGGAGACATTGGAAATCATATAAAGATACTTCCTCTTTGAATGACTATTTGTATAGAACAAGTGTCTTGTATAAAAGGTCCTTTTGATAATCCAAAAACAAGAGTCTATTATTGGATTCACCCAATTCAACAATACTAGTTAGGGAAACGTCCAGTCCAATATAAAAGTCATTAATGGGTAATTGGTTTTGGTTCGTTTTCCATTAAGTCTTGTATGAATAAAGTTGTTGTATGTGTCAATCCGTCTATATATATTGGGAAGATTTTTGTTATCTAGGGATTGTTCATAGATGAAGGAGCATGTTTTTAAATTGGACGTTTAGACAAAAACTTGGTTTTTGACATAAAGAAGTCCCCTAGAAGTTTTACCAAATAAGCTACATTAAACCACTACCAAACACTCATGCATAGCTGACCAAATAAGTTAAGAGTCCCATTAATCTTCTAAAGCTGCTAAAACAAACTCTACTTAATATCATGCAATGTAATTTATTCACAGGGTGACAGTTACAATTAAGAAGCAAGAGTCTTGTACAACATGTGTCTATTATTGAAATCTGAAAACCCAACAATACCATTCAGCCAGTGCCAAAGTCACAACCCCGATCCCAAAAATTTGTCAAGTGTGGGTCAGAAATAGACGCAAACAGCTGCTGAATTAGAAGCATATCGCCTCGAAAATGACCGTCAACTTTCATTCTAACAATCATCTTCTCCAATTTCTCCAAAATCAATCATATAACATAAAAACACAAAATCATAGAAATCAATCAAGTAGCATACGATCGATAGAAGATCAGAGAATGTGAATGAAGTTCGGTAAGCAGATTTGTCGACCGAAGAAGAGATGAAAACAGATTTAACTTACATTTAAAGAGATCCAGCTAAGATTATGATGAACAAAATTAGAAACCCTAGCTCCAATTCATAAAATTGGGGGAAATCCGAGTCGTGTTTGTTTCAGTGATAGTTGGCGCGCGAACGGACATAATTGGACTTTTGATGTTTACTATATTTATTTGTTTATTCGAACCTTTTGGGCCTATTGGGCTTGTTGATTGATGTAAAATATTAGAGAAGGTGATTGGCGAGCATCGAAATCGGATTCCTGTTTTTTAAATCCGGATTATCTTTTAAAATGCCAATTTCGGAAACTGAAACCAATGTGATTAGTTATGGTTCCGGTTTCAAAAATACGAAAACGATTAAGGCCGGTTCTGATTCCAGTTCTTATTTTTTTTGGAACCGTTACTCGCTAAATATTTGCTAGGACCGGTTCCGGGTATCGATACCATCGGGTACCTAGAATTAGAAATGTCGGATAACCGTTGTCTTTTTAATAAAATATATTTATATATTTAATGAAATTAAAATTTACCTTTTAGGTTAAATTTAAACGCAGAATTAAGACTTGACGTGTAGTGCTATGGGATTAGTCTACGTATAACCTAGGTCACCCTTCAAAAAAAATAGCGATTCTTATAAGGTTGCATTCTCGACACTTAAAATCAGAATTTGATAGATTATCCAACACCAAGCAATCTTTGGTTATAGGTTAGGATTTGGGCTGTTACTAGGATTTTGTGAGTTGTGTTTTATAGCTATGCATTACATTATCATAACTATTTTTTCTTTAATACATTGAGAGGTCATGAATTTAGTTAAAAACTCATTTAAGGTCATAATAGACCTAAATAACAATGTTGCTTATAGGGTCTCAATTCGCAGCTTCAATTGTAGACAAAAGTTAAGGACAAAAACTTTGTTCATTTAATAATTAATCCATGATAAGCTTTCAATATAAAGTTATATCATTATAAATTATAATCCTCTAACTATAAAAGAGTTAATATTCAATAGTTTTTTATTTAATTTGTTGTGGGTTTCAAACTCTATAATCGAGCCAATATTTTTCATTTTTTGTGACTAATTGATTTTTTCATTTTTTGTGACTAATTGATTTGGAATTTTATACATCCGATATACGTCTTAAAAACTTATAAAACCATAACACTGAAACCAAGGGATAGGGAATAAAAACTAACACGAAAACAGATTATTTATATAATACTACTTAGTAAACTTCGACGGGAAGGACCTTTTCTCTAGCCTAGATGGTCACATGTAAAACCGAAATAACGGGACAGAAGTAAAACAAGCACACAAAATGACGAGGAGGGAAATGAACCTCTTAGTGGAGTCCAATTCGTCAAACAAACATCAATATTCAAATGAAGATTCTCGTATACGAACTCCAAAATGTAGATGACTACAAGAACTCTTTCTAAATGTAGTTTTTAGAAGTCACTACACTTTCTCTTTATAAGAACCTCTATTAGAGATCTTGTAAACTTTTTATTTCATTAATAAATAGTTGATAGGTAATGAACTAACAAACTAGTTATGCATGGAAAAAGTAAGCTGATGAATTAAACAACAATGTGAAATAACATACAAAGCTATTTTGAAAATTTGTTCAAAAAAACACAAGGGTCATAAACGAAGTACCAACAGCAAAAGCGTTTTGAAATGCTATTTAAAACAATCCAAATAAACAGTATCTATTGAAGATTAACGTACTTAGCATTTAAACAAACAAACTCTCTCAGAATCAATGTCCTTGAGTTTAATAAAGCTAGGACGATGAGTCTTTACGATACCCCAGTTGTCAAGTATTGCAAGGTCTTCCAATGTATTACTCTTAGGACAATATGCCAACACTTTGTGTCCAAGAACCACCATAATAGTTCCATCTTGCAAACCCCCAAACACATACATGTTGCTCTTCATCATCAGCCAATCTCGAACGTCACAAATAGCTTGCGTGATCACCAATTCTTTATGCCAAGATTCCATGACCGCGTATTGCTTCATCACCCAAATCGTGATTTGAGAATCATAAGCATACGATTTACACAGACAACCCTTAAGGACTCCCAAGTTTTCCGAACATCCTAGCATAGCTCCAGGTTCAGTAGGAGGCGATGGAAACAATTGAAACATTTCCTTGTCTAAATCGAAAGTAAAAATACTTTCAGGGGCATCTTGATTAGGAACTTTCCAATGAAAATAACCATTCAGAAATGTAGCATATCCAGAAACCCGGTAAGGGACTTGACCAAGGCATCTCCATTGGCTTGTACCAAGAGTGTAAACTTCTGCTTCTAACAACATACTCGCCCTACTCCCACGTGGTATATAAGAATAAGGATCTTGCGGTGAATTCACTTGAAAAATCCGTAACACTTTGTATTCCCCTGTCAGTGAGTTGACTCCAAAATTATAAATAATGAACTCAAGACCCTTTCTATAGTTTGGCTGCCTAGGGAGGGCCAAATATTCTCTAGTGATTGGATTGCATATGTGAATGTTATCAACTTGAACACCATGCTGCGATAAGCATATTAAACCGTTGACTGAGCCAACTGGGATCAATATAGTGTCCGGATTGGGTGCAGGAAGATATCCATTCAGATCAAAGTTTAAAACGGGTTCATGGTGTAAAGAGTGGTGATCAAGTCGGTCTTCAATTTCCACCCAGTTCAAGATTCCAGATGTAGCATCGTCAGGTGGATCACGGTGAACCATAAAACCTGCAGGTGATCTCGAGAGGTGAAGATTTATGAAGTAGGAGTTGCTAACCAGGTTATGCCACTTCTTGCATACACACTTGCAGTGGATGATTGTCTTCACTGGAAGTCTTGACAGAATATCGACCACAACATCATCTGATGGTAAGTTTTCCATGGATGGATTGATTTCTGGTAATTAGATGCCAGCTAGATTTTGAATTCAGACCAAAAAAGACAAAGTTAGAGACAAGTGACAAATACATACAAATCAACAGATACTTATTTGTTGCAAGAGTCGCTGCCATCAAAATTCACCATGACTCTTTAGCGACATTAGAAATCATATAGAGAAAATTCTTATAAGATCAAAGAAGTCATCATTACTCTCTGGTAACAATAGGTCATGAAATTAATTAAGAGCTCATTTAAGATCATATACCTAAATGCCCAATGGCACTATTAATTTAGGGATCAATAACTGTGTTCATTTCATCATTAATCCATACTAATTAAGGTTTCACTGATCAAATTCATCTTTTATCAAGTGTAGTCACCAATAATTCAAAGCATAATGACCATTGTTTCATAAAAAAGAAAAAATAATCAAAAATGGCAAAATCAAAAGGCCAAAATTCATTCTACAATATCTCTTAGCCAATTTCACGAAAATCATATACATAAAACCACAAAATCATAGAAATCAAGTAACAAACGATCGATAGAAGATTAGAGAACAGATTTAACTTACATTTAATAATAAGAGATGAAAACAGATTTAACTTACATTTAAAGAGATCCAGCTAAGATTATGATGAACAAAATTAGGGGAAATCCATGATGATGACCTAGCTAGCTGTAACCCAATTTTCAACTTTGAAGTGGTGTTTGAGTGATGATGAATCTGATTGACATTAGAAACCTTAAATAATTGGGCTTTAATTTAAATTTGGGCCTATTTACTTTACTTTGGTATTCAACCTTTTGGGCCACTTTAATATTTGGGCCTCTTTTTATATTATTTTGGTATTCAACCTTTTGGGCTTCTTTAATACGACTCGTATGATGGAGAATAAAGATGACTGAAAACTTGTTTGGCAAGTTCGAGATTTTCCTCTGGCTCCCAATAAAGACAATTGATATGTGTAGACCTCGATGAAAATTAGTATTATAGCTTACGAGTATAAATGAATACCAATTTTGGTTCCTAATAGGGTTCAAAATTTTACCGGTAAAAGGGTCTACATTTGATATGTAAGTAGGTCAATGATTGAAGGTATTAAATTAGAGTGGATTGTGGATTTGGTCTATGTGTTTTGATAAAAAATTTTGACTATGGCCCTTATTGTTAGGCTATCAGTACCCCCAACCATTCCAACCCAACTGCCACATTAGCTTTTTTCTAACCCTCCCATTAACCATCTGAAACCATCTCTAATTAGTACCCTAACCCTCCCAACTCACTCACACACAACACACATACAACACACACAAAACAGCGGTGTGGCCAACCCATTTAGGCTCCCAGCCTGCCCGCATAGCCTTATGTTTATTCTAGATTTGGTCTTTGTATTTTGATAACTTTTTGAGTAAATTACGTTATTGGTCCCTATGGTTTGCTGATATTTTGTATATCGTCCCTAAAACGTGTTTATTACACTAACCGTCCCTATGATATCCATCTGAGTCTCACTCTAATGGGGTTAAAAAGATTCCATTAACTTTATTACCCAAGGGAATTTTAGTCTTTTCAAATTTTCTTTTCTTTTAATTTAGGGTAAATGACATCTCTCTCTGCATACTACATGCAGGTTATTTACTAAGGTCGTCCTTAACCGTACCCCTTATACCCTTCAATACCTGCTGCCACCTCAGCGCCACATCAGCCTTACCAACACCATACCAATCCATCTATACCCCTCTAATTAATTAATTAAAAAAATAACAATAAAAGAAGAGAGAGATAGAGAGAAAGGTGGGGTGGTGGTGGGGTGGGGTGAGAGACCGGCATGGGGGTACCGACCCTCTTCCCTACCGGCCGAATACCCCCCACACGCAATGGTGTTGCCGTCGGTAAGCAAGGGGTACCGGTCTCCTACCGGTACCCATTGCGGATAGCAAGGGCGGAGCCAGGATTTTTGTACAGCGTGGTCCTTAAAGTTGACAAAAAAGTAGGAGTTAAGTATGTTTGGTTATGATTGTTTGACTATTCGGTGAACATTTAAACGAACACAACCAAACAAAATTTTTAAAAGGTTTTTGTGGGTTTTTGTATCAATCTGATACGAAAAACACTGTGAGTTCCAATTCGAACTGAATGAGATACACGACAAAACCTAATGAACTAACTGTCCCAAAGGTTTAAATTTTTATCAAATCTAACTGATTTGATTAATGCGGAATTAAAATAAAACCCGGAAAAACTTTTCACAGATCGTGTCGTTTGACTTATTTAATTACACCTATTAGATTGTTTAGAGTGTTACCTGGAATGCTCGAGTTAGATCCACCCGTGATCGACCAAACGAAGATCCGTCTAGCAGGAGTGAGTCCCCGATACGATGAAAACAGCTAAGGATTAATCAAAGAACCAAAAACCGAACTGGTTTTGCTCTTGGATCGGCGCTGGTTTCAAGGGAGGAGGGAGGAGAGAATTTTCTGGTTTGTTTTTCTTGGTGGAATGAATTATAAAACTGATAAGCCATAGGCTTATTTTATATGGAGGAATTTCCATACAACTCAGTTTCCATAATTAGTTTCATAATTATCTTTGGCAAATATTCTTTTCTTTTCCTTAAAGAAAAATAACTAGATAATTATTTGTATTATTAATTATTATCCTATTATATATTTATTTACCTAGTAAATATATAATTCAATAATTAATAAACTTATATATACTTATTTATCTAATAAATATATAATTACTAACAAACCTTTAACTTTGGGATTTAGTACGGAAAATGCCCAACTGATTTATAATTAACTATTATAAACCTTAATCTCTCCAAACTGGGACTATCTCATTTATTCGGTTTACAGGTCCTCACAGGTGTGACCCTCGAGTGTCTAGTAACGTTGGATGTGTAATCACTGGTTTTGCCAACTTCTGCACATAATTACTAACACGGTCGCCATCTCCAGCGACCAAAATTGCGTCGGTCACCATCGTCCCCATCTCTAGTGACCTCCTTTATCTTCTCTTCATCAAAATATAATAAAAACCCAGCCACCCCATTTTTCCATGGATTCAACAAATCTAACATTCAACAAATTGATTCCAAACTCACAGCTTTGGACTTGAAAGGTTTAATGGAAGGAAATATTGGAACTAAAATTAGATGGATCTTACTTATAATTTGGGTTTAATTAGAAAGCTCAACATCAATAGAATTTTTTTTTGTGGGTCTTTATTATGATTTTTCATCAAATTTCTTAAAATCAACTGATGTGAATTCATCTAAAAGGGGATTCAAGATCAGATGTAGAACAGGAATAAGCTTAGTTAGATGATTCAATGCACCACCATGGATTAAGACTTGGGTTTGGATCTGATTTTAAAAGTCAGTGTGTGTGGTGTGTATATTGTGTGTGTCTATTATATACATACATATATATATATATATATATAGGGTTGAGTTCCGTTGTTAACCACAAATAGTGTGTTAACCCATCACAACCCTTAATAATCTAAATCTAGGGTCAAGATTAAATCCCTATAATTAATGAATTTTTAATAATTCATAATTAAAAAATACAGCAAACACATGTGTACATGGGTATTTTGGGAAATCCACCTCCATCCTCCTCAACCCGGTGAACACATGTGCACACCCACCACCATCACAACTACCACCACCACCACACCCAACACATGTGCACAGCCACCACCATCACAGCTACCACCACCACCACACCCACCACCCGGTGAACACATGTGCACAGCCACCACCATCACATCTAACACCACCATCACCACCCGGTGAACACTTGTGCACACCCACCACCATCCACCACCATCACCACACCCACCACCCGGTGAACACATGTGCACACCCACCACCATCACAACTACCACCACCACCACCATCACCACACCCAACACACGTGCACAACCACCACCATCACAGCTACCACCACCTCCATCACCACACCCACCACCCGTGAACACATGTGCACACCCACCACCATCACAACTACCACCACCACCATCACCACACCCAACACATGTGCACAGCTACCACCACCTCCATCACCACACCCACCACCCGGTAAACACATGTGCACAGCCACCACCATCACCACACCCACCACCCGGTGAACACATGTGCACAACCACCATCATCACAACTACCACCACCACCACAACCACCACCATACCCACCATCTCCAAACCACCACCATACCCAACATCTCCAAACCACCACCACCACACCCACCATCTCCAAACCACCACAAAACCCATTACCAATAGTCCACCACCACCACACCCACCACCACCACCACCACACCCACCACCACCACCACCACACCCACTACCACTAATCCACCAGCACCACCAGTCCTCCGCCGCCACAGCCACCACAACCAATTGAAGTGCAGAAAGGACATGCTTTCAGCAAAATTCAACTCATTTAAGCATTTCTTCGAACACCTTATGCTCATTAACTACGAATCATAACAAAAAAAAAACACCCACACCCACTAATTTCACCATAACAAAACAAACACCCCCAAATTCCAACAATCAGAAACCAATTGGAGTACAGAAAAAACATCACTTCAGCAAAACCCAACTCACTTAAGCATTTCGTCGAACACCTTATGCTCAACAACCACAAATCACAATAAACACCACCCAGACCCACCAATTCGTTAAAAACTTACATGATTGTTGGCCTCATTAGGCAACCCAGAAGCAAAAGATAAAGAATTCATGAAACACGTCGACTCCCCCATCTCAATTGAAGACCAAAAACACAGAGAGTAGAAGAAAACAAAAACCCACAACTAAAATAAAAGTAGAGAGAATCACACGACGACGGTGGCGGTGGTGGAGGAGGCCGGCGGTGGCTGTGATGGTGGTGGTGGAGAGCTTCAGATCCGTCAACGGTGGTGGTGGAGGGCAACGGTGGCTGTGATGGTGGGGGTGGAGAGCTTCAGATCCGACGACGGTGGTGGTGGTAGAGGGCAGCGGTGGCTGTGATGGTGGTGGTGGAGGCCGGCGGTGGCTGTAATGGTGGTGGTGGAGAGTTGCAGATCCGACGACGGTGGTGGTAGTGGAAGGCAGCGGTGGCTGTGATGGTGGTGGTGGAGGGATGCAGATCCGACGGCGACTGTGGTGGTGGAGGGCGGCAGTGGCAGTGATGGTGGTGGTGGAGGGTTGTAGATCCGGGGGCGGTGGTGGTGGTGGAGGGCGGCGGTGGTTGTGATGGTGGTGGTGGTGGTATGGTTGGGAGAAAGATGAATGGAGAATGATGCATAAGGGTTTAAGTTGAATTTGTTTGATGGGGATAGTTCTCCGAAATGTATTGAACTATCCCCAAAAATCTATTGTGTGTATCCAACTACAAAAAATGCTATTGTGTGTATCAAATTTTATTTTTTTTGCTATTGTGTTACAAATGACTTGTAATTTTGGTAAACTGATACACACAATAGAAGAAAAAAAAAGTTTGATACATTAAAAAAAAGTTTGATACACACAATAGCAAAAAAAATAAACTTTGATACACACAATAGCATTTTTGGTAGTTGGATACACGCAATAGATTTTTTGGATAGTTCAATACATTTCGGAAAACTATCCCCTTGTTTGATTGGTTGAATATAAAGAAACTTCCTATTATGCCCTTTTGACTTTATTGGTTGAATTTGGTTAACATGGTTAACACACTATTTGTGGTTAACAACGGAACTCTCCTCTATATATATATATATATATATGTATATATATCATATAATATAATTACATAACAAGTCCCCATTGTTTGGTGAGTTTTTTAAAACCACAAAAACAAATATACCCCTCATTTAATTGATTTAACGGAAAAAGTTAACGGGCGTTAGTGAGAGGGACCAAAACCAAAGCGAAAGTGCATAGTTCAGGGATGATATGCACCTTTCGTTAGTTCAGGGAGCAAAAATGTTAGAGTTTACATAGTTCAGGGACCAAAAATGAACTTCACTCATTGGATAAAATATTAGTATATTTTTATATTATTTTTTTTTGTTTCACAAAGAGAGAGAATTAATCGAGAACATGCCTATGAGAAAATTAAAAAAAAATGATCAAATCACATTTGATTTTACATTGAAATCATAAGATACCATGAAACACTTCAAGAGAAGGGGTGAGCGGGCAACTTAGCCAAGACTTTAAATGGCAACCAAAGTCGTGTTATTGACATGGTTTTACATGTTATATATGTGTAAAATGATGTGTTATTTGTAGGGTTGTAAACAAGCCGAACGAACATGGAAGGAGACTTGTTGGATAAGAAATTTTGTTTGTTCATTAAGAACTAACAAGCATAAACAAATGAAAATAATAAACCCAAGTAATTTTGTACGTAAAAATACCATAACAAAATGAAATATCAAGTTGACTTAATTAGGTGTAAAAAATGAATCCTAAAATATTAACATACTTAATGATCTTACATATGGATCTCATGACTTAGGATCATGTGAGACCAAGCTATTTCCGTGAGATCGCACGAGACCAATACTTAAACATATGAAACTTCACAAAAAAACACCGTGAATGTACATAAAACTCGAATACGCATACCTAAAAATCACTTTCGATGCAAAAAAATATCCAAAACAAGGTAAAAAACGAAACCTTCACACCTCAAATTCTGTGAAGGTTACATATATATAATGCAAACCTTCACAAAGAAAAATGTTGTGAAGATTTCGTTTTTTTACCTCTTTTTGGAAAAAAAAAATTCAATAATGTTTTTTAGTATGTTTTAACGATGAATGTTCAATTTTTTTACCTTCACAAATGTTTTTATGTGAAGTTTCATGTAAAATATGTTGATCGCACCGGTCACACGAAAAATGTTTGGTCTTACCAGAACTTAACTCTGGATATATCATATAAAATATGTTTATATACAAACATAAATGAACGAAGAATGTTGCAATTGTTCATGTTTTTTTTTTAAATAAACAAACAAAAAATGCATATATGTATGCCCATTTGGATGTGTTTGTATTCACTTATTTGATCATTATTCTTGTTTGAATCCCTCTCTCTCACCCTCTCTCCCTTTCAAGTTTCAAGAGTTGAACCAAGAACCTATATCTTATGAAAATGTGAGAATAGTCTTGGACCTTCAAATAATTTAACCCAAATACATTAACATAATTGGAAATATATATGAGATTAACTTCGTGAAAAGACCATAATTTTTTTTAACGGCAAAATACATATACCTAACTAAATACTCCTAAATCTACACCAATGTCCACAACGGGACTCAAACCCACAACCACAAGGGAAGGGGACACCTTAACACCACTCCAAATGCCGCTAGGCTAGAAGCCAGTTGGCAAAAGACCATAATTTATCGTGCTCGTTTGTAACGCCCCGTTTTCATTTTTATTCGATTCTTATTTATTTCCGGGTTCATTTATTCGTTTATTTTGAGGTCTAGGTAATTATTTTGGGCCTAGGTTTTATTTGACTTTTAATTAGTAAAGGGGCTTAGTTAAGTTGGGCTTAGTCTAGGAGGAAAAGCCCGGCCCGGGTTTTAAATACCCAAGCTTCCTTGTTTAACTCTCATAATCACCCTTTTACTTGCAGAGAAAGAAAAGAGAGAGGGAGAATAGAGAGAGAGAGGGGAGAGAGAGAGAGAGAGAGAGAAAGAAAGAGGAGTCGGGGAAGAAGAGGTGGTCGAAGTTTAGATCTCCGTGTTTCGTTCGTGTAAGGTAAAGTTTCCAAACCCTTTGATTATCGTTTTCCGTAAGCTAGGGTTTGAACAAATCGTTGATTCGTGGTTTGTTTGTTGATCGTTCGTGGTTGTAAATTGTATTTAGGGCTGTGTATTATTGGGGCTTTGTTTGGAAATCGATTAGAGATAGTTTTGGATCGAAAAACCTCGAGAAAAGTCGAGAATCGTGATTTTTTGCGATCTGACCGTGCCTGACGAGGCTCGCGGCGCGAGCAAGGTCGCCGTGACCTGGTTGTTGTTCGGCAGCGCCTCGCGGCGCGAGAAGGTTGTTCGCGGCGCAAGTAAGGCCGCGCCAGAAGCAGCGCCAGACTTGCTCGCCGCCCGCGACTTCCGTTTTCCTTTCGTGTTGGTCTGTTTTGTCGAGGTAGCTTATGAGGCTTCTTAGAGAATTATTTGGGCATCTTTTAGGGTTGTTCAGGGGTTTTAATTGTAGTTATAATTGTTACGATTACAGGTTCCGGTTAGAGTGATCGAGTGAGTTCCGCGCTTTTACTACTTTTGCGATCCAGGTGGGTTGCACTATATGTATTGTATGTTGTGGTATGTGTAACCACATGCCCTTGATGAGTTGTGAGGGCCGACCCGTGTCCTAAACAGACGGGAGGAAGGGAAACCACATGCCCTTTGTGAGTTGTGTGGGCCGACCCGTGTCCAAATTGACGGGAGATTTATATCGATCTCATGAGAGTCGGGAGTCAGTCTTGGTTTGTTGGATTGTTTGTGATTTGATGTTATTGCTATATACTTGGTTGTGATTGGTACCTATTGTGGTACGTATGCATGTGATAATGTAGGGTATGTATAGTGTTTGCTCACTAAGCGTTTTCGTTTACCTTTTAGTTGTTCCCCTTTTTCTCAGGTTCCAGTTCGGGTACAGATAAGGGCAAGGCTCCGGCTTGACTCCGCTGTGGCGATAGTTCCAACTGATCCCTTTTGAGTTGTTGATAAAACTACAATTTTATTCCGTTTAAGTTATGGTTCTAAACTATGAAAGATTGGGTTGTAAATGGTTATGACAAATGTTATTCCCAATGACGTTCCTCTTTGGTATTTAAAGTGATTTCTAAAAGATTAAAGTTTTTCCTTTTTGAAAATTATTTGTATTTTGGGAATTTGAATTAAAACCTGTTTACAACTTCAGTTAAGAAATTTGGTTTATTTGACAATCTTTGTGACAACGATGTTTTATTTGAATTCTTGAAGTGCTTTTTGGTAATTAAAGTTGTTTTCTATAACATTTATTGTAAAACTTGGTTTTTGGAATTACGGTGTTACATCATTTTCACCACTTCTCATAGTCCAAAATCCCATACCGAAATCGAAAATTTAAAAATTTCACAACCTAATAAATCAATACATCACTATGGTATCTTCGGTCGAACAAACATGCAAAAGCTTCCAGATGCGATGAAAATCATGAAACAAGCATGCATAAAATTACAACGGGATCTAAATCACAAAACAAACATAAAAAAATGCAAACTAAATCACGAAACAAACATGCAATTCATTACCTTGGATCAAAATTAGAAAAAGTACATACATAATGTCCTTATCTAAGATCATTAGTAGAAGGTTTTGCTTCATTGATGTACCGTCAATCACACAAATTTCACCTTTGTCATGGCATGCACTCGAACAAACAGCAAGACCTAAGAGTATAAGAAAGAAAAAAATAAATAATTGGAGCATTTTAACTAAAAGAACATAGACAAGTAACAGTCCAAACTAGCTTGTGGACTAGCTTTTTTTAGCTTTTTTTTTTTAACTAGTCAAAGGGTAATCATACAATTCATGTAAAATGGAACTTCTAGTTATTCAATGAATTATAACAAATCTCTTTACCAAATTTGAAGAATTCAAATCTTCACAACCTTACACATAAACCATAATGTGATCAAAATCATGAAATAATATATATAAAATTCTTACCTTAGGCCATGCGTAGCAAGACCACAGGTTGGGCGGGTTGGGAGCCGGCGGGCTCAACGGTTTGGCTGGGTACCGCTACGCGCTCAGCGGGCTGGGCGGGGTCGGCATCCAGCGGTGTCCACACACCGTCAAGCCGCTGTGTTGTGTGTGTGTGTGGGGTGTGTGTGGTATGTTGTATTTAATTAATTAAATAATATAAAGTGAGAGGGTTGGGAGGGTTCGAGTACTAATAAGAGATGGTTCCAGAGGGCTTATTGGGATTATTGTGGGGTTATGGAAAACTAATATGGCGCTGATGTGACACTAATGTGGCAGTGTGGTTAAGAGGGTTTGGAGGTTCTGATACGCATAGCCTTATAGCGATAAAATCCCAAACCAAAACCAAAACCTAAAAACTCTAACCTAGTAAAAACCCCTACAAATGCAGGAAAAAAATAATAATAACCGTGAACAATAGATTTACATGTATAACCGAAGACAAACAAAAGGGAAAAGAAGAAATTGAGATAAATAAAGATGATTAAATTGAGTGAGAATCTTTATAATCAAAATCGAAATATTTCTAGAAAGAATCTTTACCTAAGAATGTGCCACATTGGTTTTAGTTATAACATTTTTAGGTGTCAAGTTTGTTTTTTAAGAGGTCAAAGAGATTTCACATCTAAAAAATAGAGGTGGATGGTGCATCTCATAAAAATAAAACAAACAGTCTTAAGTTAGCAAACCACTTAATTTACAGATATAGGAAGTTTTAGCAGGTGTTTTTTTTAAACAAACAGCTCCTAAGACTATATTGGTAAAGGATGTTGCTATCCGTACCCCTATCACTTTTTTCACTCTTAACCGTTCCATTAAGAGGTAATCTCTGAATTGTTAAGAGGTAAATCATCTTTGGCAAAAAAATGGATGCCTCTTAATGGTTCCAAAATCCCCTGAATGATTTAGTATCCTAGAACATCTCTTAACCATTCAGAGTCCTGATTTCATGTTCAACAATTTTCAAACCACCATATTTCATTTTGCACAATATCATAAGAGCCTCTTAATCATTCTAACCCCTTAACCATCCAGCACCAAGCCATTCAGCAACTGCCAAACGACTATAGGGACTCCTTTTAATTGTAAATTTTCAAGTTACTACATTTTTGTTCATAAGAACCTCCGATTAGAGATCCTATAAACTTTTTATTGCTTAATATAAAGTTGATAGATAATGAACAGACTAACACACTAGTGATGGGTAGAAACTACAAAAACTGATAAATTGGATGACAATGTGCAATGAACTATTTCAAAAAATTGTTAAAAAGAAAAAACTTAGAAGATTAACGTACCTAGCATTAGAACGTATGAACTCTCTCTGAATCAATGTCCTTGAGTTTAATAAAGCTAGGACGATGATTCAGTAAGATGAACCGCCCAAGGGAAAATTCAATGCGTTCAAATGTTTTACTCTGAGGGTAATATGCCAACACTTTGCTGCCAAGGACCACCAAAATAGTTCCATCTCGTAAAACCCCAAACACATACACAATATACCTCATAAGCAGCCAATCCACACCATCTACACCGGGACAAATACTATGCGCGATCAGCAACTCCTTATGCCAAGATTCCTTGATCCCGTATTGCTTCATCACCCAAATCGTGATTTGAGAATCCGAAGTACACGAATAAGATTTACATAGACAGCCCTTAAAGACTGCCAAACTTTCTGTACATTCTCGCATGGCTCCAGCTTGAGTAGGAGGTGATGGAAATAATTGAAACGTTTCCTTGTCTAAATCAAATGTAAAAATACTTTCAGGGAAACCTTGACCTTTAACATTCAAATGAAAACAACCATTCAGCAATGGCCCATCCAATCCACCAATCCACTCGGGGGCTTGACCAAGGCTTCTCCATTGGCTTGTACCAAGAGTGTAAACTATCACTTGTAACGGACTCTGCCGAGCTGGCGGGCCCATTTGTAAAATCCCTAACAGCTTGTATTCCCCTGTCAGTGAATTCAGGCCCGTTCCTGACATTTTTTGGGCCCGGGGCGAGATGTAAATAAAGGGCCCTTTATAAGTATAAAAAGATCATTATTATATTGTTTTTCTCCTAAGATTTAAAATCGAATTCAAAATATACTAATAATTCATGTAAAGTATTTCTAGAAACGAAATCAATCAATAATTATTTCTAAATTAATATTATCTATCATATCAATTTTAAATAACATCGTAAAAAACATCCTATGATATACCTCTACTATATAGACTGATATCATTTGAGGTCACAAAGTCAAATATTCAGAATAACACTTTATGGAAATCAATATAAATAAGTTGGTTCAATAATATTCTATCTTTTGTTAGAGATAGAAGTGTATTTAAGATTCATGCACTCAATATTAGATACTAAGAAGTCAATAATCCATGAAGGAAATAATGATAGTTTCGAAATCTTAAATATAAATATAATTTAGACTGTTTCATAAGGTTGGTAGTTTTTTTTTACTAAAAAATGAGTTTTGTTTATTAATAACATGAAATCTACTATATCTACCTAGATATATAGAATTTTTATGGATGGAATAATCAAAAGTATATGGATGGATGATTGTGAATATATCAAAGTTTGTAGGCAAGTAATTTTTGACTTTGATATAGGATAAAAAACTTTGAAAACTATATGTAATACTATAAAATGAACGATCAATTAACATTTTACATGTTGTATTTTTCAATGTAATTAAATTTGTATGTTTTGGGCCCTTAATATAATACAAAATAATTTAGTTAGATACCAATAAAATTTGTATAATTTATATACTAAATTTTTTACTACTACAATATAGAATATACTAGGTAATTTTGGGCCCCCAATATTTTTGGGCCCAGGGCGTATGCCCGGCCCGCCCTCCCCCAGGGACGGCACTGAGTGAATTGACTCCAAATTTGTAAATAAGATCCGCATCTTTATAGTTTTGCTGCCTAGGGAGGGCCAAGAATTCTCTGGTGATCGGATTGCATATGTAAATGTGATCAACATTAACATTAACACCACGGTGTAGTATGCAGATTAAACCGTTGACTGAGCCAAGTGGGATCAATACAGTGGGAGGAAAGGGTGCACCAAGAAATCCATTCACATCAAAGTTTAGAGCAGGTTGTAAAGAGTGGTGATCAAGTTCGTCTTCAATTTCCACCCATTTCATGATTCTACCCATCTTCAATGTAGCACCGCCACTTATATGTGGATCATGAGGAGCCATAAAACCTGCAGGTGATCTAGAGAGGTGAAGATTTATAAAGTATGAGTCGTTAACCAGATTATGCCACTTCTTGCATACACATTTGCAGTGGATGATCGTCTTCACCGGAAGTCTTGACAGAATATCGACCATAACCTGTTCTGGTAAGTTTTCCATGGATGGATTGATTGAAGGCAATTTTCTGGCAAATAGAGTCTAGATTTTGAAAACTGGCCAAATAAAACAAAGTTAGACAGAAGTGACATATAAAAAATTTAGCCAACACCAATTGAAACAACGCACTTTCAACCACAAATATGAAAGGAAAATGTTACGTTATAACCTACGAAAACTAAAACATATAATAGTTACTTTTACCATACCAAGTCAATACTCAATATAGTAGAATAAAGTATTTAGAAAGCCAACCTATTGTGTTTTTTTTTTTTTGTCTTTCTAGAAACTCCAATAAACACAAACAAACAAATACATTATTCTTGCAAGAAAGTATCCTCTACTTGTACAAGAGGTCCATTTGATATCCAAAACCACAACATCCGATTGGAAGACATTCATGGGGTGGAGGGGTCTCTGCTCTCTAGTACAAATAAGGGAGTGTTAGGCTGGTTTTGCAAGTCTTCTCTGGAAAAGTTGGTTATGTGAAATAATTCGACCATATAGATTGGGAAGGATTTTGTTTTAGAGGGTTTTTTAATAAACATAAGGAGCATGTTTTTTTTCATATGATGAAAGGTTTACGAAAAACTTGCCTTTCTGCATAAAGATGTCCCCTAGAAGCTTACTAAACAAGCCACTTTCTATATCATTAAGCCACCACTAAACAATCATGCATAATTGACCAAATAAGTGTAAGTCTCATTAAGCTCGTTAAGCTACTATAAGAAACACGCCCTCCAATTCAACTCGAGCCTCTTCTCTCACATCTCCTCTCCAATTCTTGATTAAGAAACCAACACATATCGTTTCTTAAACAAACTACATTCGCCACACTTGCATTTGATAGAGTAGCAGATTATGATTATCCAACACCAAGCAATCTTGGTTATAGACTTATAGGTGGGGGGTTTGGTCATCCATTTTAATATATTTGTATGTCATTTTCAATAAAGTTGTAATTTTAAATCATTATATTCGTTTTACTTTATACAATTCTCTGCCCACCATTTTAATCACCATGGCAAAAAATCCAATTCTGTCTCAATAGTTGATTCATATATCTATACTCTAATTTCCATGACTTAACATGATCAACAAAATACATCCGTTACTTAAATGAAAATCCAACTAAATTCATGACCTTCTCATAGCCCATTTTTTTCTTTAGTAGGACACAAGGTCATGAATTTAATTAAGCACTCATTTATGTAAGTCATCCTCAAAAGTCAGGGTTCAATAACTTTGTCGATTTCATCATTAATCCATACCAATGTTTAACTGCTCAAATTCATCAACACTAATCGTCTCCAAGTCGTTTTCATTCGTTCACATTTATCAAGTGTAGTAACCAATAGACCACAAATATCCAGTGAATTTGAAGCATATTGACTATGTGAAATGAATAATTAAAAATGACAAAATCAAAGGCCAATTTCTTCCAAAATCAATCATATACATAAAAAAAGACAAAATCATAGAAATGAATCAAGTAAACAAACAAATCGAATAGAAGATTAGATAGAGATGATATGTATGAAATTCGGTAAGCAGATTTGTCGACTGAAATTAAACGACAACCGGCCAGTAAAACTTCATCTGCCATTAATGTAGCTACAGCCGCTATGGCAATCAAGAGAAAGTTATGAATCAAACCTCACTCTTGGTACAATGCAGCATAATTTCATTCAACAACAACAAGAGATGAATAATAGATTATTAACTTACACTTAAAAGAAAGAGATGAAACCAGCAAGATTATGATGAACAAAATTAGGGGAAATCCATGAGATTAGAAACCCTAGCTAGCTGTAAACCCAATTTTTATAAGAAGACATTTCAAGTTTGAAGTTGTATTTGAGTGATAGAAACCCTTCATGGTTTGTTGGGCTTTAATTCGAATCTGGGCCTATTTGGTATTCAACCTTTTGGGCCTCGTATCGCATGTTGGAATTTGGAGAATAGAGAGATTGACCGAAAACCTTTTAGAATTATAGCTTACACGAGTATAAATAAATATTGTTTTTTTGTTTTTTTAAAGGGTATTGTATCCGAGGCTTTGCCCAGATTAATCTCGGCAAGGTTTACCGACAACAAAAGCTTGTTGTCCTGAGTTAATCCCCAATGATCACAATCTTGAAACGTCTGGATTCGAATCTGTGGTAAAAGGGTAACTAGCCACTTTCCCCAAGGCCTGAACCGGTACACCACGACCTTATGGTTATAAATGAATACTGATTTTGATCCCCAATAAGGTTCAAAATCTTATGAGTAAATGGTGTATATTTGATATCTACATAGTCGATTAAATATGTATATGCATAGTAAATTTATCTTCTATTCAAATTTCGATGATTGAAGGTATTAAATTAGAGTGGATTTTGGATTTAGTTCCTGTGTTTTGATAACTTTTTGAGTAAATTAAATTCTCGGTGCTCCTGTGGTTTGTTGATATATAGTCCCTAGAACACGTTTACTACACTGACTGTCCCTATGATATGCAAAAGTGCATGTTGTGAGTCCCTCAATTTAACGGAGTTAAAAAGAATCCATTAACTTTATTAAGCCTAGGGGTATTTCACTCTTTTCAAAAAAAAAATTCTTATTTTTTTTCTTCTAATATAGGGTAAATGACAGCTCTTCGCATACGGGTTATTAAGTAAGAGCATCTTCAAAAGTTATGCTAAAATAGGAAGAAAAAAAAAAGAGAATTTTAACATGTTTTTTTAAGAGGTATCCCAAACCACATTGGGCCCAGACTAATCCTTGGCAATTTTGGGCCGAAGCCCGACTACTAAAGCATGCAGCCCAGGGTCGAAGCCCCCGTACCTCCAGAATGCGTCCCCCAGGATTCGAACTCGGGTTCACCACTATGTAGTTTACAAGCCTTACCACTAGGCTAACACTCCTTTGGTGAATTTTAACATGTTTGTTATTCCAACTTTCAACAACCATGTTATCGTCTATATTAAAATTACAAAAACACGAGAGAGGTTGAAAAAATATCTAAATTTAGAAAAAATCTTTAAATGGAAAAAGAAATTATTATTTTCATACGGAACCAATAAGATTTATTGAAGATAAATATTCAAGAGAGAAATACTATTTTATTAATATATTGTATATTTTAATAATATAATTATTGTTAATATTGTTTTAATAGAATAGTTGTTGGAGTTGAATGCATTCTTTTAGAGATTTCGATTTTGGATCGGTCCACCATCATCAAATAATTTCATTCCCATTCTTTCTACGATATGAACGGTCCACTAAGAGAGCAACAGATTGGAGACGACAATACAAAAGCAGGTGGGGTAAAGGAGGTGATAGTACTTGGATTTGTTTAGGGTTAAACAAGGGTAAAAAGGTAACTTGGTTACAAAGTTTGACAAGTTGTTTTTGAGAAGTTAAAATGTAATGATTTAAAAAAAATGACTAAATCTCTTTTTTGACAAAGCTATAAGACACCTGTTTCTACTCCAAAAAACATATATTTTCATACGTAGACCAAAAAAGTACAAATTAACTGATTTGTAAAATCAAAATATTTCTAGAAAGAATCTTACCTTAGAATGTGCCACCATCTCACATTCTGACCACCATTCCTAGTGTTGGGGAGCTTTACCAGTATACCCAAAGCCCCATCCCCACTTTGCAACCATACCCCTAAAAGGCCGTTATAAGGGCCGTTATACCAAAACGCCGTTATAACGCACAAAAACGCCGTTATAACCGCGTTTTGGTGCGTTATAACGGCGTTTTGGTGCGTTATATTGCCGTTATAACGGCGTAACGGTGTGGGTGTATTGTGCAAAGTGAAGGTGCGTTATGGACATATGAATCAATTACCCCTAGTGTTGGTTTTAGTTTTAACATTTTTAGATTATATTTGGTAAAAACTAACCTATAAAAATATCTTTTCTACTCTTTTTTTTCTCACATGTTGTAAGTCACATCATTGTTAACTCAAAAATTAATAATTCTTTGCAACTCTACCACTACGGATTAACAAATAAGAACTTTATGTTGTGGATTCCATGTGATATTTCAACATCAAAAGTACGAATAAAATATATATATATATATATATATATATATATACACATAAAGAACTAATAAAATGTTATTTCAGACAAAATTCGAATTAAAATTTGTGTACAAACTGACAAACTAGTGATGAAGTTAAAAACTACTAAAGCTGATAAATTGGATAAAAATGTGAAATAACCTGAAGTACAACATTTCAAAATTTTGTTGAAAAAAAATAAAAAAACTTAGAAGACGATCCTAGCATTAGCGCGTATGAACTCTCTTTGAATCAATGTGCTGGAGTTTAATAAAGCTAGGACGATGAGTGAACCCCTCGCCGAGAAATTTAAGGTCTTTGAATTTGTTACTCTTGGGACAATATGCAAACTATGTGTCACAATCAAGGACCACCAAAATACTTCCATCTCGAACAAGTAGCCTACCTACACCCTTCGTGATCACTAACTCTTTATGTCAAGATTCCTTGATTGCGTATTGCTTCATCAAATCGTGAATTCAGAATAGTAAGAATATGATTTACATAGACAGCCCTTAAAGACTCCCAAATATTTTGCGCATTTGTCCATACGTTCATGTTCACTAGGAGGCGATGGAAGTAACTAAAACGTTTCCTTGTCTAAATCAAAAGTAAAAATACTTTCAGGGGAATCTAGAAGGGAATTGTTCCCAAATATTCGTTTTTACTTTATACAATTCTCTGCCCACCATTGTGATCACCATGGCAAAAATTCTAGTTTTGTCTTGGCAGCCAATTCATATATATCTATATTCTAAGTTTTCCATGACTTAAATGAGATTTTAGTATAGCCATTGTTTGTTTAATTAGGGCAGGAACTCATTTAAGGTCATATACCTAAACGAACAATGTTAGTTATAGGGTTTCGCTTAGCAGTTTTCACTATATGTAGTCAGAGGGAGGTTCAAACGAGAAACATATCAATTTAAGAAAACGTGATGAACAATACAAAGGCGGCTTTGACCGGTCTCCCTCTTTAATAATCTCTACCCTACCATGTATCGCGTCAATCCTCCGTGATCACGTCCACCATAACCGCGAGATAAGTGGCTGAGATTGCTCCCCTCGTTTTCTTAAACTGACATGCTTGTCGTTTGAACCTTCCCCAAATATAGGGAAAAGTTCAAACGAAAAGCATATCAATTTAAGAGAACGTGTGCGGTTACGGTGGACGTGATCACAGAGGATTGACGCGATTCATGGGAGGGTAGAGATTATTAAAGGAGGGGGGGGGGACCGGTCAAAGCTGCATTTGTTGACCGGATGAGTGGCTGAGCTTCTCACATTCTCTTAAATTGATATGTTTCTCGTTTGAACCTCCCTCGTTAAATATGTGTGCTAATTGTATTTTTCATTTAAATTTCGATGACCGAAAGTATCCTTTACTTGGTCGTTGATATATATTAGATCATACATTAGATAAACATGGGATATATTCTAAGGATATATTACATGCATCTTAAATTAAGGGGATAACAATCAAATGAAAACGACAAAAAGGTTACAAACCGAGTGGTAATGAGTTAAATCAAGTCAAATTGCAGGTAATTCGAGCATGGATCGAAAAATTGTTGCCAGACTTGATCTGGAATAACTTTCTTTATAATAGGGCTTAAGCTAGAGCTCAAAATTCTTGCAATGTTCAAGCTTAACCTCGATACTCATTTCTAGGTTTAAAGTCAAGATTGATTAACTCATTTATTGGCTTTCGATAACTTTTATATTTGATTATATGATTTGTGGACGTATAAATACATTTGGCATGAAAACCGTATGCTTGAATAATGACTCATGTCGACTCAACTCAATTCAAAAACAACTTAATCAAGCTTTTAAACGAGTCGAATCGAACATTAGTATTATCAAGCCCATTTTTGTTAAGTTGAACAATTTTTATCAATGTTCGAGCTCGAATTGTTAAGCTCGACCTCGAATACCGCGTTTAAAGTTCGACTTATAAACCCATGAGGACCAATCTCAAAACACTTTTTCAATATTCTTTTCCAATAAATTCTCTTATTCATGGTACTATTCAACTATGTTTGTGTAAATGTTGTGAATAAAGAGCACGTGAAACTGTTTTATTTTTTTGTTCGCATTGTGAAGTGGAAAATACACATTAAAATGTTTTTGCATTGTAAAACAAATACATGCGAAGAGTTGGGTTCCGTTGGAAAGTTGAGTTTAACGCTAGAAGCGTAGAAAGTGGTTATCAACCGTTGGTCGCGAAGTGATTGCACATTAAGATAAGGGGAACTAGAGCAATTCCCTTATTCCCTTTTAAACCATAGTTTACATACAAAATCACATATGATTCACATACAAAATCACATATAATTTACGTACATAATCACATATGATTTACATGACTTTAAGTCACGTCCAAAGTCCTCCGCGTCCCATTTTTTCCATTACTGTAAAATCACATGTGATTTTGTACATGGACGAAGCTTCTCGTGTTCTCTTAAATAGTTAGCGCTGCCGTTTGAACCTTTTATATATATATATATATATAATTATATATTCATAAATGGACTAAAAGTTACAAATATAATCAATGAGTTCGGAACATCAAAAATATTTCTAGGAAAAAACATATTACATGCGGTTTCTTCTATTCTCTTGTAAAAAATCAATGATTTCAAAACAATCTAGATAAACAATGCCCTTTTTTGAACATTAAGGTACTCAGCATTTGAATGTACGAACTCTGTCTGAATCAATGTCATGGAGTTTAATAAAACTAGGACGGTGAGTAAGTACGATGCGCTGGTAGTCGAGAATTGCAAGTTTTTCGATTGTTTTACTCTTAGGACAATATGCCAACACCTTGTGACCAATGACCATCAAGATACTTCCATCTTGTAAACCCCCAAACACATAAACCCCATACACATACATGCCGTTTATCATCCTCAGGCGATCTTGACCGGCACAAACAGATTGCGTGATCACCAATTCTTTGTGCCAAGATTCCTTGATCGCGTATTGCTTCATCACCCAAATCGTGATTTGAGAATTGTAAGTATGTGATTTACATAGACAACCCTTAAAGACTCCCAAATGTTCCGACCATTTGTCCATACTTTCAAGTTCAGTAGGAGGCGATGGAAATAATTGAAACGTCTCCTTGTCTAAATCAAAAGTAAGAATACTTACATGGGCATCTTGATGATATACCTCCCAATGAAAATAAGAATTCAAAAATGGCCCGCGAAATCCATGAATCCGATAAGGGACTTGACCAAGGCTTCTCCATTGGCTTGTACCAAGAGTGTAAACTTCCGCTTCTAGGAGAATCGACCAATCTGGTGGTAGGCCAGAAACCCGTAACACTTTGTATTCCCCTGTAAGTGAATTGACTCCAAATTTATAACGGACTAACCCATCCTTCTGGTTTTGCGGTCTAGGGAGGGTCAAGTATTCTCTGGTGATTGGATTGCATATGTAAACGTTATCAACTTTAACACCAAGCTTATCACGATGCTGCGATATGCAGATTAAACCGTTGACTGAGCCGACTGGAATCCAATCCGTGAACGGAACAGGTGCAGGAAGATATCGATTCAGATCAAAGTCTATAATGGGTTCATGGTGTAAAGAGTGGTGATCAAGTCCATCTTCGATTTCCACCCACTTCAAGATTCCGGATGCACCTGCATAATGATGAGCCATAAAACCTGCAGAAGATCTCGAGAGGCGAAGATTTATGAAGTACGAGTCGTTGACCAGGTTATGCCACTTCTTGGACACACACTTGCAGTGGACGATTGTCTTCACCGGAAGTCTTGAGAGAATATCGACCCTAATCTCTTCTGGTAAGTTTTCCATGGATGGATTGATTGGAGGCATAATTTTCTAGCAACTATAGGTTAGATTATGATAACTGACCAAATAAGAGACAAATAAAAAATTTAGCAAACACCAGTTAAATAATGCACTTTCAGCCAGGAATTTGAACAACAAGGGAAGAAAACAGGTTAACTTACTTGCGTAGATCAAAAAGGATTATGATGGATAAAATTAAGGGAAATCCATAATAAGATGAGAATTTATAAGACGTTAGGACTTTGAAGTCGGTGTTTGAGTACTAATGAGTCTTATCACTGAAATCGTAATCCTTAATAATTGGGTTTCCTTTTTTTGTAATTCGAATTTGGGCCTTTTTTTACTTCAAGTTGGTATTCAACTTTTTGGGCCTCTTTAATACGACTTGTCTGATGGAGAATCCACAACAGAACAGGGTGTTTTTTTAGACCCGAATGGGTTCTTAAAAAAATGAGTTCTTGATCCTCAATGGGACCGGTTGTTTTTTTACCTGGTAAAACCGGAACTGGTTATTTAGAACCGGAACCGAACCAGTTTTTGATATTTTAGGGACACATAACAAGCTAAGAATTTAAGAACCGTTTTTTTGGCCATAAGAACCGAACCGAACCGGGGAAGAACCGTGTTTTGTGCATCTCTAATGGAGAATAGAGGCAACCGAAAACTTGTTTGGTTTTACTAGCTAGCCTTGTCGGGCCAGATGGATCCAAATCTGTCCCGGTTCGAGATTTTTCTTTGCTTTTTGTAGAACCCAGGTGTTGAGAAGAGTCAGAATCATCTATCTTTAACTGCTTTCTAGTTTAATTTCCTTACTTTGTAAACAGTATCTTTTGTTTAGTGCCCCTGTTTGAGGTTTGGAACCTCGGGGGCCTTTATTGCCACTTTGTTAAACTTCCTTCTACCTATATAAGGTAAAGGATTTCTAGGGTTTTGTGTAGTTGGATTTCATATTTTACCAAATTGGGCAATATCACCATTGTTGAGTTTCATACCAAGTTCTTCATTGATTTCATCTTCTTGATAGAATTTCCACCCATTTCTCATTTCTTTTCATTGTTTTTGGGACAACAATTGGTATCAGAGCCAAACTTGTTGATTCCTTGGCTTTTGTTTTGATTTTTGAAAAGTTCTAAAGGTTTTTAAGTTTTGAGTTTTTCAAAACTTTTGGATTTTCAATCCAAAAGGTGTTTTTAAAGGGCTTAAATTAAGTGTTAAGTGATTCCCCAATGGTTTCTTAGCTTTTTCCTACATTTTGGGGGTCTAAACACTGATTTTTAAGAGGTTTTAAGCGTTTTTAAGAAATTTTTCGGAGCTTTCTGTGCAGGTTTTCCGCATCGGAAAACGAGAGCTGAAATATCAGCTCAAATTTTCCGAGTCGGAAATTGCATATTCTCCGAATCGGAGAACTCTCCTTTTCCGAATCGGAAAACTCTGTTTTCCGAATCGGAAAACGAGTCTCTGACTTGGGGTCTTGCTCCTGAGAAGTCTCTTTGCCAAAAATCCCTTTTTCCGCATCAAACTTTTCCGAATCGGAAAATTGCATTTTCCGAGTCGGAAAAGTGTGTTTTCCGCACCCTGTTGTTTTGAGCCAAATCCGAATCGGAAAACATCTGTTTCCAAGTCGGATTTCGCCTCTTTGAGCCGAAACTCTTGCAATTTTGTTTCTCAAATTCGACACTAAGCTTGCTTTCAAAACCTTTTACTTTTACCAAGCTTTCTGTGTCCCGAGGCGCTCGAAACACCAGCTTTTTCAAAACCTTTTCTGTGTTCAAGCCAAGTGAATCTTTCAAGGAGGTCTCATTCCTTTTTAGAGATGTCGAAGGAAATCCTAGGGATTGGTTCCGAGACTCGCCCTCCCGTCCTGGTGATGGGCGAGTATCAGCAGTGGAAGCGCCGGATGATCCACTTCTTGGACTTACTCGATGAAAACCTCATGAAGTCAATCCGTGAGGGCCCAATCCGACCGACCGTCACGGTTGCCGCAGTTCCCCGAACAGACGCATGCCCGGAACTGCCAGCTTACTCTGTCGAAAAGCCCATCGACATGTATAATCCAGAGCAAAGAGCCCGGCACCTCGTCGACAAGCGCGCACTGACCCTTCTGATTATGGCTCTCCCGAATGATATGTACGCGAGAGTGGACAGTCTGACAAACGCACGAGACGTTTGGTTAGAAATAGAGCAGCAGATGCAGGGAGGTGACACCGCCCTCGAGAGTCAAAAGGAGAGTGCCCTAAATGCTTACGAAGGCTTCAAAGCCAGGGAAACCGAATCCCTCAGTGAGTCTTATCAGAGACTGAACGCCTTCGTGAATGACCTACGAAGACTCGGAGTAGAGAAGTCAAAATACGAGGTAAATGTTAAGTTCCTGAAGAACCTAACACCGGCATGGCAAAATCTGGCGATCAACTTACAGTTGAGCCGAAATCTGGGGATTATGGGTCTACATGACCTTTTTAGCATGATGGTTCAGCATGAGGAATTCATCACTGGCGGCAAGTTCAAAAATACTGTTGACCCTCTGGCACTCGCGGCAGTGCCCTGTGCTGGATCAAACTCAGCTCCCTTCCAGCATCAGCAGTACAACAACTCATCTCCTCAGCAGTACAACCACTCACCACCTCAGCTCTATCAGGAGAACTACAACCAGGAGTTCAACAGGAACTATGGTCCAAACTACCAAGAGTTCAACTCGAACTATGGTCCAAGCTATCAACATCCAGATGATCCGCTAATCATCTCAATCTCTGATGATGAACTCTTCCATGTGAATGAGTCTCTTGCCCTCATCACTAATAGCGTACAGAAGCTGAATTCCAACCGTGGATACAGCCGACCTAGGGGATCTGGATACCCCAGTGGAGAAAGGATGGGGCAAGGCCGAGGTGGACACTATCAGCAGGAACGAGTTCAGTTTGGGAATCAAGGAAGAGGAGGATACCAGCAAGGGGACAGATATCAGAATCAGCACCCAGGAAGATACCGTGGTGATCAAGGTCAGTATAGGGAAGCGAGGGGAAGCTACAGAGACAACACCTACCTGGACTATCAAGGAGGTCCGGGGCAACAAGATGATCGACGGAGCTTTAAAGAATACGCTCCAGAATCTGGGTATGGAAACCGTCAGGGATACGAAAGTGGTCAAGATGGAAGGCGTGAAGATGGCAGATATGGAAGATTCGTAGGTGGTCAAAGTGGTCCGGGATATGGACAAGAACAGGAGAGGAACTACCGTGGATATGATGGACAGTCAGCTCACGGTAACAGAAACTACCAAGAAGGGAACCATCAGGGTGGTTCTTCTAGGCAAGCTCCGAGAGAAGGACATCAACAAGGTCCAGTTGAAATTGGTGATCAAAGGTTGAATGCTCCTCCAGCTCCAGTGAATAGTGGTGCTCCTACCCCAGCTCCTCAAAAGACCGCTAGTGCCACTACATCCTGCTTCAAATGTGGCAAGCTGGGTCACTATGCGAACAACTGCCCTGTCAGATACAAGGATGCTGCATACTTTGAGAAGAAGGCAGCATTGATGAGGAAGAAAGAGAAGGGAGTTGCTCTGCTAGTCGATGAGGAAAACTGGGTGTGTGAGGAAGAAAACTCAGACGAGGAAGATCACCTAGTGGGGGGTCCGTGTTTGATGGCAGACTTTGAAGGACCTGAAGCTGTTGGCCCCAGCACATATCGAGACCTCGACGCTTCTGAGGTATCCACTATTCCTGACTTAACTGATGATGTAACAATGTTAGAATCTAGAATTTGTGAACTTGAGAGATGTCTCCAATCGGAACGATCTCTCGTCACGAAATTTAGAATCGACAGTGCCATATACAAAAGCTCTCTTGAGGACTTGACCATAGTGTACAACCGTGAGACTCTTGAGTCTAGCGTCAGAGAGTCCAATTTGTCCAACAAACTCAGTTGTCTTCAGAAAACCCATGAGGAACTTAACAGTGACCATGGAGAGCTCCAAATAAAATTCCAGTTGCTTTCAGAAGAAAGAACTAGACTGTTTTCCAAAATTCAAGAGCTTGAAGATAACAACTTTAAAAGAGGACAATCTGAACAGACCTTGAGCATTCTTACGCAGCATGCCAATAAAAATCCTTTCTATAAAGCCAGACCCGGACTTGGACTGTCTGAAAACCATGTTTTAGAAAAGGCACCTTCTTATCTGTACAATTTTGAGGACATGGCCGCCTCCAAACCCAAACCTGCCTTTGTAGGAGGACACGTCACCGAAGAATTTGTTAGGCAGACCGTCACTTACACGGAAGTCATTAATGGTGAAACCATTACCAGAACCACAAGTCCGCCCAATAGTTCTTCAGGTAGTCCAACCTCAAGTCCCGCTCCTAACAAACCTATATTTGTCCCAGCCAGTGATCCAACAAACACTAAGTCCACATGGGAAGGCATCAAGGCAAGAACACCTAGAGTAGCTATGCCTCCCATCAACTACTCAGACCTTAACACTAGTTATGACTCTAGGAAGATGGATTTTTCAGAGGAGACCTTAGTTATCCCACCAGAGGATGTTTCCGCAACTAAGGGTCCCGACCTAGTCGAACTAGAGAAGGAAGTGTTTGGACTTAGACTGAAAGCCATGGATCTGGACGCATGTCAACATCAGATACTGCATCTGAAAGTGCTTATTTCAGAAAAAGACAACTTGGTTCACACTTTGAAGAAAGACTTGATCGAGGCAAATGCCGAGAGAATTAGAATGTCTTCAGAGTGTGAGACCGCAGCCTCAACCTTTACTGATTTTCAACTTAAGGTTGCGGATCTTAAGGCACGATATGTTCTCCTAAATGTTCATTCAGAAATTACAAGAGAACTTGATCATGATGAAAAGATCAATTATCGTGTGGCCTTAACCAACCAACGTGTGTCAAATTCCATTTTGAAAAGAAAAGTCATGTACTTTGAAAACCTTTCAGAATCAGTTAATGATAGGACTACTCCACTCCTCAACCATCCGATAGTTAATTCACAAACCAAATCTGTTACGGATCTAGAGGACTATTACACCCTACTGTCAGATGATGATGAACCCCTCAACTCACACCACAGGATAGCTGAACCAAAGACTATCCATGATCCTAATATTGAATACGATCTGAAGGTGTTCTTAGATGAAGGTGATGATCCTTCAGGCTTTATTCCAAAAGGGCCAAAATCTGTTTTTGTAAAACCTGAAAAGTCTGTTGAGTCACGAGCTCCTGTTTCTGAGAACAGTAACCCTAAGGGTGAAAAATGTGTTGGTACTGACAAGGGAAAGTCAGTTAAGCCTCACGCACCCAAAGGACTCCAGAAAAAGCATTCAAAGTCTAACGATGCTCGTAACTCAGCTAAACCCATTAAAAGCCTTGACCTTAATTCAAGCAGCTTTGAAGTGGGTGAGACCTCTCAGTTAAAACCAAAGCAACCTTTCTCTTCCACAAAACCTAAATTTTCAAAAACATCTTCTGGAAAGGGTGGCAACTCTTCTACTATTAAACCGTCATCTAACTCACACCTTGCTCGTAATGCAGATGGGAGGAAGAAGGATGGTGGACAGGAAGTGAAGCCACCAAGGAAGGATCACCGAGGAAGACCCAACTCTTTTCAAGCTTTCCCTAAGCAGCATAGTCCTAACCGTGCGGGTCTTGGCTATGCTCCACCTAGCGTAGGAATTAATTCAAACATGTCTGTAAAACGTAATCAACATTTAACTCATGCTTTTGACTCTTTGCGTAATGACATGTGCTTTATGTTTGACAATTTTCTGCGCTATGGTGTTTATAACTCTTTTAATGCTGATGTGCCTAAAATCAAATCTCGAAAGAGAAGAGGGAGAAAAAGAGGAAAGGGAAAACCTTCCTCGTCGGTGCAGTCTCCTGAGCCTAAGGAGAAATCCGAAAAGGAGACTGCATCAACCAACTCAACTGTTTCTGACCCTAAGGAACCCACTTGGCAATGGGTCCCTAAACAAGCCTAATTGTTTTGCAGATCAGTCATGTGTGGTACTTTGACTCGGGGGCTCACACACACATGACTGGGCAGCGGTCCTTCATCTTCGACTACGTTGAGAAGTTTGAGGGATACATAAAGACTGCCGATAGAACGCCGTTGCCGATATTAGGGTCGGGCAAAATCACCAATGGAAAGTACATCATCAAGGGTGTACGTTATGTGGAGGGATTGGGGTACAACATGTTTAGCTCCAGCCAGTTCTGTGATAACGGATACTGGGTGAAGACCTTTCAGTACGGAAGTGACGTGAACGATGAAGACAACAATGCTATTCTCTCCGCCAGGCGAAATGGCAATCTCTACACAACCGTCTTCCGTTCAATCCCTCAAACACACCCCCTGTTTGAAGCTAAACCGCAGAATGCAATCTGTCTGCTCACAAAAGCATCAAAATGGGACAGTTGGTTATGGCACCGCAGACTATGTCATCAGAACTTCAAAGATATGAACAAGCTGGTTTCTAAGGGTTTAGTCAGGGGACTACCTGAGCTTCGCCTTTCCAAAGACACTCTTTGTCCTGCGTGCGAACAAGGAAAGATGACCAGAAGCTCTCATCCACCGAGAATGGATACGAATTGCCAAAGTCCCCTCGACATGATACACATGGATCTTTGTGGACCTATGAGAGTAGAAAGTCTTGCCAGAAAGAAGTATATGCTGGTTCTCGTAGACGAATTCTCTAGGTTCACTTGGCTTGAATTTCTTCGAGACAAATCAGAAGCTGCTGAACGAATCATAGCCTTCATCAAACGTACACAAGTTCTCTTGGGTCGTCGGGTGAGGAAAATACGTAGCGACAACGGTACTGAGTTCCGCAACGCAAAGCTGCAATCCTTTCTCGAAGAAGTGGGGATCACTCACAACTTCTCGGCAGTTCGCACACCTCAACAGAATGGGGTCGTAGAAAGGAAGAACCGGACGTTGGTCGAAGCAGCAAGATCCATGATGGCTCATTCTGGAGTTCCTCAACAGTTTTGGGCTGAAGCCGTTTCCACAGCATGCTACACGCAAAACCGGACTCTGATCGTAAAGCGGACTGGTAAAACCGCTTACGAGATGGTCGAACAGCGTAAGCCAAACATTGACTTCTTTAGAGTTTTTGGTTGTAAATGCTATGTTCTTAATGACCGGGATAATTTGGGTAAGTTCGACCCTAAGTCTGATGAGTCTATCTTCATTGGATACTCACATAACTCTAAGGCTTACAGGGTTTTCAACAAACGGACTCGAACTATCCTGGAAAGCTCAAACGTTGATTTCTCTGAATCTGAAACCTATCTGAATGCTAGTTCTAGTAATGTGTCTGCATCTTTCCCTGAACTATTCCCTTCACCACCGAGCACAGATCCGTCTTCTAACCTTTCTGCTTTAGACTTTTTAGATCTCGCGGAATACGATCTGCACACTCTAACGAGTCCAATCGTAGTTCCCGCTCCAACAGGTTCGACCACAACCACAGTGACATCGATGCCTTCGTCACGGAGCCCTCCTCCAGCACTTCAACTCACTCCGTGACACCTGAGTCCGCGGCTTTCCCATCTGAAGTTTCATCCGCAGCTTCACTGGCACCTGATCAAGAACAGACTCCTCCTGTTCTTACTCCAATTCCAGAAGAAGCTCCCCTACCTTCCCCGAGCACAGCCCAACGATCATATGCTCAGGTAGTCAGAGAGCCCCGGTTAGAGGCTGCACCGCGGATCAATCAGGCTGAAGGCTCATCAAGTGGGAACCTAGAAGAGATCCTTGCAGTCCAAGATGAGAACGACGCCTCCAACAACCGACAGGCTCATGTCACTCACCCTCACACTCGCAGGTGGACAAAAGATCATCCCCCCTCCCAGATCATCGGGAGTCCCTCACAACCTGTAACCACTCGATCTGCAAAGCACACTGAAAATCTGATCCTATTCGGTGGATTCTTGAGCGATTTCGAACCATCGGATGTTTGGCAAGCTCTCACCGATCCCGACTGGGTGATCGCCATGCAAGATGAGCTGGCCGAATTCGAGAGAAACAAGGTTTGGCGCTTGGTAGAACGACCATGGGGAAAGACAATCATCGGCCTCAAGTGGATACTCCGGAACAAAACCGACGAGAATAATCTCATCATCCGGAACAAAGCTCGCCTGGTCGCCAAGGGTTATCGCCAACAAGAAGGTATCGACTATGATGAGACGTACGCGCCAGTAGCCCGAATCGAAGCAATCCGAATCTTTCTTGCGTATGCTGTACACAAAAACATGACAGTCTATCAGATGGACGTCAAATGTGCCTTCCTGAATGGAGTCCTTCAAGAAGAAGTGTACGTTGAGCAACCGGAAGGGTTCGTCGATTCTCGATTCCCGAATCACGTCTACATTTTGGACAAGGCACTTTATGGTCTCAAGCAAGCTCCGAGGGCATGGTACGAAACTCTCACTGACTACTTACTCGGAGTTGGCTACAAGAAAGGTACTATCGATCCCACTCTGTTTCTCAAGAGGTCAGGTAAAGATTTAATTATCGTTCAGATATACGTGGATGACATTATCTTTGCGTCTACAAAGCCTGAGATGTGCCAAGAGTTTGAAAAGCCATGAAATCCCAATTCAAAATGAGCATGATGGGCGAGTTGACGTTCTTTTTAGGACTTCAAGTTCGACAACGCCCTGATGGCATTTTTATAAATCAAGCCAAATATGTTCAAGACCTTTTAAAACGATTTGATTTCGGTGGTTCAAACTCTGCGGCCACACCAATGCCCAGAAATTTTCAAATATCTGCAGATACTTCTGGTAAACCGGTTGACCAGAAAACCTATCGGGCAATAATTGGTTCTCTCTTATATCTCACGGCCAGTAGACCAGATATCGTCTTTTCCACGGGTGTCTGCGCTCGTTATCAGTGCGATCCGCGTGAGTCTCATCTGTCTGCCGTCAAGAGAATCCTTAGGTACCTGAAGGGCACACCGGATTTTGGCCTTTGGTACCCAAAGGACTCTGGCTTTGAACTAATTGCATATACAAACTCAGACCATGCAGGTTGTAAGCTAAACAGGAAAAGCACTTCTGGTGCTTGTCAATTTCTCGGGGACAAGTTAGTCAGTTGGTCATCCCGGAAGCAGAATTGTGTCTCCCTATCCACCGCGGAGGCAGAATATGTAGCCGCCGCCTGCTGCTGCTCACAAGTTCTGTGGATGAAAACCCAACTAGCTGACTTTGGATACACCATGCATCGAATTCCCATCTACTGCGACTCCAAAAGTGCAATACAGATCACGGCAAATCCGGTTCAACATTCTCGAACGAAGCATATCGACATTCGATATCATTTCATCAAAGATCACGTCGAGAAAGGTAATATTGAACTATACTTTGTTGAGAGTGACTATCAGCTTGCTGATTTGTTCACCAAGCCGTTTGACGAGAAGCGTCACTTTTTCCTCCTAAGCAAATTAGGAATGCTAGACCTCCCCGCCTGAGGTCTAGGGGGAGTCGGGAGTTCTTATCTTATATGCATGTGTGTAGGGGGAGTCTGTAGGAACTCTGTAGATATTGCATGAATCGAGGGGGAGTACTAAGTCCTGTATTTACTGTTTGGTGTGTTCCCTAACGTTCTCGGATCCACAACATCTTGGATACCATATTGTGCTTTATTTTGTAGGTGTGGATCCTCACAACGACTTCTGGTTACTTCAGATCAGGACTCGCTCTAAACCCAGTGAGACGCACCAGGTAAGTCTCTTTTTTCGGGAGTCGAGGGCTGAACTTGTAACTTTTTGTGAACTTGAAAGTTCAGGGGGCGGTAGAGTACACGTCTTGAACTTACAAGTTCGGGGACTAACTTTGCCACCTTCTGTTTCTTAAAGTTCAGGGACTCGTTTTGCAAATATTGTGAAACTTGTAGTCCAGGGTCTGTTTTGAAATTTTTCTGAAAATACAAGTTCAGGGACTTGTTTGTAAGTTTCATCAAACTTCAAGTCCAGGGGTGGTTTTTGCCAAATGGTGAAAGTCGGGTTAAGAGAGCCAAAAGGAGAGCCAAACACAGTGTTTTTGACCCAAACACAGTGTAAATCGGTAAAAATATAAATACCGGATTTCAAGAATTACTTTTCACAAATTTCAAATATTTCATCTTTTCTCTCTGGATTTCTCACCCGAACCCACTTCGCGCTCGATTTCGGTTTTCGCTCGTTTGTGCTCCGATCGTCGATCTTTTTACATATTCGGATTCCTGGTAAGTAAACGATCAACCCTTATATAGTTTTAACATCTATATCATCTGTTTTAAGGCCTGGATCGAAGCCTAAAGTTTTAAAAACTTACCCGAAACCCAAACTTCTTGGAATGGGATTTCGGGACGTTAAAACGATCCATTGTTGCTTAAAAACTTGTTATGAACTGATTTAGGATGAATGTTGATAGTTTAGGGCTTTAGATCGACGGTTTTTGAGCGGTTTTTTAATCCGGAACTCGAACAGTCACCGTTTTCCGACTCGGAAAACTTGAACATTCAAGTTTTCCGAATCGGAAAACTTGAATGTTCAAGTTTTCCGCATCGGAAAACTTGAATGTTCAAGTTTTCCGCATCGGAAAACGATGATCCTTTTTGTATGTTTTCCGATTCGGAAAACTATGTTTTCCGAATCGGACTTGGTCTCGGTTTTCAAGTGTATCTTTTCCGACTCGGAAAACGTGGAACTACCCTTATGGGTTTCCAAGGTTTTCCGACTCGTTTGAGAGACCAAGTTTTGCCAAAATATTCTAAGTATCGTGACATTTTCCGAATCGGAAAACCATGTTTTCCGACTCGGAAAACCTACAAGCTTGTGTTCTCTTATTTTCTCTAAGTGTAGGAGTTTCCCGATTCGGAAAACACCCTTTTCCGAATCGGAAAACTTGTCTCTTTTAATCTTATGTTATCTTTCTAAGTGTTGAGTTTTCCGAATCGGAAAACACCCTTTTCCGAATCGGAAAACTCCCCTCGTATAGTTTGCTCGTTTTCCGACTCGGAAATACGAAACACTCTTTATTGGGTTTTCGAGGTTTTCCGACTCGCGCTTAGTCGAGGGTATAGTCCTTTCACGTTGTACTATTTCTAACACTTAATGTCTTGCAGAAATGGCTGATCAACAACCAATTGCTCCTACTTCACCCGTCGCCAATGCTGCTGATCTCGCACTAATCAACCCGGCTGACATCCGCGAGATCCACCAGAACAACCAGTTCGTTGACTTGGCGAACTTCACTGTCCAAGATGACGTTGTTCTCGAGATTCTCCGAGCTCATCCCCTTGCATACGCGATGCAAGCCACTGCTGCCATCCCGATGATATATCTGCAGCAGTTCTGGAACACTTCCCGTGTCGAGAACCGGGACGGAATGCCAACCATCATCGGCCGAGTGGACCAGACTGATCTGGTCTTCACTGTGGAGGATCTTCGAAGAATCCTCCGTCTGCCAGCTGCAACTCCGGAGGCCCCATTTGACCCCATCGTATCTGGACCTGAGCTCTTCAGCGAAGTGCTCGCTCTCGGAGTCCACTACACCGAAAACAACAGGCCGAAAGGAATCTCCCAGATCACTCAGGGAATGCTGCCCCCGATCTGGTACTCTTTCTTCAACATACTCAACCGCACGATCTCTTCCAAGACTCACGGCGTGGACAAGGCATCCACCCAGTTCTGGCATATCATCCATGCGGTCGCCTACGGGAGGCGGATCGACTTTGCTCAACAAATTTGGGCAGACATCATCAATGATGTCAGAGCTGGGCCAGCACGTGCGAAACACAACTCCATCCCGTGGATGCGCTTCTTCAGTCTGATCATCCGAGATCACATGACTCAGAACCGTGCTGTCCGACGCAGATCAAGCCATCTCCGCTTCGAAAGCCAGCAGATCGGCCGAGCCAACAAGAAGACTCTGAGGCCTGGTCAGGTAGAGATGCACATTCCGGCAAACGTGCTCAACTTGGCAGACCGTAGGTCAATGAGTGTTAGGATGTACCGTATATCCATAGGTTTAGAAGACACGTCTACGGACTCCTCAGAGCCGGGGAGCCCTGCCCAAGACGTGCAACCCGTCCTACCTAGAAGTCGTGCCTCTGGTACGGCGGGCCAGAGCTCCAGTGGGGGAGCTTCTGGCTCGGGAGTGATGAGAGTTGACGTTAGGGGAGGAGAGGGTAGAATAGTCGGTACGTCTGCCACTCCGCACACTTCTCGAGCCGGTGCATACCAGACGATGATCCAGAACAGAGCCACTCGTGCCCGCACTCCTACTATTGTGGAGGAATCTACTGATGCCATCCGCACACGCGAGTACACGAGTCATTTCCGGGTAAAGCAGTATATGGGCACCCTTCAGCAGTCCCCGATCCACTCGTCATCGGAAGAGCGCAGATCGCCGACGCCGCCGCAACAACCTACTGGGGAGGACGTGGAAGCTTCCCCACAAGAACAAGCACACGTCTCTCCACCATCACTTTCGGCGGCCGTCACTACTCAAGCAGCAGAACCATCCGGCGATCCTTCCGGCAATGACTCCGACAGTCACGAGTCCTCCGAGCACACTCCTTCGGACCGTCGTGAGCCCGATGACGAGGCAACTAAGTCAGAACAAGTTGACTACGGATCCGACTCCGAGTTTCAACTATCAGATCCACCTAAGGGCGGGAAGGCCCAAGTGATAGATTTGGATGAAGCCACCTCCTCCTTCAACGACGACCGGATTTCAGGTGATCCCACTCTTATTGCGGATCTGGCGTCTGATGACCGAACTGTCGGTCAGGAGGAAGAAGGTGAGGCCGAGGTTGCTACCGGCTGGGGACGAGAAGACAGCGAAGAAGAAGAAGAGAGAGAGAGGGGAGAAAAGGAGAGAGAGAGCAGAGAAAAAGAGACCGCAGACGTTGAGGTCCAGTTAAGCGAGCCTTGGGCTCAATTAGAGGAGGCGGACGTAGAAGTAGAGCCGCACAGGTTAGAATCGGATATTCCTATAACCCAGAGTCCAACCCCCACAGAGGCAACCCTCATACAGACCGGTCACTCGTTGATGTCAGGTCAAGTCGTTGGCAGCCAACCAACGCAATTGCACGCCCAAACCAGCCACTCGGCCATCTCTCAACAGATGGTCGTTTCACATTCACACGGGGAAATAGCTCAACTTCCACCGGCCACTCAATCGGAGTCTACCGGTGTTGAAATGAGAGAGGCTCTGCCCCGCCTCTCGACTTCTTTCTGTGCACCAGTCGTCTTAGAACCACTCTCAGAGACCTTTAGGGTCATTCATTTGGATAGGACACTCTTGGATGCATCATCTGCCCGCCCAAGTGGCGAGGCCGGAACGGGGAGAGTCGGTGCGTCAACGGACGCCCTTCGAGGATCCACCGGAAGCCCCGACACCGTCAGCATCATACCAGCGGTGACATCGGGCCGAGAGAGTACCTCTTTAGGACTCTTCTCGTCAACTGGAGCCCAAGTGGCACCGGGTTTTAGTTCTTCCGGGACATGGTCCGACAGACTCGAGCAAAGTCTCTAAAGATGCTCACGCAACACCGGGGCTTTTAGGCCTGACGGATTCGGGCGGAATCCCTAAAACCGCCCCTGCACCAACGGGACTTTTAGGTCCGACGGATTCGGACGACATCCTTAAAGTCATCCAAAGCTGGTTGCTAGCGGTGGAGAAAGCCAACCAGGCTCGTGATGCGCGGGTCGAGGCACTTGAGAAAGCCTTGGCCGAGACGGAGAGGAAGAGACTAGCTGATCTTGAGGCGTCGCGCAAGCTTCAAGAAGACCGGGATGCGGAGCTTTACGAGCTCAAACGGAAGATCAAGGGCAAACACTCTGAGGCTGCCCCGTCTACTGAAGCTCCCATTCCCAGGCCATCAGAAGACGTACTCAGGCTTGCCCCTCCGACTTCGGGCGACCTTCCACCGATCCCAGGCTACGTCACTGAGGTGGAACACATGATGATGATCACTTCCTACACCACTCAGAACGACCGCCTGTCCGCCCAAGTCAGAGATCAAGCGGCCCAGATCGAGCTACTTCAGCAAAGGATTCGAGAACTGGAGGCCGTGTGTCGGTCCCAGGCTCAGCCTTCGAAGAGGAGGCATGATGACACTGATGACTCCGCACCAGGTCCTCATGAGGGGGAGGTACAAGCTGCAAAACGGCTTCGCACCGACCTCCAACCTGGTTCCGGATCCGGTTCAACAGTTCCAACTCCAGGTTCCTCAGCTGCCCCTTCGAGTTCTCCCACAGACTTCGATGCCGCCGAAGCTCCCTATGTCGACTCTGAGACAGAAGACATTCCGGACATGGGGAGTTGGCGATATGAGCGGATCCCGGAAGGGGAATCAGTTCAGTTTCCCAGATGACGGACACGGCTCAGATTGATGCCGTTCTCCCAGAAGCAGCGCCGACTAATCCCTCAGAGTTCCAGATTCCGGAAGCAGCCCGGAAGATCTTGCGGTCGCTCGCTCAGAGCCTAAGGGTCTATCAGAGGGGAGACGACATCGTCAAGGATCCTGACTACGCCAACCTCCTCTCAGCGCTCAAGTTTCCAACTCCAGAAGCACCACGGACAGTCCACTCTACCGATCCAGAAACCGCTGCTCCTACTGTCATCCAGCTCAACTGGAACCACTCCATCATCTTCCGCCCGTTCCTAGAAGAAACGTTCACCCGCATCTACCAGCAGGAAAAGCTGCATGCTTGGTCTCGAAAGGTCTACTTCGGGATCTCGCACATCAAGAACAAGAGAAGAAGGACAGCCTACGTTCACCAACGGATGTGCAACTGGGCCACTCATGGACGCCAGAGGATCAGACGTCACTTTACCAAGGTAACTGCTATGCGCCCCTACAGACATGGCCATCAGTTATTCCTTGAGTATGATGTCCGCATGTACGGCACCGGTGTCCCTCGAGGTGAACTGCAGAACTGGACCTTCACGGAAGCTGATTTAGATCGGGTACATCTAGAAGACCTTCTCACGATCATCAAGTACCTCCAAGGCCCGATCCTCCGACCAGAACACTACAGAGATGGCACAGAGATACTGAAGAAATACGTCCGTCACGCAATCTCTCTCGCGAGAGTGACAGACTACCAGCTTGCCATCGAAAGCCGCCAGCCAAAGGTCAACCTGCTTAGACCAAACCTGCTCGTTCCTGGTATCGATGCCTACACTCCGTACATGCCAACCAGGATACCTGAGCATGGGGTTCTTTACATCACTCAGAAGAAGAAGGAGCGCCGGTTCATGAGGTTTGGAGAGCTCTCCAGGTTCTGCGACGGGACCCTTCTTTATGTCTACAATGGCATGCAGAGCAGACTGCTGGCGGATCAGGTACCAAGTCGGAGAATCATAGACGGAAAAGGAAAGCTGCTGGAGGCAATGAGGTTGATCGAGAAGAAGCTTAAGGAGCGGATGATGTACAGACGGGCAGAGGCTGCAATGCAGATGAGAGCTCGGATAATCGGCGAGTGGGAAGAGTACCTGCAGATGTCCAAGTGGGAGCCAGCACTGGAGCTTCCACCACCATTCTGACTTCTTCTCAAAGGGGGAGATTATAGAACCCAGGTGTTGAGAAGAGTCAGAATCATCTATCTTTAACTGCTTTCTAGTTTAATTTCCTTACTTTGTAAACAGTATCTTTTGTTTAGTGCCCCTGTTTGAGGTTTGGAACCTCGGGGGCCTTTATTGCCACTTTGTTAAACTTCCTTCTACCTATATAAGGTAAAGGATTTCTAGGGTTTTGTGTAGTTGGATTTCATATTTTACCAAATTGGGCAATATCACCATTGTTGAGTTTCATACCAAGTTCTTCATTGATTTCATCTTCTTGATAGGATTTCCACCCATTTCTCATTTCTTTTCATTGTTTTTGGGACAACACTTTTCATTAAAAACAATCGATATGTTCTCCATGTACAAACCTTGATGAAGACTAGTATTGTAGCTTACAAGTATAAAGTAATACTAATTTTCATCGCTAATTAGGTTCAAAACTTAAGAGTAAAAAGTCTATATTTGATAGGCACGTAGGTCAACTAGATATGTATATGTATCTATACTACTATATAAAAGGGCTATTATGGTTATTGTCGGTACATCTTGAATTTTCGTACAAGTTTTAAAACATGTTGTACAATCCTTCCAAAGCACTCCCCCCATTATCTCCTTGATATCCGTATCAAATTTCTTTTTCAATTTCATAACTTACACTTAGCACCCACATAGTTTGTTACTAAATTTACTTTCAATCCTTTGCTTTTCTATTTTTTAGTTTATATCCTTGTCATATAACATAAATAATCGGATATTATGAATTAAAATTACGTTTCGTTTTTTACAAAGTATACTATCATAATCATTTTGTCAACATCTTCAAAATGAGCCAAATATTGAATATTTTTTGATGCAATCATAACCCAACCCAACCTTTTGAGTTGATGGGTTGGTAGCGGATTGACCTATTTATGATTATCTTAACCCAACCTATTAAATAAATGAGTTGAACCTGAGGTGAACCGTTTAAACGTGTAATCTACATAATTCAATGACAAATGAAAATTAATTGTTCAAATTGTTAAGAAAACACAAACCAAATATAAAAACACAATCCGACCAAATGTAAAATAACATGTTTAAAGTTTGAATAAAACACAACCCAAATGTTCAAACTTAAAAGTCTTTATGTAACTCGACTCACACTCACACTTCCACTTCCACTTCCACTTCAAAGTCAGAAAAAGGAAAGGTTTGGGTTAATGGGTTATGGTGCTGGTTGTAGACCATAGGGTTATGGCAATACCTTTTTTTAGTCTTATTATTATTATAATATAATTTTTATATTGAAATTCTAATTATATAAAATATCAAATGGGTAAAAACAGGTTAAAGTGTGTTGAAAACAGCTTATAAGTAGGTTGAAATCAGATTGTAAATAGGTTGGGTTCGGGTTGTAAACATGATGGAAATTTAACCCAAATGGATTAGACTGGTTGACCCATTTATCTTAAATGAGTTGAAAATCTCAACTCAACCTACTACTATTGGGTTGGGTTCGGGTTAGGTTAGGTTGGGTTGGTTATTTTAGTTTTAGCCAGCCCTAATTTCTTTGTTTCTTCAAAATGGAGAAAACTAGGTGAGTTCATACAATGAAATGATTGTTAGTGTGATGTTTTCTACAATAATGATGAATTTTAATCCTCGTTCGGTAGTCCTTATGATCGTAATTGTCTTATAGAAACCAATGTTACTAGGGAACAAGATTGTTATTCTTGTTAGTATATTATAGTATATATTATAGCCCATATTGTGAATATTGTAGCCATGTTTATTACTTGGCCCATAAGCCAATATTTGTGTATATATAGTGTATATTGTACTCTTTAGAAGGCAATCAAATTGAATGAAATTCCATTCAATATCATGGTATCAGAGATTTCCTCCTAAAATATCTCTCTAATTTCCTTCTTCCCTCCCATCTTCCTTCTTCATCAGTCGACAGCCTCAAACACCCAAACCCTAATTTCTTTTCCTTTTGTTTGACATCATGACAAATTCAAGCACTACTCCCTCTCCTCCACACAAAGTTTTTTGTGTCACCAACATCAAGTCCTATGTTCCTTTAATTCTCGATCTTGACCGGATGAACTACGATGCTTGGCGTGAATTATTCACTACTCACTGCGAAGCTTATGATACCATCGAACACATTGATAATTCTTATGATGCTCCTACTCCAAAACCTACAGATCCCGACTGGAAAAAGGTTGATTCGGTTGTCAAAGGGTGGATCTATTCCACTCTTTCCCAAAATCTTCTCAACATGATTCTCAAGAAGGAGACGTACGCAAGACAGGTGTGGCTTAACATTGAACGGTTGTTCCGTAACAACAAAGACACTAGAGCCATTCAACTTGACCACCGAGCTTCGTAACATCACCATGGGCGATCTTAGTGTTACTGCCTATTGCACCAAGATAAAAGCCATTGCCGATTTGCTTGAGAATCTCGATCCTACAGCCGTCGTACCGGATAAAAACCTGGTCATTTATACTATAAATGGTCTCAATTCCCGATATGCTAATGTGGCTAGCATCATCCGTCATCGTGTTCCATTCCCTTCTTTTGATGACACTCGATCCATTCTACTGTCGGAAGAACAACTCATGCTTCTAAATCGTTCTCCTTCTTATCCGGCTCATGTGGATCACTCTTCCTCACCATCACTTCTCCATGCATCCTCCGACAACCGTCGCCAAGAGCGTCGCCACGATCGTCGTCCACCACAGAACCGTAACAGCCGCCGTCCATCGGGAAACAATAACCATAGCGGACCGACTTCTCAAACCCAGCAATATGGCTGGGTGTTTATTCCACCACCGGGACCCCCTCAACTCACCTGGAGCCCATCTCCTCGGCCCAACAACACCAATGGCCAGTGGGCCGTCCCTTACCCACGTCAATCCGCGCCTGGGCTTCTTGGCCCATATCCGCAACGCCCATTAGCGCCTCCTGCGCAGGCCCATTTTTCTGCTTCCACTCCAGCAACAGGCCAGCCTAGTCAGTCCACTGTAACGCCCCCTTGGACATGGTTTGGGTCGGAACAGCAGCCCACCGCCCTCCCTCAATTGTTTAGCACGATGTCACTTCAAGATACGGGAGAGTGGGTCATGGACACGGGAGCCACGGACCATGTTCACGAAAATCAAGGTATACTCCATTCCCTTCATGATACAAATATTTGTCATAACATCCTAGTTGGGGACGGGTCTAAAATACCTGTAGTTGCGACTGGACATACTTTTTTTCCTATTAAAAATGAGCATCGCCCTCTTTACCTAAACAATGTCCTCATCACACCCTCAATCATAAAAAATCTCATTTCTGTTCGTAAATTTACTCGTCATAATAAATGCTCAATTGAATTTGACGAATTTGGTTTTACCGTCAAGGATTACAGGACCCGCATACCCCTAATCCGATGTGACAGTGACGTTCCGCTCTACCCAGTTCTCCCTCAAACTCCTCAAGCTTTTGTATCTGCAAGCTCATCCGTTTGGCACCAACGTCTCGGTCACCCCGACAACCATGTGCTTCAGTTTTTATTTTCCAATAAATTGATTCCATGTAATAAGACTGATTCTGATGTTTTGTGTCAAGCTTGTCAGCTTGGAAAACATATTAAACTCCCTTTTAGTATTTCTGATTCCCATGTTTCACATGCTTTTGAGATTATACACTCTGATGTTTGGACCTCACCTATTACTAGTGTGAGTGGTTTGAAATATTATGTCATCTTTCTTGATCACTATACCCATTATCTTTGGGTATATCCTTTAAAATATAAAGCTGATGTTTTTTCCAAGTTCCTTGAATTCTCAAATTATGTCCAAAACCAATTCAACACAACTATTAAATCATTCCAATGTGATAACGGGGGGGGGGGGGGGAGTTCAATAACAAACACTTTCATGACTATTTCTCAACCCATGGCATTAAATTCCGTTTCTCGTGCCCACATACATCTCAACAAAATGGTAAATCTGAACGTATGCTTCGCACGATAAACAACATAATTCGCACACTCTTATTCCATGCTCACATACCTCCTACATATTGGGTAGAGGCACTTCACATGGCTGCTCATCTACTTAATATACTTCCCTCTACTTCCATTCAAAATGACACACCCACATATCGCCTCTTCAATAAACATCCGACGTACACTCACCTACGTACTTTCGGTTGTCTTTGTTTTCCTCATATTACCACTACCCACAAGTTATCACCTCGTTCCTCTCCATGTGTTTTTCTTGGATATCCGTCTCATCATCAACGCTTTCGCTGTCTTGACCTATCCACCCGTACCATCATCATATCCCGCCATGTCACCTTTGATGAAAACACCTTTCCCTTCAAATCTGTCACCCCAGATGACTCCCCCTCATACTCATTTCTTGATGACACCTCTGATCCTTCACCATACTTCCGCTACCACTTCCACCACCAACCAGACACCACCACTACCTCCTCTTCCGACTCCACCACCTATGGAGCACCTTCGGACCATCAACCCTCTGCCGCTTCATCTCCTCATTCCACGGATCCTCACAATGAGGTCCCCTCTCCTCCTCCAGATCACACTGACTCCTCCTCTCCTCCTCCAATTCATCCGATGACTACTCGCTCTCGTAGCGGCATAGTCAAACCTATTCAAAAATTAAATCTTCACACTTCGTCTATCTCTCCTGTCCCCCGGTCGCACCTACAGGCTATTAAGGACCCTAACTGGCGTCAGGCTATGAATGACGAGTATAGTGCTCTTATCTCGAATGGGACTTGGACCCTTGTTCCCCGACCCCCAGGGGTCAATATTGTCAGGTCGATGTGGCTTTTCCGCCATAAGTTTAATGCTGATGGCTCCCTTTCCCGCTACAAGGCAAGACTTGTAGCTAACGGTCGCAGTCAGCAGCAGGGTATAGATTGCGATGAGACATTCAGCCCGGTTGTCAAACCGGCTACTATTCGCATAGTTCTCAGTATTGCTGTCTCTCGACAATGGCCGCTTCACCAGTTAGACGTGAAGAATGCATTTCTTCACGGACATTTACAGGAAACTGTGTATATGCATCAGCCCCCGGGATTTAGAGACACACAGTTTCCCGATCATGTATGCCATCTTAAGAGATCTTTATATGGTCTCAAGCAGGCCCCGAGGGCCTGGTATCATCGCTTTGCCCATCATGCTGCCACCATTGGTTTTCAGCATAGTCGCACTGACTCTTCCTTGTTTATTTTACACACAGCAAAGGCGACTGCATATTTGTTACTGTATGTTGATGATATTATACTAACAGCCTCATCCACAGATCTCCTACAGCAGATTATTGATAAACTCAGTCGTGAGTTTGCCATGACTGACCTTGGATCTCTTCATTATTTCTTGGGTATCTCCGCTGTTCGTTCTTCTACGGGTCTTTTTCTCTCTCAGCGGACGTACGCCTTAGAAATTCTGGAAATGGCAAACATGACGAATTGTAATCCGTGTCGGACACCGGCTGAACCAGTCCACAAACTAGATTCATCCGGAACTCCAGTCGCTGATCCCACCTTGTTTCGCAGTCTGGCCGGTGCTCTTCAGTATCTCACCTTCACTAGACCCGACATTGCCTTTGCAGTTCAGCAGATATGTTTATACATGCATGACCCTAGAGAGCCTCACCTTCACGCTCTCAAGCGTATCCTGCGCTATCTTCGAGGTACACTTGACCATGGGCTTCAGCTTCACATCTCCCCCACCTCATCCCTTATTGCTTACTCAGATGCTGACTGGGGGGGATGTCCGGCTACTAGGCGTTCCACCTCAGGCTACTGCGTCTTTCTTGGGGACAACCTCATTTCATGGTCCTCCAAAAGACAAGGCACGATTTCCAGATCTAGTGCAGAGGCCGAATATCGCGGTGTTGCTAACGCCGTTGCAGAGACTTCTTGGATCCGGAATCTGTTACTAGAGCTACGTTGTCCTACTTCTAAGGCCACTATTGTCTATTGTGACAACGTTAGCGCGGTTTACATGTCCTCTAATCTGGTTCAGCATCAGCGGACAAAGCACATAGAGATTGACATCCATTTTGTCCGTGACAAAGTAGCTCTCGGCCATATACGCGTGCTCCATGTTCCATCTACCGCTCAATATGCTGATATCTTCACCAAAGGACTACCTACGAGTCTTTTCTCCGACTTTCGTTCCAGTTTGAATGTTCGTCTATTCCCTCCCGATCAAACTGTGGGGGGATGTTAGTATATTATAGTATATATTATAGCCCATATTGTGAATATTGTAGCCATGTTTATTACTTGGCCCATAAGCCAATATTTGTGTATATATAGTGTATATTGTACTCTTTAGAAGGCAATCAAATTGAATGAAATTCCATTCAATATCAATTCTAAGTTACTAGATGAATGCAATGATGTTCCAACGAGATCGAAATTAGACCAAATGGTATAAGATTTTGGTTTTGTTTCATTATAATCACTGAAAATTTCATTTGTTCCAACGATAATGATTCATGCATAATTTTCAATCATTTCATTCATGATGGAACTGGACCTCATTTTGTTATAAGACCAAAAATTTCATTTGTTTCATGAAGTCGGATTCATCTCGTTATGGGACCGTATATTTCAATTGTTTTTTCATTATGAAACCGAAAATTTTCATTGTTTCATCATGAAACCGAATATCACTAGATCAGTGAAGTCAGTTTAACTTTTTTTAATTAATGAAATTAACTATTTTTTAATCAAGTTAATTTTTTGTTGACATAAATAACCCGGTTAATTTCATATATATACCCAAATTAAAACTTAAAATATCATATTTATCCAACTTAAACTACAAATATCATATATTCCTAACCTATAAAAATATCATATTTATCCGAATAACATTTTTATAAATTTTTAATAACTTTAAATCAAATTTAATAGTAACAAAATAGTTAAATGACTATATATTATACCCTTTTTTAAGTTTAATCCACAAATATCATATATGTCATTCCTAACCTATAAAAATATCATATTTAGCCGAATAATCATTTTTGTCAATTTTTAGTCATTTTAAGTTAGATTTAACGATTATCAAAATTGCTTCTTTACTCAACAATAAAGCCCAAAGTTTTTGTGCTCGTTGATGAGAAAACCTTAATGATTTTCGGCAACTTCTTTCATATAGACCGTAGTACAATCTTTATAGCCTTTTATGGTTTTATAAAGGTCGTCGGATATCGTATTTAATTCAATTTCATATTTTTTGCAAACTCTGGTTGATCATAACTAGTTGCATTGTCATTATTTATAAGCAGTATAGGTGATGATGTTGCCCATCTGCATGACCAAGTTATGTACTTACAAGATAATAATAATACATCCAAAAATACAACCTGAAACGCAAAATAAAGAAATGTAAAGTCGATATAAAATATTATGTTTTCTTATTTATTTCTTTTTATTGAACTACTGTTGTCAAACATAGGGTTTTTGCTCATGTACATACAAATAAAGATTGTAGTTTTTTGTAAAAAGAGAACACAATTAAAATCCCAAATGAGAGAAAATTTGGTGGTATAGCAATATTCAATTATTCATGCCTTGGCTGTTTTTGAATTTGAATTTGGCTCTTTTTTCTCATACATCTTCCCCCCTTAATGAATTGATAAACATGCATTTGTTTTACAATGTAATTTGTTTCTTGTTTTTGTTTCACAATGTGAAAGTTGAAACCTATTTTACATTATTATTTTTTTTATATACAATACAAACACATTAATTTATATACAAACACATTAAAATGTGCACATCGTGAACCGAGTATGAGAGAGAGTATGAAAGAAATAAAGAAAGAAAAAGAATCAAACGAGAACATGACTATAAGAAAAATAGGAAAGCAGCCAAATCACATTTGATTTGCATTTGATACTATGAAACATTTCAACACAAGGGCCAAGAAAGGGTATATATAGACAGACACACACACAAAGTTGGGTTCCGGTGAGAAATTGAGGTTAACGTAATAAGCGTGAGAAATGGTTATCAATTGTTGGATGAGAAATAGATGCATCAAGGATTAAGATCTACTTCTTATGCTTCTCCCGCTAACCTCAACTTCTCACATGATCATTCGCCTATACACATAATACCCTATAATTGTCATGATTACACTTTAAACATATATCATGAATATGTTTGAGAACTCTAAAATTAGAGATCTTTGAGAACTTCTAGCATTTTATTTTGTTTCACATGATTTTTTCTCATATAAAGGTAGTATGTAGGGGGGTTTAATTGGGGTTATTTGGGGGTAAAGAATGTAAATGATAATGAAAAGTGTTGATTGGTTTAATATTATATAACAGAATCATTTTTGTTGATCGTTATTTTTCATTCCTGACCAAATTGGAGGAAGTGAAAATTTTATTTCTACTTAGTTTTTTTTTCTCATATATCGTTCCCCCTTAATGAATTGATCATTAACATGCATTTATTTCACAATGTAATTTGTTTCCCGTACTATAAAAATCCTTGTCTTGGATCATGAGAACAAGGTTAATTTGGCTTCATGGCATGCACTTGAACAAACAAATACCCCTAAAACACATTTTTTAAATGAAACAATTTACTTGGCCATTTTAATTAAAAGACCATAGGCATGTTACAGTCCAAATTAGCTTCATTTTTTACCCTAGTTGAAGGCTAATCATATAATCCATGTAAAATGAAACTTGTGGCTATTCAACGATTTATAACAAACCTCTTACCCAACTTGAAAACTTCAAATCTTTATAACCTAACACATAACCATGCGACCAAAATCATGAAATAGATACATATAAAAATTATAGCCACAAAATCTTAAAAAAATCTAAAAATTCTAGATAAATTGACAAATTAAATGATTTAGTTGAGATAACTTAGCAAAAATCCCTACTAAAAGTGGGAAAAAATAACCATGGACAATAAATTTACATGTATAACCGAAGAAAAACCAAAGAGATACAAGAAATTAAGATGAATATAGATGATTAAATTCGGTGACATAATTGTCAACCTATAAAAACATCTTTTTGTTCTTTTCTATTCACACATGTTCTAAGTCACATAATTGCTAACAATACAATGGTATTAGAAAATAAGAACTTCTACAGTGGATTTCATGTAATGTTTTACCATCAATAATATGAGTATGAAAATCAAACTATATATACATAAAAAAAAACTAATAAAATGTCATTTCAGACAAATTTCAATATTTGAATCAAAATTCTTGCACGAGAACTTCAAAAATGTGGATCACTATATGAATTCCTTTTAATTGGAGATATAAAGTTGATAGGTAAGGAACAAACTCACAAAACAATTGATGGAGTAAAGAGACTACTAAAGCTGGTAAATTGGATGACTATTTGTAATAAACCTAAAATAAACCGTTTCAAAAATTGTTTAGACAAAAAAAGAAGCTTTGAAGATTAACGTACCTAGCATGCTAAAACGTATGAACTCTCTCTGAATCAATGTCCTCAAGCTTAATAAGGCTAGGATGATGAGTCAGAACGATGGACCACCTACCGAGAATTGCAAGGTCTTTGAATGTTTTACTCTTAGAACAATATGCCACCAATTTCTTATCAAGGACCACCAAAACAGTTCCATCTTGTAAACCCCCAACCACATAGATGCTACTCCGATTTAGACCGGCAAATATAGCTTGCGTGATTACCAACTCCTTATGCCAAGATTCCTTGATAGCGTGTTGCTTCATCACCCAGATCGTGAATTGAGAATCCTTAGTATATGATTTACATAGACAACCCTTAAAGACTCCCAAATTTGAAAAAATTTCCGCAAAGGGTTCACTACAAGGCGATGGAAATATTTGAAATTTTTCCTTGTCCAAATCAAAAGTAAGAATACTTTCAGGGGGGGCATCTAGGTCATAAACTTTCCAATGAAAATAACCGTTCAGAAAAAGTGAGTATAATCCACCAAACTGGTAAGGGACGTTGTCAATGCTTCTCCATCCGCTTGTACCAAGAGTGTAAACTTCCGCTTGTATCAGATGACTATACTGACCTGGCAGGCCCACTTGAAAAATCCGTAACACTTTGTATTCCCCTGTCTGTGAATTGAGTCCAAATTTATAAACGGCACCCAGCATATCTTTATACTTTTGTGGCCTAGGGAGGGTCAAGTATTCTCTGGTGATTGGATTGCATATGTGAATGTTACCGGCACCACGATGCCATATGCAGATTAAACCGTTGACTGAGCCGACCGGTAAAAATTCAGTTGCCCGGAATGGGTGCAGAAAGATATCCATTCAGATCAAAGTTTAAAACAGGTTCATTGTGTAAAAAGTGGTGATCAAGTCCGTCTTCAATTTCCACCCATTTCAACATTCCGGATGTATCACCATCAGGTATTTCTTCATCATGAAGAGCCATAAAACCTGTAGGTGATCTCGAGAAGTGAAGATTTATGAAGTACGAGCTGTTAACCAGGTTACTGCCACTTCTTGCATACACACTTGCAGTGGATAATTGTCTTCACCGGAAGTCTTGAGAGAATATCGTCCATAACCTCTGATGGTAAGTTTTCCATTGATAAATGGATTTGTGGTAAATATACGCTTAAATTTTGAAAACTGGCCAAATAAGACTAAGTTAGAGAGAAGTGACAAATAAAAATGTATGCCAGGAGTTCGAAACAAAAAGGATGTTACATTATAACCTACAGAAAGGTAAAGCATATAAGAATTTCTTTGACCTTATCAAGTAAACATAGAAGAATAAAGTATTCAGAAAATGAACTATTGCTTTTTATCCAGAAACTCCAATAAAAACAAACAAACAAACAAATACATTATTGTTGCAAAAGTAGCTCTCATCAAAATTCACCATGACTCTTTGGAGACATTGTAAATCGTATTCTTATTCTATATAACTACTTGTAAAAGTTCAAATAAGAAGCACGTATTTTGTACAAGAGGTGTGCATTGGATATCCGAAACCACAACACCCTATTGGGAAACATCTATGGATTAGTACTTACGTGGGTGGGTGGGGGTCAGATCAAAGAAATTGTCGAGGGTCATGATTACTCTCTATAGATTGGGAAGGCTTTATGCATAAAACTTCCCCTTAGAAACTTACTAAATAAGCCACTTTCTATATCATTAAGTCACCACTCACCACCAAACAATAATTGCATAGTTGACCAAATAAGTTGTGAGTCTCATTAAGCTCATTAACCTGCTAAGAAACATGCCCCAAGTTTGGCAAGCCTTTTTTTCCACCCCTCCTCTCCAATTCTTGATTAAAGAACCAACAAGTATTGATTCTTAAACAAACTACATTCTCCACATTTCCATTTGATAGATTATGATTATCCAACACCAAGCAATCTTGGTTATTTTGACTTGTGTTTTATAGCAATGTATTACATTCCTCGTGTGGATCTAGCTTTCAGTCGCCACCAGATAAACCATGTAATGTTATATAACATCTAATGTCAAAGTCATTATAATATATTTGTATGTCATTTTCAATGAAGTTGTAATCTAAATTATTATATTCCTTTTACTTTGTACAATTCTATCCCCACCATTGTGATCACTATGGCAAATATTCTAGTTCTGTCTTGGCAGTCAATTCAATATATCTATATTCTAGGTTTCCATGACTTAACATGATCAACGATATACATTAGTTAAATAATGAGATTTCAATTAAATTCATGGCCTTCTAATAGCCATATTTTCTTTAATTAGGGCAGGAACTCATTTAAGGTCATATACCTAAATGAACAATGTTACTTATAGGGTTTCACTTAGTAGTTTTCACTATGTAGTCATCCTCAAAAGTTAGGGATCAATAACTTTGTTCATTTCATCAAATTCATCAAGATCGTCACCAAGTCTTTCTAATTCGTTCATATTTTGCCTAGAAAGTGGCGTAATATTCTTCATATAAGAGAAGAAATAATTAAAAATGGTAGAATCAAAGGCCAAATTTCATTTAGGCCCCGTTTACCAAAACGCTTACCCGAGTAAGTGCTTACCACCAAATTTAACACTATCATTAACTTATGGGGTAAGATTTTAGGCCACAAAAACGATATCGTATGAAACAATTTACCCAGTAAGCGCTAACAGTGGTAGGAGACGACGGCCATCACTTACCGGGTAAGACCCTCATCCTCGCCTTCGCTCTTTTACTCGGGTAAGATTCTTGATCCTTGCGATATGCTTTCGTAAGTTTAAATGACTTGGTAGTTGGTAAGCACTTACCTGGATAAGTGTTTAGTAAACGGCCCTTAATTAGCCAATTTCTCCAAAAATCATATACATAAAAACACAAAATCATAGAAATCAATCAAGTAACAAACGATCCAAGAGAAGATTAGAGAATGTGTATGAAGTTCGGTAAGCAGGTTTGTCGACTGAAAATTGAAAAAACAATTAACCAAATTTCATTCCACAATATCTCTTAGCCAATTTCTCGAAAATCTTATACATAGAAACACAAAATCATGTAAATCAATCAAGTAACATACGATCTACAGAGAAGATTAGAGAACCTATATGAAGTTCCGTAAGCAGATTTTTCGACTGAAAATTGAAACCACAATCTATAGAAAAGGTATAAATCGACATCAAACTTGGTAGAATGCAGCAGTTTTATTGAAGAAGAAGAAGAGAAGAGAAAACAGGTTAACTTACACTTAAAGTGATGAAACCAGCAAGATTATGATAGAAGAAAATTAGGGGAAATCATAAACCTAGGTGGTAAATTTGTTGTTTTTCGAATCTTTATTTTAGGCATATTATTTTTACTTCATTTTAGTATTCAACCTTTTTGGGGTTTTTTTTTTTTTTTTTTTTAACATCACACGTCGTCTGTTATGATAGAGATATAGATAGATATCAAGGCTTTAAATAAGATTTTAATTAAATTTATAATTTTTTGATGAGTATAAATTCTTTTTTTTTTTATTAAGTTTCAGAAGGTCATGAATTTAATGAAAACACTTTTGAGATCACATCTTTAAGGCTATTAGTATCTAATCATTTGAACCCCACTGTCAGGTTCCACATCAATTTTTTCTTAACCCCACAAGTAACCTTCTGTACCCTTCTTTGATTAGTACCCGAACTCTCACACACACACCATAGACACACACACACACAAACTCAACGGGTGTGTGGAAATAAGGTTATATAATTTATAAGGTTTAGATAGATATTAAGATATATAACTTTAAATAAGGTTTTAATTAAATTTATAATTTTTTGATGAGTATAAACTTTTTTTATTAGGTTTAGAAGGTCATGAATTTAGCTAAAAACACTTTCGAGGTCAGATTTTTAAGGCTTTGAGTATCCAATCCTTCCAATCCCACTGCCACATTAGCTTCCATATCAGTTTTTTTTACCTCACAATTAACCCTCCGTAACCTTCTCTATTAGTACCCGAACCCTCACACACACACACACACACACACACACACACACACACACACACACTCAGCGGGTGTGTGGAAACCACCGGTGACCGAACACGCTGAACCCGCCGCCCTCGTAGCAGAACCCACTGAACCCGCCCAACCCCTCCCACCAGGTACGCATGGCCTAAATAACCCGAGATTAGATATGGTAAAATGTCTTTTTCAATTAAATTAGCTTATATTCTATTTATAATATAGGTATCTTTTTTTTAGGGTTAATTACATGAGTATGTATCGAACTTGTCACGTTTTATCATTGTATGTACTCAACTTATAAACTTATCATTGTATGTATCGAACTTTCTAAAATTGCCATTGTATGTATCCAACTTTATAAAAACCTATCATTGAATGTATTCTACTTGTCACGAAAGTGTATCGAAGTTGAGGTTTTGATAAAGTTGGATACATACAATGGCAATTTTAGAAAGTTCGATACATACAATGGTAAGTTCATAAGTTGAGTACATACAATGATAAAACGTGACAAGTTCGATACATACCCATGTAATTAACCCTTTTTTTTAATATAATTCTAAACTAGAAAAAAAGATAACCAAGAAATTTAATCTAATCTTAAACTAATTAGAAAGCTATATAATAATCTTAAAGTAGAAAGATAATTATGGCAAAATATAGGTATACATCATGGTGTAAAACATTCTCAAGCAATTGTGTATAGCTTTCTACTTTATTAGTTTTCTAAATAGTTTAGGATTAGATTAAATTTCATGATTATCTTATTTTTAGTTTAGTATTATAAATTAAGTTTACTTGTTTTTATTGTATTCATTTATCAATTAATCAAAGTTAGTTTTTGTTTTAAATTACTCTCTTGTTTTTGTGTTTTGGTTTAGTAATTCTTGTCTATCAAAGGGCTAGACATTCGCAAATCCTTCCGCATTTTCCCACTATGTCAAACATTTAAATTTTCTTGCTTATGATCCATGCACACAAATACGGGCTTTTTTAAATCTAAATGGAGGATCTCTTCGCATTACGAGTGTGATTCTAGGCAAGAAAAAATTTATTCTTATTGCAACTGGTGTCGGAATCATCCACTGTATGGCAGTTGATAGCATGAGTGTAACACCCAATCCCGAATGAAAAATTTTAAAATAAAATTTTTATAAAATTTAAATAAAAATCTCGTATTTATCGTAAGTAAGAAATCATCCTCAAAAGAAATCTAAAGTCAACCATATTAATATCCCACAATCAAAGTCAAATAAAAGTAATAAGTGATCGGATCGGAACGCCATCAGCCGGGTACCCTCAAGCCGGAGCTTTGCCCTTATCAATACCGGAGCTCGTACCTAAAACATATAAAACACGAGGGGTAAGCTCAACCGCTTAGTGAGTAAAGTTACATACAATAAATTACAATTAAATGCACATACACATCAACCACATTAACAGCTTAACGGTTTCCCGTTTACCGGACCATCCCGCAATCCGGTCATCCGCGGTTTCCCGCCCTTCGGGTCATCACGCAACCCAAATATCACCACGTAATATCAACATCAAGCATATCCACATAAAATCACAATTTACCGCAGGTAACCCACTCACCTCAAAGATGCCACGTGTACGTAAAAACGTTCGCTCACAAGTGTAATCCACGCAACCACTCTGAAATTTAAACACAACGGTCCTAAATATTACGATCATCGATAAGCTATCGTATCTACCTTTAAAACACTATCATACTTAACCGAGACAACCGACATGACGCAAACTACCCTTACCATCATCGCCGGTTACACGAAACGGTGATAATGACGACGGTGACCCGCCACCACCGCGCACCGTCCGCGACGCAGCGGCAGCGGCGGTTCAGGCCGCCATCACCGCCGACCCGCCTTGACCTTGGCACGGCAGCCGTCGCCGGAAGAGACTGCCATCACCACCGCATACAACTACCGCAGGCCATGGCGGCGACCAAGAACGGTCTCGGCCACCACCGGCCTCGGAATCCTACCACACGCCGCCTTGGGCAGCTAAGGGACAGCGGCGGCGAGTCGATAACTCACCACCACCGTTGGTCGATCAACACGGAATAGCAGCGATGGCAAGGTGTTAGTCCCGCCACCACCGCCGGCTGGTTCGACGTACACGACACACGCCACGGAGCCACCGTCACGTGGTGGCCGCTGGCCATACGGCCACGACGGCTGTTCAGGCCGTGCCTGGTTCCATCGGCGCTCCACTACGAACCAACACCGCCGCCGTCTAGCGACGGTGTGGTGACGACCGGAAAAGACGCGGCGGCGATCGGCGCTGCCTCCAGCTAACCGGGCCGCCGGCCATCTGCAACTCATACGGCAGCAGCGAGGAAAACCCCACCACCGCCGCCTGAACTACGCACACACCTCCACCACCGTTTCACGGCTATCGCCGTTGACGGTTCTCACCTGCCACAGCGGGCACGGCGGCGATACGGCGCACGCCGCCAGCACCACTCGACGCTAAAGCAAACACCGCGGCGGCGGCGGTCCGGTGAATGACCACCGCCGTCGTCCGAATCTAAAACGCGAGAGAACGAAAGCTTACCTACGCGACCACTCGAACCGAAACCGTTAGCCCGAGTTCTCTCTCTCTCTCGCCTTCTCTCCTCTCTTGTCTCTACCTTAGGCCGCAAGAAACACAATGAGGAGGAGTGTCGAAGTCCCTAGGGTTTTAACTTGGGTTTAACGGGCCTCTCTCTCTCTCACCCGTTGCTTGACCCGCAAGAAAAATACTAGTCTAAACCCTAACCCAAATCTTGGTTTTAAATAATTCAAATAATAATAAAATAGAAAGGAAAGGAAATCGGGATGTTACAACTCTCCCCCACTTACAAGGATTTCGTCCCCGAAATCATTCTGAAAACAGCTCCGGGTAGTGCTCTCGCATCTCTGCCTCCGGTTCCCAGGTCCACTCGGAACCCTTCCGATGCTGCCACTGCACCTTCACGATTTCGATCTCCCTGTTCCGTAGCCTCTTCACCTTCCGGTCTAACACTGCAACCGGCCTCTCAACGTAATTCAGGCTCTCGTCCACCTGAATATCGTCTAAAGGAATGTGCGCCGTCTCGTCGGCGAGGCACTTACGCAACTGCGAAACGTGGAAAGTGCTGTGGATCTGGCCTAGTACCGCAGGCAGCTCCAAACGATAAGCTACCTTCCCAACACGTGCGAGAACCGTGAACGGTCCGATGTAACGAGGCCCTAGCTTGCCCCTCTTTCGGAACCGAATCACGCCCTTCCAAGGAGAAACCTTGAGTAGCACTCGGTCTCCCACCTGGAACTCCAAGTTCGATCTCCGTCGATCCGCATAACTCTTCTGTCGACTCTGGGCCGTCCGCAACCGTTCCCGTATCCTTTGAATATCCTCCGTGGTCCTCTGGACAACCTCAGTGCTACCAAGAACACGCTGTCCGACCTCACCCCAACAGATAGGAGTACGGCATCTCCTCCCGTAGAGCATCTCAAACGGCGGCATCCCAATGCTAGAATGGTAACTGTTGTTATACGAGAATTCCGCCAGAGGCAGATACGTATCCCAACTGCCACCGAAATCCAGAACGCAAGCTCGCAGCATGTCCTCCTAAGTCTGAATTGTCCGCTCACTCTGACCGTCTGTCTGAGGATGGTACGCGGTGCTAAAATGCAACCTAGTACCCAACTCCGAATGGAATCTCTCCCAAAACCGAGAAGTAAAACGTACGTCCCGGTCCGAAATAATCGATACTGGCACTCCGTGCCTCGACACCACCTCATCCACGTAGATCTTCGCCAGCTGCTCCGCAGTCGAACTCTCCCGAATAGGAAGGAAGATAGCGCTCTTGGTCAACCGATCCACTATGACCCAAATCGCGTCAAACTTCCGAGGGGTTTTCGGAAGCTTGGTGATCAGATCCATAGTGAGGTTTTCCCACTTCCACTCGGGAATCTCAAGAGGCTGCATCTTGCCGTGAGGCTTCTGATGCTCAGCCTTGACCTTTAGACAGGTCAAACACGACTCCACGTACCGAGCCACGTCCCTCTTCATCCCTGGCCACCAGTAACCCGTCCGCAGATCCCGATACATCTTTGTAGCTCCCGGATGAATCGAGAATTTAGACTTATGAGCTTCCTCAAGCAAGGTCTGCCGTGCCGTGCCCGCCCGAGGAACCCACACTCTACCGTACCTAGTCAGTAACCCTCGACTATCTCTGACCAACGCAGCCATCTGTCCCCGAATCCGTTCCCCGTTCTGGTTTTCCTCCCGACTCGCCTCCTCTTGGGCCCGTAGAACCAAGTCCACAAAGGAGGTAGTCACCGCCATCTTCAAATGTGAGATACGAAGCGGCGCGTGCTCCGTCTTCCTACTCAAAGCGTCAGCGACCACATTGGCCTTGCCTGGGTGATAGAGAATCTCGCAATCGTAGTCCTTGACTACGTCAAGCCACCTCCGCTGCCTCATATTCAGATTCGGCTGCTCCAAGAAGTACCTCAAGCTACGGTGGTCTGAGAAAATGGTGCACTTCACCCCATACAGGTAGTGCCTCCATAACTTGAGAGCAAAAACAACCGCCGCAAGCTCAAGATCATGCGTGGGGTAATTAGCCTCGTGAGGCTTCAGCTGCCTCGAAGCGTAGGCTATTACCCGCCCCCTCTGCATCAGAACACAACCCAAACCCAGCCGAGACGCGTCGCAATACACCGTCATGTCCTCTACTCCCTCCGGTAAGGTCAGAACCGGAGCCTCGCACAGCTTCTGTCTCAGCGTGTCGAAAGCCATCTGTTGCTCAGAACCCCAAACGTACGGCTCACTCTTCTTCGTCAAATGCGTCAAAGGTACCGCAATCTTAGAGAAATCCTGGATGAACCGTCGATAGTAGCCGGCTAAACCCAGGAAACTCCGGATCTCGGTAGGTGCCTTCGGAACTTCCCAATTCATAACCGCCTCGATCTTTGCCGGATCCACCTTGATGCCCTCCCGGTTAATGATGTGGCCCAAGAACTGAACCTCCTCCAACCAGAAAGCGCATTTCGAAAATTTGGCGTAGAGTTGCTCCCTCCTCAAAACCTCAAGCACCTCCCGCAGATGCATCACATGCTCCTCCTTCGTCTTCGAGTAGATCAAGATGTCATCAATGAAGACAATTACGGACCGATCGAGCATCGGGCGACACACCCGATTCATAAGGTCCATGAAAGCCGCTGGAGCATTGGTAAACCCGAACGGCATTACCAGAAACTCGAAGTGGCCGTAACGGGTTCGGAAAGCGGTCTTGTGGACATCCGCTTCCTTCACCTTCAGCTGGTGATACCCTGACCGAAGATCGATCTTAGAAAACCACGAAGCCCCTTGAAGTTGATCAAACAGGTCATCAATCCTAGGCAGAGGATACCTATTCTTGATGGTCACCTTGTTGAGTCCACGGTAATCGATGCACATACGGTGACTCCCGTCTTTCTTCTTCACAAACAGAATCGGTGCTCTCCACGGTGAGCTACTCGGGCGGATGAATCCCTTCCCCGAGAGCTCCTGCAACTGCTCCGATAACTCCTGAAGCTCCGGCGGAGCCAGACGGTAAGGAGCTCGCGCAATCGGAGCCGCCCCTGGTACCAAGTCAATTCCAAACTCGATCTGCCTGTCAGGTGGAAGGCCAGGCAGATCCTCTGGAAATACGTCTGGAAATTCACTGACGACTGGCACCTCTGCTACCGACAGCTTCTTCTCCTTTGCCCGATCCGCCATAGCATAGACCAAGAAGCCCGTACACCCCCGCTGGATGTACTTCCGAGCCCTCGCGACAGAACAGAAGGATGTAGATACCCTTCTCCCCTTGCCGTACACCACCAGATCTCCCCCACTTGGATTCTGGATGCGTACCAGCTGCCCTGCTACGTCAGTCGTCGCCCGATTTGGAAACATCCAATCAATCCCAACAACCACGTCCACTCCGTTCATGGGAATGGGAATGAGATTGATGCTGAAACGAACTCCGAAGATATCAATACTGCACCCCCGGTACACATGCTCGACCACCTGCACTTCCTCCGCAGCTACGTCGATTGCCTGAGGACTATCCAGATTACCGAGCTCGATCTGGAAGTCCTTACAGAACCTACGCGACACATAGGACCACGTGGCCCCCGTGTCGAAAAGCACTAAAGCCGGTTTCGAGTTAACAGGAAATATGCCTAAAGTACACAATTGACGACAGATACACTAATCTTACTAACAAATAAGGTAAGCTACCAACAATAATCGCATAAAAAAAATAACAAGGAAAAACCTGTAATCACATCAGGCGCCGTCTGCGCTTCCTCAGCAGTCATCTGAAAGGCTCGCCCACGGGTGGTAGCTCCGCTCTTCCCTTTGGTAGTACCGTCAGTGATCATAAGCGTCGCTGGTGCAGGGGCCAGGGCTGGCGTCTTCTTCAGCTGAGGGCAATCGGGTTTGATATGCCCCGGCTGGTAGCAGTGGAAGCAGAGCCTAGCAGTCTCCTTACAGTCCTTGCTGAGGTGGCCCGTCTTGCCACACTTGTAACACGATAGCTCTCGCGGTCTGCACTCTCCCCGATGGTAACGTCCGCACTTCGGGCAACTCGGGGTCCCGCTCCTGGTATCAGTCCTTGCCCCCTTAAACTTCTTTGCTGGCGCTGACTGCTCTTCTGCCTTCCGCTTCCCCTGCTGCAATTCCTCCAAAACTAGCTCATGTGCCCGTGCTATCTCCTGCATGTCACTGAAGGTCTTGCACCTCCCCGTGGCCACCGCCTTCTTGAGCTCTGGCTTCAGCACTCCCAAATAACGAGCCATTTTCAGCGACTCGTCGTTCGCGTATCCCGGTACGAACAGCAGCTTCTCCAGAAACTGCGCAGTGATCTCGTTCACCGACTCCGTCGTCTGAGTCAGTTTCAAGAACTCAGATGCTATCCGCTCCTTCTCGATGCGAGGTGCGAACTCCTCGTCGGACAAAACCCGGAACTCCTCCCAAGTCAGCGCGGCGATCTGTGCCTCCGTGTACTTCTTGAGCGTCAGGTCCCACCAGTCCTTCCCTGCTCCGCGAAGAAGGTTCACAGCGAATAGAACCTTTGAACCATCAGGGCACCCACAAGTGCGAAACGCCCCCTCGACCGCCGAATACCAGCGGTAACAAGCCACGGGATCTTTTTTTCCGTCGAATAATGGCGGTTGGCACGCCATAAAGTCCTTAAAGGTAATCCCGCGGGTCTGTGACTGACCCGTGCTCCCCGAACCTACGCTACGAGCCGTAAGGGCTGCATCGATACGCTGATCCACAGTCTGAATCAACTCATCCCTCATTTGGTTAAATAGCCCCGGCAGCGTCTGCTGCAGGGCCTCAGCGATCTGGGCAGCAATGTGGTCGGACTGCCCGGGCTCATCATCAGTCTGGCTTCGGGTTAGCACCATTCTGAAGATTTAAAATTTTTTTAGTCACAGCCTAAACGGATATCACTATGCACTTCTAAGGTACTCACACGCAACCCTAATAATAGTGATCATGCCAACCTTAAAGCTAGTCCCTACCGCGCATGCTACAACAGATAGGTTTACACAACCTTTATTCACACAGCGTCACGATATCGTAAGCATGCTAGAACCCTAACCGTCGTCAATAAGTTTAAAGTCTCCAGAACGTAATCAAATCCAACTCTACACAGGTGTTTATAGTAATACTATTATTGGCGCCGTATTACTATACCCAACCATGCATGGTAGCCGGATCAAGACCACCGGGCAACAATCAAACAAGAACATGCCCGCCGACCCATCCTCGACGTACCAAGGTGTTTACGTTTGGTCTTGATACCGTCCTATTTAGACCTAATCCCATTGACTAACAGTCACACACAATCATAAAAATACAGCTCAGCTTCATTCCCAACAAGTCACATGCAATTTTATAATTAAGCATGCGATTACAAGTAATTAATACTACACACGTGCACATAACGATCTAACAACTAAGGTATTAAAGCTTACCTCCGCCTTGACGGTTCTGCTGGCCGTTCCGATCTTATCCGATTATTCTCAACTGCCTGGTTTAAGTCCAACCACACACACACACCCACGAGTGTGTGTGCTGATTCTCTTAAACCTAGGCTCTGATACCAAGTTGTAACACCCAATCCCGAATGAAAAATTTTAAAATAAAATTTTTATAAAATTTAAATAAAAATCTCGCATTTATCGTAAGTAAGAAATCATCCTCAAAAGAAATCTAAAGTCAACCATATTAATATCCCACAATCAAAGTCAAATAAAAGTAATAAGTGATCGGATCGGAACGCCATCAGCCGGGTACCCTCAAGCCGGAGCTTTGCCCTTATCAATACCGGAGCTCGTACCTAAAACATATAAAACACGAGGGGTAAGCTCAACCGCTTAGTGAGTAAAGTTACATACAATAAATTACAATTAAATGCACATACACATCAACCACATTAACAGCTTAACGGTTTCCCGTTTACCGGACCATCCCGCAATCCGGTCATCCGCGGTTTCCCGCCCTTCGGGTCATCACGCAACCCAAATATCACCACGTAATATCAACATCAAGCATATCCACATAAAATCACAATTTACCGCAGGTAACCCACTCACCTCAAAGATGCCACGTGTACGTAAAAACGTTCGCTCACAAGTGTAATCCACGCAACCACTCTGAAATTTAAACACAACGGTCCTAAATATTACGATCATCGATAAGCTATCGTATCTACCTTTAAAACACTATCATACTTAACCGAGACAACCGACATGACGCAAACTACCCTTACCATCATCGCCGGTTACACGAAACGGTGATAATGACGACGGTGACCCGCCACCACCGCGCACCGTCCGCGACGCAGCGGCAGCGGCGGTTCAGGCCGCCATCACCGCCGACCCGCCTTGACCTTGGCACGGCAGCCGTCGCCGGAAGAGACTGCCATCACCACCGCATACAACTACCGCAGGCCATGGCGGCGACCAAGAACGGTCTCGGCCACCACCGGCCTCGGAATCCTACCACACGCCGCCTTGGGCGGCTAAGGGACAGCGGCGGCGAGTCGATAACTCACCACCACCGTTGGTCGATCAACACGGAATAGCAGCGATGGCAAGGTGTTAGTCCCGCCACCACCGCCGGCTGGTTCGACGTACACGACACACGCCACGGAGCCACCGTCACGTGGTGGCCGCTGGCCATACGGCCACGACGGCTGTTCAGGCCGTGCCTGGTTCCATCGGCGCTCCACTACGAACCAACACCGCCGCCGTCTAGCGACGGTGTGGTGACGACCGGAAAAGACGCGGCGGCGATCGGCGCTGCCTCCAGCTAACCGGGCCGCCGGCCATCTGCAACTCATACGGCAGCAGCGAGGAAAACCCCACCACCGCCGCCTGAACTACGCACACACCTCCACCACCGTTTCACGGCTATCGCCGTTGACGGTTCTCACCCGCCACAGCGGGCACGGCGGCGATACGGCGCACGCCGCCACCACCACTCGACGCTAAAGCAAACACCGCGGCGGCGGCGGTCCGGTGAATGACCACCGCCGTCGTCCGAATCTAAAACGCGAGAGAACGAAAGCTTACCTACGCGACCACTCGAACCGAAACCGTTAGCCCGAGTTCTCTCTCTCTCTCGCCTTCTCTCCTCTCTTGTCTCTACCTTAGGCCGCAAGAAACACAATGAGGAGGAGTGTCGAAGTCCCTAGGGTTTTAACTTGGGTTTAACGGGCCTCTCTCTCTCACCCGTTGCTTGACCCGCAAGAAAAATACTAGTCTAAACCCTAACCCAAATCTTGGTTTTAAATAATTCAAATAATAATAAAATAGAAAGGAAAGGAAATCGGGATGTTACAATGAGTAACTCTAACATTAATATGTAGATTGTCTAAATTATACATGTTAATTGTTAAATACAAAATTCAACAAATAGTATATAGATTATTTGTAAAATCATTAAAATTTATTTAGTGGAATTGTAATACATATATATAATATAATATACATGATACGTTTTTTTTTTCCTTTTAAAAAATAGTAAAAATGATCTAAAATAGACAATTGACTTAGGGCCTGTTTACTAAAAACTTTGAATAAGTGCTGACAAAAATAAAAGGTCAGACTAGAATAAGAGGTCTGATTTAAGTAAGCGCTGATTAAAAATTAGTGTTTACTTGAAAATTTATATTAAGTGTTTGATTATATAAAATGATAATTATATCTATTTATTTGGAGTAATTATTTATAAATGGTTTAAAATACAAGTTTTTTTATTAATAGTTATTTTAATATGTTATGTTATTCTATATAATTATTAGTATTAAACTTTGAGTGATTGGCATTTTATATTTTACATGATTTGATGTTTGAATTTTCTTTAAAATCTGTAAATACAATAGCCAACCCAACATAGGGAGTTGACACAAGATTTATATAATTAAGAAAAAAAATAGAGAACTTTTTTCTCAACTTTTCCTTTTCCTTTATGACAGAGTTTCGGTTCATTTCTATTTTCTCATTTGCTACAATGGTTGTAGATCATTTTAATGCGCTGATTGCAGTAAGGTATCCATATACCTCTTACCATAGGAAGAGCACGGTTAGAGCTCATTTTCCAATCAGAGCTAAAAAAAAAGTTGGTAAACAACTTTTCTCCTACCAAAATAAGTGGTTCTTAATTAGTAAGAGGTAATAAGAAGTAAGTAAACAGGCCCTTGATGTGTTCTTGTGTCATTGATGATATTGTATGTACTTTTTTAGAATTGAGGGGGGGGGGGGTGTTTATCTATCGATTTAATTACATTTATTATATTATCATAAAAAATTAAATTATTTATATAAAATATTAATGTTTTAAAGGTTAATGACAACATTCATAATCTATTTTTACATAATACATAAAAATATATGTATTTTTGAATTCTAATTTCTATATATTAAGAAAAGTAAAATAAAAATGAGAACCAAAAAAATAAAAGTAAATTCAGCAATTATTGTGTTGATTTTATAAATTGGCTAATTGTTGTTTGATAGAACTGCCCCCGGTAGACATCTCTCGATTTCGAAATGTATCGAAGCTCCGGGTAGTAAAAAAAATTGGGATCTTGTATTTCCAGGGTTGGATTTCATATCCCAATAAACCTCGTAATCGTAAAAAAGTGGGTTTTTTATCTATGGGCCTAGCAAAATAAAAATTGGGATAGGATCCCCCCCCCCCTCAAAATCGGACGTGAAAGTTTCCTTTCATCCGGCTCAAGTAGGTACACCAAATAAAGAAAAAGAAAGGAGGGGATGGATCTATAAAAATTCACCTATCCCAATAACAAAAAAACCTGACTTGAATGATAATTTTTAATCATCCGGCTCGAGCAAGAATCAAAAGAACCAAATGAATCCATATAAAATATATGTTATCTAGACACCCGCATTTACGATATATGAATGGTTTTATGTAAGAAATTTTTTTTTTTGACTGGATTCTTTTTTCTGGAGTTGAAACTATCGAGTGCAAAAAATTCAGTTCTTACAAATAAATACTCAATTAGAATAATTAATATGTATATGTATATAGGGGTGATCCCAACTTTAATTCAATGCCCTCCATGAATCGCGCCTAGTCATCCGCCGTGCACCTGACGTGACGCCTAGTCATCCGCCACGTGTTGCGCTCTCGGTTGTCCTCGCGTTCACAACCAAAAAGTGATTCACATTTGAACCTACCCCTATATATATGTATTCTATTTTATAAGAAAATCTTATTCAGTTATTGTTAGTCTATACTATCTATATCTATACTATTATATAAAGAGATTATTACAGTTAATTTCAAAAATATACTTGAAATCTCAAGGATCTTAGGGCACGTTTGGTATGCAGGATTCCTTGGGAATTTGAATGAATTGGAATCCAATTCCCAATGATTCTTGCGTTTGGTAAGATTTAGAGAAGAGAATTGGAATTGGGGGAAGGAATTAAAATCCCTCATATGAAGGAATTTGAAATCCTTGGTACATGGAAGGATATTAGGGTACGTTTGGTACAGAGAATGGAATTGCAAAGAAATAAATGCAGAGAATGGAATTGCAGAGAATGGAATTGGTCTAGAGAATAGGAATTGACTCTCTTGTTTGGTAGCACAGAGATTTTAGTAGAGAAATGTAACAGAGAATCATTTCTCTTGTTTGGTACAATAAAATATATATCAGAGAATTATACCATCCTTTAACTTTATTTATAGTAACAGACAATATATGGTTCTCAACCATCACAAACAAAAAAATACAAATGAAACAAGACTGAAATAACAACCATTCAACAAAAACACTGACTAATCTTGCATTTAGTCCACAAACAAATAGTGAATTTAACTATTCCACCAAACCCTTTCCTTCTCTTTTATTTATTTATTTATATGTATGAAATTTTGCATCCAATCTCCAGAGACATTTTCATGGGACTTTAACTTAAGTTGGCCATTTACAATTCTTTTACAGACCATGAATCTTCTCAACACTATCTTACAATTGCAAATCTGCAACGCAGCAGTAGCCACCGAACGATAGTTAATTTTTTTTTTTTGAATCGGCACTTTATAAAACCAAACATAAGACCCAAATACAACAATTCCAAATTGATAAGCCTCTGTTATTCTAAACTGGCGGCAGCGGCATGGCGGCCGGAAGTAAACTCCTTCCCCATATCCATCACTGTTAATTGGAAAGAATTTCAACCCTTTCGGTAAGAGATTGTGTTCGCTTGAATCAAAATTGGGTCGACCCCAACTCACTGCTGGAGAGAGAGCGGTGGATAAAGAGAGATATAGCGCTCGAGAGAGAGATGGAGGGGAAGGAGGTGCCGGCGGATGGAGGCGCCGGTGGTCGGAAGGGTTTGGGGGTTAGCTATTTTGAGAAGGAAGGGTCTGGGGGAGAAGAAAAAGCAAGGGCCAATTCTCCGTGTTCTTTTTATTTCTCTAGAGATTTGCATTTTTCCAATTCTCTCCATTTCCTCTCATATTAAAGAGAATTGAAAGTAGGGATTGAGAATCCCCAATTCTCCGTTTTTTTAATTCCCTAACCTACCAAACAAGATAATTAAATTCCATTTCCATTTCTCTCCTCTCAACTCTCTCTACCAAACACCCCTTAAAATCCCTTGACATGGGAATTGCCAAATTACCAGATAACCCTTCAATTAGATGCCCTAACTTACTACTTCGCTTCAACCCACCGCCACTACCGCTTCGACCCACCGTCGAACGCCGCAACCGCTTCGACCCACCGCCGACCGCCGCCACCGCTTCGACCCACCGCCGACCGCCGTCACCGCTTCGACCCATCGTCTACCGCCGCCACCGCTTCGACCCACCGCCGACCGCCGCCACCGCTTCGACCCACCGCCACCGCTTCGACATAAGAACAAAAAGAGGGTAATTCTGTCATTTTGCATATCTGAATTCCAATTCCATCGGACATTTCTGCCAGCCAAACAGATTATGGAATTGGATTCCAATTTCTTCAGGATTCCAATCCCTTCAGGATTCCAATTCCTTCAAAAAGATTCTAGCAAACCAAACGCGACCTTATTGTTAATCGTCTAATATTTTTAACAAATATTTTAACAATTTATATCATTATAACGTCAAGTCAAAACCTTCAAAATGAACTCAAATGTTATGAGTTTGAAGACACGCTATTGATCGAAAACTTTTTAATTTTTGGACGAATTAACCTTGAATTTTATATATAAAGTTCAATAGTTTATGTACGATTTATTATGATCCAGTAGTTGATACATACTTCGCGCTGCAACGTGCGCGGATAAGTATCTAGTATGATTGAAAGTATTAAATTATTGCAATGGTGGAAACAAAAACAACCTCAATTTCTGGTTTTAGCAGATGATTGATATATTAGGTAAACATGGGATATGTATGTTCCAAGGAAGAGATTGGCCTACAATATCCCACTACGATACAATGACTAACTTAACCTCTAATGTTAATAGATTACGTGTGTCTTAGGATAAAATAATAAATGGCCATATAACATAACAATCAAATGAGAACGAAAAAAGGTTACAAAACTGGTGCCTGCTGATAATGAGTTACTAGTAGTGTTCCCACTCAATGCATCGAGATGTAAAATTTTCATCAAGATTCTTTATTACCGGCTACCTTGGTTGTTGGTAGCTATGTTAAACTATAAGAAATGTTGGCATTGCTAGCTTGTGAAACCATGTGTAACAAAAATAACTAGTTCTCACAAAAAAAAATAAAAAATACCATTGTTATTGTTGTGAACTTGTAATGGTGTAAATAAGATTTAGAGACCATGAAGTCCCGTTGAATAATAAATCATCAACAACCCGTTTAATGCAAATAAGATTTTGAGACCATAGAGATCTTCTTCGTCTCTTTCATTTTAACTTTTATGGTTTGTAATTGCAAATACCATATGGAGTGAATGGATTTTTTTTGAAGATCCTATCTGTATGCAAAAAGAAAAGGTATGCATAAGTAATAAGTTCAAGTTTAGAAACAAAAACGAAAAACTAGAGTAAACAAACCAAGCCTTAGGTGACGTTTGGTTCGCAGAATGTTTTTGGATGGAATGAAATATGTTAAAGGAATTTGACTTTGAAGAAATTGGAATGGAATGTTGTTAATTTTTGGTAAATGACCGAAATGCCCTTTTATGTTCTTTTTTACATTTCTGGCCAGTGGTGGTGGTTGCCGGAGGTGGTGGTCGTGGTGGCGGTGGTGGCCGGCGGTCAATGGTGGCCGTTGGTGGTGGTGGTGGCGGCCAGTGGCGGGGGCCGTCGGAGGTGGTGGTGGTGATGGTGGCCGGAGGTGGTGATTGTTGGTCGCGTTGGAGGCTGGAGATTGCCGAAGGTGGCGGTGCATATTAGGATGAAGGGAAATTTTGTACAAAAACAATTGACGTTCCATTACAACCAAATTACCTTTTGCTATGGAGTGACCAATTCCTCTACTTAAGGATTTTGATAGAATTCAGACAGTCCATTCCAATCCATGAATCAAACAATGGAAAAGAAATTTGGTCAAAGGAATTCAGGATTCCAATTCCATTCCAACATTCCATGAACCAAAAGCCCCCTTAGACTTTAAAGATACTTTCATTAACAAGTAAAAAGGTAACCACGACGCTTGTGGCATACTGGTTAAGGTTTGTAGGGATGTGACGTGGCTCAGTAACCCATAGAACAACCTAAGCACCACGAAGACCAATGAATTTGTAGTCCTAACAGGGAAACACATTAGTTGTTTTAATGACTAAAATCATTTGTTACTGATTTATACTTCTGAAAAACTGGTGTAACTCTCATATACACCCTAATTAACCACCCTAAAACCTATAAACAAAATATTCATTATCTAGTAAACAAGAATACCTTGGTCCATCTATTTTCATAAAAACCAATTATCAATACACTTTTCAAGGAGCATTCCAGTGATCCTTGTTTAGGCTTAGCAACAACGAAGGTGTGAAAATGATCACAAACCGATAATACCATGCAAAGATGCTTATCATATGAGATGAAAACCCCAAAAAGATACTTAATACCTATGAGAATTAATCGAAATATGAAGATGGGATTCAATCAAATTAAACCAAGAAATTGCAACAAAGGACATTAGAAAGTGAGGAACTAAGAGAACATACAAAATCGTTTCATCAAGTCTAGTTCCATATAGGGCAATAAGAAACCCATTGTTTAAAATGTCATTAGAAGATAAAACCACATGTAATGAACCACCATTGTCAAGAAAATGATCACAACCTGATAAGATCAGAAAAAGATTCATAAAATGAGATGAAATAACAGTGTGAAATCATGTTCTTTTAAAGTGATATGGAGAAAGGCTTGAAGACTCATTTCAATCGAGGTTTTGAATTAGTTTTAGGTTTTAAATCTTTGTTTTTACGGAATTTTGCTAGAGAGATGATTGAGGGATTTGGAATGGTCACGGTACAAGGAAAACATCCGTCGCGTAAAGTTGACTCAATCAGAGTCGAAACAACATTCATCGCGTAAAGCAGCCAGTAACGGTTCTTCACATAGGTGGGGATGCGGAAGGGGATGACTTCGTCACTAGGTTTATGCAACAGCTGAAACTGCAGCGTGTTGAATCGCTTGTGAGGTATAATGATATACTGCAGAGACAAACTTCGTACGATGGTGGTTATATCTTCTCCAATCTCCACCTGCCACCGTCATAAAACCACCTGCAAACCACCGTCATAGAACCGTCCAAGAAACATATTTCGGTACAAAATCACATATAATTCACATACAAAACCACATATGATTCACGTACATAATCACATATGATTCACATGACTTTAAGTCACGTCCAAAGTCCTCCGTGTCCCTTTTTTTCCTATTGTAAAATCACATGTGATTTTGTACATGGACAAAGCTTCTCGTGTTCTCGTAAATAGTTAGCGCACCAGTTTAAACCTTTTTTATATATATATATATATATAATTATATATTCATAAAGGACAAAAAGGTAAAAATTTATTCAATGAGTTCGGAACATCAAAAATATTTCTAGGAAAAAACATATTACATGCGCTTTCTTCTATTCTCTTGTAAAAAATCAATGATCTCAAAACAATCTAGATAAACAATGCCCATTGAAGATTAACCTACTTGGCATTTGAATGTATGAACTCTCTCTGAATCAATGTCATGGAGTTTAATAAAGCTAGGACGATGAGTAAGTACGATGCGCCGGTAGCCGATATCTGCAAGATTTTCGATTGTTTTACTCTTAGGACAATATGCCAACACGTTGTGACCAATGATCATCAAGATACTTCCATCTTGTAAACCCCCAAACACATAAACCCCATACACATACAGGTCATCCTTCATCCTCAACCAATCTAGACCGGCACAAATAGGGTGCGTGATCACCAACTCTTTGTGCCAAGATTCCTTGATCGCGTATTGCTTCATCACCCAAATCGTGATTTGAGAATCGTAAGTATATGATTTACATAGACAACCCTTAAAGACTCCCAAATGTTCCCGCCATTTGTCCGTACCTTCAAGTTCAGTAGTAGGAGGCGATGGAAATAATTGAAACGTTTCCTTGTCTAGATCAAAAGTAAAAATACTTCCAAGGGCATCTTGATTATATACATCCCAATGAAAATAAGAATTTAGAAATAGCCCACGAAATGTATCAATTGGATAAGGGACTTGACCAAGGCTTCTCCATTGGCTTGTACCAAGAGTGTAAACTTCCGCTTCTAGCAGCATCGGCCAAGGTTGTGGTAGGCCCCTTTGAAAAACCCGTAACACTTTGTATTCCCCTGTTAAAGAATTGACTCCAAAATTATAACCGAAGAACCCATCTTTAGGGTTTTGCGGCCTAGGGAGGATCAAGTATTTTCTAGTGATTGGATTGCATACGTAAACGTTATCAACTTTAACACCAACCTTATCACCACGCCGCGATATGCAGATTAAACCATTGACTGAGCCGACCGGAATCAAATCAGTGAACACATCAGGTGCAGGAAGATATCCATTGAGATCAAAGTTTATAGTGGGTTCATGGCGTAAAGAGTGGTGATCAAGCTGTCTTCAATTTCCACCCATTTCAAGATTCCGGACCTAGCACCGTAGACGACGTAAGGTATTATTGCATTATGATGAGCCATAAAACCTGCAGGGGATCTCGAGAGGTGAAGATTAATAAAGTACGAGTCATTAACCAGGTTACGCCACTTCTTGCATACACACTTGCAGTGGACGATTGTCTTCACCGAAAGTCTTAAGAGAATATCGACCGTAACCTCTTCCGTAAGTTTTCCATGGATGGATTGATTGGAGGCATAATTTTCTAGCAAATATAGGCTTAGATTTTGAAAACTGACAAATAAGACAAAGTTAGAGAGAAGTGACAAATAAAGAATTTAGCCAACACCAATTAAATAATTCACTTTCAGCCAAGAAATATGAAGAAGAAGAAGAGAGGAAAACAGATTAAGTTACTTACGATTATGATGCATGAAATTAAATTAGGGGAAATCCAAACCCTAGCTGTATGTAACCCAATTTATAGGACATGGAAACTCTTAATAATTGGGCTTACGTATATTTGTAATTCCAATTTAGGCCTACTTTATTTATGGTCATTTTTTGGTATTCAATTTTTTAATATTACTCCTATAGTGTTAATTTTATTTTGTATTTAAATTTCGATGATCGAAAATATTGAATTATTGGAATGGTAGAAATAAAAGCAACCATAGTCTCTGATTTTGGCCGTTGATATATATTAGATAAATATATTCTAAGGAAGAGGATTGGCCTACAATATCTCACAATGACTAAATTAACCTTTGGTGTTTATAAATTATTGTGTCTTACATTACGAGGATAAAAATCATAAAATAATGAAATCCATATATACAACATAATAATCAAAATAAGAACAACAAAAAGGTTAGAAGTCGGGTGGTAATGAATTAAATTAAGTCAAATTGTAGGTTATTTGGGGTTTTTGGTGATCGAAAAATCATTGGCAGGCTTGAGCTGGAATAACTTTTTTCACAATACGGCTTAAGCTCAAGCCCAATATTTTTTGCAATGTTCAAGCTCAAGCTCAATACTCAATTCTAGGTTCAGAGTTGAGATTGCTTTAACATGTGTATTGGCTCTCGATAACTTTATACTTCGATTATATGATTTATGGACTTATAAACATGATTGGCTCGAAAGAGCTTTTGCTTGAATGACTCAAATCAACTCGAAACTTAATCAAGCTTCCGAACGAGTTGAGTTGAACATTGGTATTATGGACCTCAACTTGTTAAGTTAACCGATTTTTATCAATGTTCAATATCGACTTGAGCTCCACAATTGTTAAACTCAAGCTCGAATACCTCATTTAAAGTTTAATTCTTTTACACCCCACTGTTTCATTCTTCCGTCATGGTGAAAAAAATTACAGTTTGTGAAAGATGTCATCGTATTAATTTGTTATGTGTCACCATATATATTTTAACACTGCAATAAAGACATAAGTCTTCCTTTGTTGGGTTTGTTATGTGTCACCATATATATTTTAGCTAAGCATTAGATTCCTCATAACTATATTTTCTTTAATACATTGTCATTGATTTAATTAAAAAATGTTTAAGATCATATACCAAAATGACCAACGGTACTTACATACGGTTTCACTTTGCAGTTTTAAATATGTAGTCAGAAGTTAAAGTATCAGTAAAATGTAGTCAGAAGTTTAGTATTAATAACTTTCTTACCAAAGGAGTGTTAGCCTAGTGGTAAGGCTTGGGCACTACATAGTGGTGAACCCGAGTTCGAACCATAGGTGACGCATTCTGGAGGTACGGGGGCTTCGACCCCGGCTGCATGCTTTAGCAGTCGGGCTTCGGCCCAAAAGATGCCGAGGATTAGTCTGGGCCCAATGTGGTCTGGGATACCTCTTCCAAAAAAAAAAAAAAAACTTTCTTTATGTACATCAAAGCATGGGTAACCTAGTGGACGGTAATATCCTTGGGAGGGATAGTGGATGGAATTCCTGTCTACTCGAGTTTAATTCATGGGGTGAGCATGTGGCGATACCCTGACCATGGGTTGGCTCTCGGGTCGGTCCATGGTCGCCGAGGATTATTTTGATACCCGTATGGATCGCAGATACCACCTTGATCGTGTCAAGACGTGTGAATGAGTTATCGCTGGTTCAAAAAAAAAGAAAACTTTCTTCATGTAATAATTAATCCATACTAATAGAAGAAATTATTAAAAATATCAATAATCGGAAGCCAAATTTCATTCCACAATCTCTACACCAATTTCTCGAAGATCAAATACATAAAATCATAGAAATCAATGGAGTAATTACATACGATCAATAGAAGATTAATTGAGATATATGAAAACAACTTACTTAAATTAAATAGATCCATCACAATTATGATGAACAAAATTAGGGGAAATCCATGAGAAACCCTTAATAATTAAAGGGTTAATTTCATATATGCTCTTATTAAAACTAAAAATATCATATTTACCCAACCTAATTTATAAATATACATAGATATATATATATATATATATATATATATATCCTTCCTAACTTATCAAAATATCATATTTATCAAAATAATATTTTTTTATCAAATTTTAATCATTTTAAATCTAATTAAATAATAAAAAGTAAATAAATAACTGTTATACCCTTTTAAGTATAATCCATAAAATATTTAAAAGTCATAATTCAAAATTAGATTAAAAACCAAAATAATAATAATATTATTTTACAACTAAAATCTAGTTTTAAAGATCTGTTTTGTAAGTATTTGAATTTGGACTTTTCTTTTCCATTCTGCCATTGATTGACAACAAAGTTTAAATTAGCTTTTTCAAAATGATTTCATCTTCAGTTGGTTATATATCCTTCTTATTGAAACAAGACCAAGTTCAAAGTCGTCATCGCTGACCGAACAAAATTCATCCACACAATCAAGTTTAATCTTTGAAGCCTCAAGGGTTTGTTTTGTGTCAACAAATTATCATGGAATTGTTTTATAATTTATTCGTAAATCCAATTAGGGCTCTTCGACTGTTTTGGGACTTTTCACAAACAGATGGTGTGCGTGATTGGCTTCCGAAAGTTACAACCAACATGGGACATAGGTTGTGTTTATTGCAAATGTTGTTCCATAATTCAGCAGGTGCAGATGAGTTTAGAAGTTGTTCATATTCCTTCACAAGAGTACAACCTCGAGTATCCCGACATGCTGAATAAAGAGAATTAATATTCAAGGCAACCCGAATGCCCATTTCTTTGGCATTTTTGATGGGCATAGTCAATCGGGCATGAAATATTCGAATTTTGTCAAGGATCGGCTTCTCGACGGGCACAGTCAACCGGAATTCTCATATAAGAAAATACCCAGTTATTTGATTTTTAATCTAATTTTGAATTATGAATTTTTAAACATTTTATGATATTTGTGGAATAGACACAAGAGGGAGGTCCATACAAGAACAACCCAATTTGCAACAACAAATGAACCAAGGAAATCACATGTAATTTTGTGTTGCGATGGAAAAAACATGTGTAGGCTACTCTCCGACAAGGCAAGTGGGTGAGCCGCGAGTGGGCGTCCATGCACAAAATCACGTGTATTTTGTTGGTTCATTCATTCTTGCAATTTGGTTTTGTTCTTGTTTGAACCTAATCCGTAGACACAAAGGGGTACAATAGTCATTTAACAACTTTTTATCATTACATGTGATTTAAAATGATTAAAATGTGATTTAAAATGATTAAAAATTGATAAAACTTCTTATTTGGTAAATATGATATTTTGATATGTTAAAAAGGACATATATGATATTTATAAATTTGGTTGGGTAAATATGATATTTTCAGTTTTAATACCGATAATCAAATTAGGCGTCCGCTCTTTAGTGTATTTATTATTTGAAATTGGGCCTACTATTTTTATTTCATTTTGGTATTCAATCTCTTGGGCCTCTTTAATATATATTTTCATACATGGACTAAAAATACATATTAATGAGTTTAGAAATCAAAATTATTTCTAGAAATAAATCACATTATATGCCCTTCTTTCTTTCTCTTGTAATAAGTCACATTATTATTGCTAAATCAACAAATTAAAAATTACTATAGAACTTTATAATGGTATTGTTTTGTGAGTTTCGTGTAATATTTCAACTTCATTAATAAGATGTTGAAACTCGATATTAGTTATTATAAGTTATTACACTTTTTGCTTACAAAAAACTACTTTTAGAGATCCTATAGACTTTTTATTGTTTGATAACTTGATGATAGGTGTAACACCCGTAAATTTCGGTTGTAATAATGACTCTTTGATAAATTATGAGAATTAGAGTTTTGGATCAAAACCTATATTTTACGATCTAGTATGTTAGAGAATTCAATTACGAGTCCAACGGTCCTTTCGGAATCGAAATCGGAGCTATAACGAAGAAGTTATGACCAAAACAGTGTTCGTGCTGAAAAGTGCAGCAGGCTAGCGGCCGCTAAGGTTTTGGTCTAGCGGCCGCTAGAGTAAAATTTTTCTTGGTTCTGTTGCCTCACAAAATTAGTTAGCGACCGCTAGGGGAGCTAGCGGCCGCTAGAGTAAAAGCCTAGCGGCCGCTAGCCACTGTCGGGTTAAATAGCCTCTTCCTTCATTTGGGCATAACTCTCTCATTTCAACTCCGTTTCTCTCGATTCTTTTTGCATTCTTCTCGATTTTTCGAGCTCTTCAAGACTACATCAATGGATCTCAAGTATTTAGTGGTTCTAAAACGTTGGTGTAAGTAAACCTCTTCATCTCCTTCGAGTTTTAAGCTTAGATTTGGGGTTATTCATCTCCAAACCTTATCTTCCATATTTGTCTTAGATTTGTTGTTGTTCTAGGTGGATTACATGTTTTGGAAAGTGTTAGAGGCTAGATCTACTAGTTTAGAGGGTGGAGATTTCCTATGGCTTCATCTTCTCCACCTCTCAAAACCCCAAACCTCCATTGTTGGATCTTGGTGCTTCTCCATCCTAGGGTTTGTTCGAGATCCGGCTAGGTAAACTTATCTAAACCATTTTTGGGTTGGTTAATCTACATATAGAGGTTATGAAACTAACCTAGGGTTCAATTTACTTGATTTTAGGTTTGTGCTCATTATTTGACCTAATTTTGGAATTGGGGGTTTTGACACAAAACCCTAAGGTGAGTTGCTAAAACTATTTTGTTAAAACTGAGAGCACATCATTTTGATGAAGTCTATTCCTTGCTTATTATGTGGATATATGTGAATTTGGTATAGATTACTTCTCATGTTTAGTTGAGGATACTCATGAATGTATAAAGTGCTATACTAGTATGAATGACTTGGATGGTGTTACCCCTTATATGAGATGAAAGTACCGTATGCTATTTCGTATGTGTTAAACCTACGGTTGTATGATAAATGTATTTATACGAAATGCACTACATGATACATGACTTGGGATTATGTAAGAATGGAATTGATATCCGAAATGGGGCATACCCGAAATGATACAAAGGGCTTGAGACCCTCGATACATACCTCTGAAATGATGCTATGCTAAATTCAGTGTCGAGGTTTTGTATGTGATTAATATGGACTAGATGCTATGCTAAATTCAGTATCTAGGTCTTGTGTGGAAATGATATGGACGTGACGCGATGCTAAATTCCGTCTCACGATCCTAAATGATAATAACATGGACGAACCAACACAATGTGTCCACACCAAACAGTCTTGGGAGGTTCTGAAATAGGAATGCCCCTATGTCGCCGGCCCTCGGGTTGCTCCTTGGTGCGCGGGCCTCGGATGATGTTGCCATGCTAAATTCGGGACATCGAGGTGTTTGGAATCAGTGAATGTCGGGGCATTGGTTGGTGGAGGTGGGTCGCGCCCACCGTTTCCGCAGATAAAATAATAAACCGGTTTAACATGCTATTTTGTATTGCTAGCATAATCTTGTATATCTCGCATGTATTATTACGTTCTTCATGTATGACATTATTTGTACAACTCACTAGGCTCCTTTAGCCTAACACTTGTTTGGTGTCGATGTGTCTCTCAGGTACTAGGGACGCGGTTCCCAAGTAGGAGCCGGAACTAGAGTGAGCTTCGGGGGACGGGTGAAGAGTCCGGTCTTTAGACCGCGCGTACATTGATAGATCTGACAACCCTTTTGTAGTCTTTTTCCCAGATAGGATTAGACTAGACGGTTGTCGCATTCTTTAATTAGAATTACAAACATTGTAAATCATACACTATTTATACCCCTGTTTTTGGGATGAGCTCACGCCTTGGCGTATTTTGTATACCACCTTTTGTTTAATTGAAAGTTTTTGTTCGCCCTGATTTTTAGGGCGTTACAAGTTGGTATCAGAGCTTTAGTTTAAGCGAACTAGGTATTGACCGTAGTATACCTAGACTTAAACTTAGTGCACTAATAGACATGTGACCTACCATGGGTAAAGTCTTAGGTGGGGAGAGCGTTAGGGATACGAAATACATGGATCGAGAACTTGCGTCAATAGAGGCATGGAATCTCGTGTACGGTCTATTCATAAATCACTTAGCTACTGAGTTATGAATGTATCGTCGTTTGAGTATTCTTGGTTGCTATCGATGCAATGATTGATAAATGTTGGTACGTATGATAGTCTATTCTTATTTCCTTGATTTCCTTGTGATAGGATAATTGCTCGGTCATAAAGGACCCTAATTATGATAAGTCTTTATTTAAAGGTCATGTTTTGATGATTGGCTTAAAGGTGATTTAAGTACCTTGACTCGAGTGTGAATTAGTGGTAAGATTTATTAATTGGGATTGGAAGGCATGTTTCGGAAAGTATATACCTCGGAATATCGTGTGGGTATTGGAAGTGTGGAAAATAGATATAGCTTACTTGTCAAAGCGATAATGAGAAATTATGTAGTATGTCATACAAGAAGGTTATGAAGGTCAAGACCTAAGACCGACTCAAATATGAAGAAGATTATTGTTAGGAATAGGAATATTCCTTCATGTCATAGGACGTGTTTGATTTGTTGAGGCGAATAGTCGATTTATACATGAGTCTTACCTCTACAAATTCCTCGCGTTTAGAGCCGTCATGTTAACCCTCTAGATTTAAAGAGGAAGATCGTAAGAGGAACTAAATGACTTTAGCCTAAGATCGGATGTCGAGATAAAATAGGTTGACTCGTAATCGACCGGAGGTTGAGCGGTTAGTTGAGGAAGGCTCATACCTTGAAATAGTATGGGGTAAGAACATGTGGTGACGCCCTAGGCAATATCGAGGATAGAAGTATAAGATCCAGTCTAAGATATGAATCTATCAATGTAAGACTTGGAGTGTGTTATCTAGCACGACATAAAGGACTCGCCCTTTAGATGAGATCGCTTAGAAGATTGTGAAACACCGATAGTAATGTATGAGGAATGTAAGTGGATGGCTTTGGCGGAATAGATAGCCTACGAATTATGTACAGTTGTTATAAAATGGGGTCGTTTTATCACGTGAATATTTTCAAATTGATTTGCAAAATGGCATATGTGCCAAAACAATGTTCTTCCAAAATGTTGTGTGTTCCGTAAAGTTATTTTCTAAACAAACAATAGTCGAGTGTTACCGGGTGCGTATGTTGAATGGATTTTGATATAATAATCAAATATGAGATTTTCGAGATGACTTGGTTCACAAGAATTATAAATACGTTTTCACATGAATTATAGTTTAAACGAGATTTATAAAAGTGTGGACCCATTTGGGTAACTGTTTTGTTAAACTGTGTTGGGATTTTTGGGTTAAATAACTTCGGGAGTTACATCCACACTAATGGAGTGAACTATATAAAATTATTTTAAGACCGTCAATTTTGGGTCTATTGAGTTTAGAGCTAGAGCTCGGTGTTGATTATAAGAACTTGGGGGATGAGTCTCGAATTTTAAAATAGCTCGAGTATGAGCCTTGATTTTTAAAGGGTTCGGGTTTGAATTTGGTTTCTAAAATAGCTCGATTATGAGCTTTGATTTTAAAGGACTCGGTTATGAACTTGGTTTCTAAAATAGCTCGATTATGAGCTTTGATTTCTAAACAGTTTGGTTACGAGCCTTGATTTTAATAGTTTGACTGTAAGCTTCAATTTTTAAATAGCCCAGTTATGAGCTTTGGATTCTAAAATAACGAAGTGGTAAGCTTGGATTATTAATTGCACGGCGATGAACTTTAGGAATTTGTTGCGTTTGATGCTTTTACGCTTAAGTATGTCGTGGTTGTTGGGACTACTAAGTGTCGCAAGATTCGGTTGGGAACCCATGTCGCATGACGGTTAGTTTGTTAGTAGTCACTAAGAAGGCTAAACCTGAGAGGTCTATCATGGTTGACAGTCATTTTATGGACCTCTTATTATGAGGGTTGACTTTCGACGAGTCGCCGTAAGTGTGCAAATTCGAGTTGGATTTTCGTTAAGTAGCTCCGAACATTTTGAGCTCTAGGAGTGCGAATCATAGTTGTTCGACACGAGGCCAATCGTCTTTTGGTAAGACTAGTCGGAGGTCATAGCAAGCACCTAGAACTTTGGGGTTGAAGTGTTGTACAATTAACATGGTATAAGTTATGTATTCTATGTGCCTTCACACTATCCGAGAATATGCGTCATGCCGTTGTTGTCAAGTCTTTATGTAAAATACATGTATGCTTGTATCCGATTGTGTGCTTGCGATAAATGTTTACCATGCGTAATTTTGGAGTTATCGAACTCCTTGATGTGCAAAAATTTTGGTTGAAAATCGAGGCTTATGTGGGAACTGATTGCATGCTATCCTTCAATGTGCTACATGAATTAATTTGGTTTTACCTTGTATGAGCATGCTATTATATAGCGGAGTGTCACTTGGAAAATTGGACGGAGTAGTGTTGTGCGCGTTGTGGATCGAAACTAGATCACATAGGGATTTAGTTTGTATCTCTCTTACGAGTGTGTTGTTGAGGAGCACCGTGTTGCCCATGATCACGGGAAGAAGGGTGGTCCGATGGGAGACCCTCACCTAGAGGGAAATCCGTTATTATCTAGGTAAAGACAATGTGAGTGGACAGGTCTAAGTATGAAGAATTGGTTAGCACCACCTAAGTGGATGCACGATGTGCATACCGGCTATTACAAAGAGAAGTCCCATAGATTATTGGAGCGTGTTTCTAAGAGATTGTAGCGAACCGTCTAGAATGAGATTCGTTCGAGCGGGTTAAGTGACCGTGTTTTGAGGTCTCTTTGGGATTCGAGAGAGACAAATGTAAGAGAACATTTACTTCTATCTAAAGGTCTTAGAAGGGATAACAAAAGTTAAATGTGTATATAACTATATATCGTGACACGAAGGTTCGATAAAGAATTTAGTAGTACCCTGGTGGCATAGATGAGTAAATATTCTCCATGCGTGCCTAGAGATCGAGAAAATGTTATCAGTGGTACCACATTTGGTGATCGTGTGATGTATACTAATGACTTTATACGTAGACCGAGTGGTGTATGTTGTCAGTGCATTAATATTGCCTTGTAAGAGGAACCTTATGTGAATATACAGGTGATTCTGAAGACGTGACTCATAATTGAGCTATGTGAAGTAGGATTTGTAGTGGACATGATGGCGTGATACGCCAGACTAAGCATGAAGCTTAGGATATTATGACAAGTATTGATGGGGACAAGTAGTGGACTTGTATTATTTAATCAAGATGGATTTCAGGGAGAGTTCACACTTAGAAATTCAAGATTAAGTCACCTAAGACAAAGTCAGAATCGCGTAGGTGATTGGACAATTAGAAGAGCTATGATAGTGCGAATGTGGAAATTATGGATTAGTGGAAATTAGCGGTTGGTAAGTGAAGAAACTTACCTTCCTTATGGTATTCATAGGTGAGTAGACGGAATTTTCGAGTTTCTTTGAGAATTAATGACGACGGCTAGACACCGTTAGTGAGGGTGTGGAGACATTCCTTGGTAGTAGAGTAATTCTTAGTCGAGTGATCGACTTTAATAGGAGGCGAATGATGTATGGTACCTTGAACCATAGAATTTAGTCGATTTGGTTTGGTTAAATTGTACGAAGAGCTAAGATTGCGTATTCTAGTGATATTATCCTTATAAACGCGTTATGTTCCGAAGGATAGATGTAAAGTAGTAGCTTGTGGTGTTTTGATGAACCACCTTTAAACGGGACCACTATATAAGTGATCGTAAACGTTTGAGCGAGGTTGCCCTTTATGGTTCGGGAAACAATTGCAATTTCGAGGACGAAATTTTATTTAGGTGGGGAGGATTGTAACACCCGTAAATTTCGGTTGTAATAATGACTCTTTGATAAATTATGAGAATTAGAGTTTTGGATCAAAACCTATATTTTACGATCTAGTATGTTAGAGAATTCAATTACGAGTCCAACGGTCCTTTCGGAATCGAAATCGGAGCTATAACGAAGAAGTTATGACCAAAACAGTGTTCGTGCTGAAAAGTGCAGCAGGCTAGCGGCCGCTAAGGTTTTGGTCTAGCGGCCGCTAGAGTAAAATTTTTCTTGGTTCTGTTGCCTCACAAAATTAGTTAGCGACCGCTAGGGGAGCTAGCGGCCGCTAGAGTAAAAGCCTAGCGGCCGCTAGCCACTGTCGGGTTAAATAGCCTCTTCCTTCATTTGGGCATAACTCTCTCATTTCAACTCCGTTTCTCTCGATTCTTTTTGCATTCTTCTCGATTTTTCGAGCTCTTCAAGACTACATCAATGGATCTCAAGTATTTAGTGGTTCTAAAACGTTGGTGTAAGTAAACCTCTTCATCTCCTTCGAGTTTTAAGCTTAGATTTGGGGTTATTCATCTCCAAACCTTATCTTCCATATTTGTCTTAGATTTGTTGTTGTTCTAGGTGGATTACATGTTTTGGAAAGTGTTAGAGGCTAGATCTACTAGTTTAGAGGGTGGAGATTTCCTATGGCTTCATCTTCTCCACCTCTCAAAACCCCAAACCTCCATTGTTGGATCTTGGTGCTTCTCCATCCTAGGGTTTGTTCGAGATCCGGCTAGGTAAACTTATCTAAACCATTTTTGGGTTGGTTAATCTACATATAGAGGTTATGAAACTAACCTAGGGTTCAATTTACTTGATTTTAGGTTTGTGCTCATTATTTGACCTAATTTTGGAATTGGGGGTTTTGACACAAAACCCTAAGGTGAGTTGCTAAAACTATTTTGTTAAAACTGAGAGCACATCATTTTGATGAAGTCTATTCCTTGCTTATTATGTGGATATATGTGAATTTGGTATAGATTACTTCTCATGTTTAGTTGAGGATACTCATGAATGTATAAAGTGCTATACTAGTATGAATGACTTGGATGGTGTTACCCCTTATATGAGATGAAAGTACCGTATGCTATTTCGTATGTGTTAAACCTACGGTTGTATGATAAATGTATTTATACGAAATGCACTACATGATACATGACTTGGGATTATGTAAGAATGGAATTGATATCC